>WPIO01000263.1:0-168550 GCA_009760855.2 Cristatella mucedo
TAATTGATGACGTCATTCAATGGAGCTCTAGGCTACATGCTATTCATTTTATATGCACTTTCTACTGCCCACTCCTTATTTACTTGGCAGAAGCATGTTCACGTTGGTATGTTTTTAAATCGGATCACAAACCGGAAGTGACTGTCGAACGGCAAGTAGACTACCGTTAGGGATAACGTATCGAAAATTTACTGCTTCGGCGGCACCGTAACTAAGGATTCCATTACCACGGCACCTCATGAATCCTGGGATAGCTGACCCAGCTCCTGGAGCAGCCATAATGCACGAGGCCACGGTCTTGAGTGGTCCCCTTGTTGGGGTGTCCCGTCAGCTTCGTGACTTCGATGGAATTAGAGCGTCGTTTACGGGAAGTCAGTCTGAAAATTTTGATTCATTTCTATTTAAGACAATTGAAGTGACTTCAAGTTCTCATTTATGTAGTTTATAGTTGGATGTTTGTTTTGGCAAATTCAGGTGAGCCGCCTGGCTGTAGCATGGTTTGATGGCCTGCGGTTCTACTTATGATGTATAAAGGTCTTGTTAGGTTGACCTATTCCTAAGATCCATGTTTATTCATTTATTGAATTTTTCGTTCGTTAATAGCATTTCCAAGTGCTGTCTCTTGATTATAGCTTGGGGCTCTCAAGTTTACCTGCAAACGGCAGTCCAATGCTGCTGTCACTTACGTCATATCTCCTAAAATAAGGATCCGATCACTTTACACAATTTTGGAATACAGGATAGATTTTAGTAACCTATCCTTCCAGCCTTCTCGCATGCATATTGGACCTCAGTAGATAGACTTATTTTGATCAAAACTGGCTGTGTTTTTCATACTTTCATTCACATGTAAAAATGTCATAGGTAGGCTAATAGTGACCCGATCAACGTGAAATTCGAAATACACGCTCGTATGTGTTTTCAAATTGTGTGGCGACAACCATGGTAACACAATATTGTTTTTCGTCATCTACGTGCTTTTTCAGCTTAAGTTGCCTTCTGTGAGTGCTGTCCCAGCAATTATACTTTGTACCTCATTAATTGTTCTAAAGTACATTGACGACGGCTGAGACACTAGCCGTCGTCGATGTACTTTAGCCAGCAGGCATCGCCCACACATAATGCAGCAGTCGTATCAACCACAGCACACCTATGCAGGGGCATCGCCATTCGTCACTCTCTTCGTTTCGTTGAGCAGCGAACACCCAGTCCGGACCCTAAATTCCAACGCCTTGTAGAGTGTTTTTAGGAAAAGGGCTGAGTGAGCCTCAGTGTGGGATTCCTTAAACGGTGCTAGTCAACGGTTGAGCAGGCCGTAGCCAATATTGTTCTTACAGTTGTCTGCAACTTACAGCCTTAACTTCCTTGCTGGTAGCCAAGCTAGCATTAATGTTTGAAGTTTGCAGGCTTTACCCAGACGCAGCTAAGGCCTGCTGCTTAAAGCAGTCTTGCAGGGTAATGAGTCGGCATGATCTTTCACTGGATCACCTCTTGACCCCAAGTGGAGCAAGGTGTCAATTTTCGACTAACCAGGGTTAGCATAGTTCAATTTAATGTAATGTATCTTCGTCTGTAACTCCACAAATTCATAAAGACCATGTTGGTGTTATGCAGGAGAGATTTGTATAGCCCACTCACAGCCTAAGCAACTTTCGGTACGCATTCGGTAGCCAGCAGACTTCGTCCCACCCAACAATGAGAAAGTGGGAAGCATAGCAGAGTCAGGAGAGCAGTTGAGATAGTGAGTAGCATGGAAGTAGCAGCTCAGGTCCACTGAAAAGGATGAGGTAGAGTCGGCAGTAGGTGAGTAGTCGTCGTTGCGTAAGAATTGTGGAAGCGAGTTCCACAGTCTAGGACCTGCAGAGCTAAAGCTTCAGTCGCCAACGGTCTTTAAGCGGAGGAACGGGAGAGCTAATCTAATGTCCACCCAGGACCTGACGGCATGAACCGGCTGAAACTGATGCAGCAGGTCAGCTAGGTACTAACGAGCCAAGCCGTGGCGGGCCCCTCCGGATGCTTAGCAGACTCGGAAGAAAATCAGTGAGAGTCGACTAAAACTGTCATCCATAAAGTCTGCTGTGAGGAAGTTGGACGGCCATTATTCAACACTCTAGGCATAATGCCTGTTGCAGTGTTTAGATTGCCAACCTTTTTCAATGTATCCCTCCAAGGTTTCTCAGTCAAGCTATAGCAATGGGCTCACCTGACAGCTACTCATCCATACTCGTGTGTAAGCTATGGCGATATAATTAAGCGATACAGTGCTATGGTTATCGTGTCAGCCGAAATGTCGAAGTGCACTTTTTTAATCAGAATTGTTTGTGGATAGAACTTGTTTTCTTGGTCGTTTCATACGTGTAAGTCATTCTAAAAGATCTCTCGAACTCAAAGCAGCAGTTTATGTGAGGGATATTACGGTTTAACCCTGCTTCTTTTGATCATTTCAAAAGCAGTTATATATTAAAATCTTCAACTTTTCCATCTCTAGTATCTGAATTTATCGTACGACGACATAGCTGGCGTATGAGGTCGCAATGAGTAGCAGTATTTGAGTAGAAACCTCTTCAGTCTTTAATGAAGCAATCCACATTCATTGGAAAAGCTACACCTCAAAATCGACTCAGCCATCCTATCTCCTGTTGAATCTGCCCGACATCTAGGTGCCCTGTTTTTAAGAACCCTATCCTTATAAAGCCACATAAGCTCCATGTTCAATGTTTCTTTCTTTCAGCAGCATTACATTGCCAAAACTCGGGCTTGCTTTTGCAGTGATGCTTCTTCTAACGTGGTCCGTGCATTTGTGACACCCTGCATCGGCTTCTGCAACTCACTTCTTTATGGTGTAGAGGTGAATGCAATCGAGTGCATACAGTTGGTGCAAAACTTTGCATCTAGGCTTGCATGCCGTGAGCATTGCAGTTACCACCTCAAGCTAGCTCCAGCCCACCTGCATGGGCTACCATTCAGGCGGCTCTATGACTTCAAAGTTCTGTCACTTACTTTTAGGTTCCTTTCATTTTCTGGCCCTTACGTACTTATCAGAACTATTCTCCCACCGGGCTAAGCATCGTACAACCACCCTTTCTGACTCAGATTTGGTTAAAACTTAGTGTGAACCCAATGATCTAGGGCGACCGTGCCTGCAGCCCGTTTGTTCCTAAAGCATGGCACTCACTACCTTTTCACGTCACAACGTTCCCTGTTGTAACGACATTTAAACAGAATCCTTATTGTGGACCTTGCAGCTTGGTAGAACACTTCTCCACATAACCATCACGAACTTAGTAGTAAAGCGAAGCAGCCCAAGATTATCAGCGACTGAAAACTAGGTAGTCTTTGCAAGCACGTTTAGGTCAGGCACCTCACTGCCTCAAAACAAGTTTTCGACTCTAAAATGTATCAGTATCCGAAAGATCGTAGCCAAAGCTCTGGTCTTCGGCTCAACCTCTCAATCGTTTAGAGAGCCTTAGAAAGCGATCACATAATCATATTGAGCACAAATACTTTAGGGAATTATTTGATGAAAAACTGAGATAGCCACTGCAAGCTCACTATAAATAGCACATGTTTTTATGATTTATTTGTATAACACCCTATCACCACAAAGGAAAAATGTAGATAACCACTACAAGCTTATTTGTACAACACATGCATATACAGATCTTTTGTACAATGCTTTAAGAGAAATTAATTTAACGAACCATCAATTATTCCACAGGCATCTAGCCCATGAACTCGGTTGTCAAACGCTAGCACTTTAACCCCGATGGACCAAAAGAGGGTTCTCTTTCATGACAGTTGTATGTAACTTGTCAATGTTTTTGTGTACATCACAACCTAAGTTTTGCAACTACTGCTCACGAAAAAGTAGTGGCTCATCATCAAGTGGCTCCTCGACTTCGTTATTGGCCGATCAACATGGCCAGGTCCTCGAACCATTCTTTTTGTGCTTCTCTCTGTAGGCTGACTCAGTGCATGCTATATCAGTCTATTTTGGGCATGCTTCACAAAGAGTTTTTTTAATGACGAGGAAAAAGTCGATTATCTGAAGTCCGGATACAAATATCTGTATACTGTTTTAGTATCTATTCTACTTAGTATTTTCATCGCACTACCTATCATTCGTGAGTGCCAGTAATATCGTAAGGCTACCACGTCTGCCTTCCGTGCTTATGCTGACAAAATCTTTAGCTCACTAATGACAGTTGCCTTGACCTCATGTGCCTACTCAATATTTAAAACGAAGGTTATTACCAGTCCTTCCCAAATATGCCAAAACGTTTGACAGGTAAAATACGTATGACCCGGAACTGAGAACGAGGGAGCTAAGAGTGAAGAGAGAAGAGGCTAATTTGGGAAGGCATTCAATGAAGCCATTGACATTAGGGAGACGGTTTGTTGAGACTAACAATGGAGTACGCTCTACACTGGAAGACCGCGAAGGCGGGTCTGCTGTAATCGGAGTGTCTTGGGCTGATCGCCTGCTGCAACTCTGGGCTATAACAAAAATACAATCTTTGGGGCAGGGAACCAAGATCGTAGAGTCAGCACTCCACCCAGCTGCTCTGCAAAATTTCTCAGACGGTTAGGAGTAACATCGGTCTTCCTGATTGTGCACCTGCAAATCCGTGTTCACTCCTCGGGCGTTAGGATGATAGACTCAAAAAATATCCGAGCCAGCAGTCTCCTACTTAACTGAGCTGCCTTTGGTCTATCATATCGTTATCACTTCTTAATGTATACTTCAGCATGTAATTTTTTAGCGTGAACGAGTTTTAAAGCTAGCAAAAGATCTGTTTCTCTGTGTGGCTTTTTTCGCAGACAGAACAGTGATAACTAGTGTTAGTTTAATTAGACGTACTTTTGCCAAACTCTAAATAAAAAAAACTCAGCATCCTTCTTAAAGTAGAATGATCCTTCCTCCAAAAACGATTCGACTCAAACTTGTTACCGAAAATATCGCATGCTGCCATACTGACTAGTTCTTACATATTGAACCAAATGTTTGACAAAAAAACTATAACTATGTTCATTTTTAAAAATAGAAATCTTTAAAGATCCGACGCAGCACTTCAGCCGATAATTTACTAGCTGTTTTGAAAGCCCCTTTTATATAGCAGCAGAGAGCCTTACAGGCTATCACCACTGCTTGCAGCTGCAATTAATTGTAGCAGGATTCCAACCCACGATCTCAGGGCCGAGGTCGTGAAAAAGACCGCCTTACCTAGACGGCCATCAAGGCGGACCAATATTTGTGAAGCACCAGTAGCTCTAACAGAGTAGATCATCAAGAAAATCGAGATCAAAACGTGGAAAAACAGCAAAGGGAAGTATTTGCTGTCATGGGAGTAATGAGTTAATGTGAAATTGTGCACCAACTGTACTTATGTTGTTAGGACTTTTCCGCTTTAAGATCTTCGAAAGTATATTGCTAGGGTCACAATAACTTGTGGCTGAAAATGGTAAATAGAACTGCAAATAAACCACGTTTCTTCATCGCCTAATAGCGTGGTCATTACTTTAATGAATTCCGTACGCCTATAATTTTTCTGTTGCCGGATCAACTGAATGAACTGTTTTGTTGACATTTTTACAGAGATAAGGCCATGGCAGCTGAAGGATATCCTGTCAGTGAAATCCGATTCTCGCAGTCTGCAATCTCAAAGCAATTCCATGTTCCTGATGAAGGAGATCAAAGGGGCAAAATTGTGAAAAAAAATGTCTAAGACGATTTTTGCCTGAAACTATACCGAAGGGTCGGCGATATAACTATCGTTAAGTTTAGCGATGAAAAGCATCCAACTTCGTACGATAATCGTCGGCTCTTTTGGGCCAGGAAACAGACCACAATTGATTGCATAGCCTATGAAGCTACTGCAAACCCTTTCCCTAGCAAGACTTCTCCAACGGTCCGCTCAAGAAGTCTGAGGTTTAAAATTCTCTGGGAACGAAATGAGTCTCTGTCGTGGGTGACCAAATCAGAGAGTAAGTAGCCCACTATTGACCCCAAAATGGGCCAGCATATACAGTAAATGCACATAGTTGCAATACTGATTAAATTGTGTGCCATCTTTCGTACCCTCTAAGCACAAATGCTTCTGCTTGTGCCATGTCTGATTGAGTTTACACCCGAAAGCTTAAAAAAGCCAGGGCTTTTTTTTCATTAGAAAGCTGAATTCCTACCAGTCGGAGACTAAACAGATTTATAAGACAGTAAACCATTTACTGGCCAATGCTGTGGGGTCTGACTCCCCAGATATTCAGGGCTCAGCCGAAAAGTTTTCAGCATTCTTTACTGACAAAGTTGTGCACGTTCGTGCCTCTATTAAGCCCCCTCGACACCAAAGCAATCGCCGATCCTCAACCTGTGACCTTTCTTAATAGGTTCTCCGATATTTCTGCCTGTCATGTGGCTGCCTTAATAAGGTCTAGTAAAAAGAGCTCGTCTCCTGAAGACCCTATAGCTTCATTTCTGTGGTCTTCACTAGCAGACCAACTTAGCCCTGCCATAACCAAGATTTGTAATGCTTTTTTGGGAAAAGGGGTCGTCCCTGAGTCCTTCAAATCGGCAATCGTTAGACCAATTCTTAAAAAGCCTGGATTAGACACAGAGGTCCTAGCAAACTATCGTCCAGTTTCCCTTCTTCCGTTCTTATCAAAGATTCTTGAAAAAATTGTTGCTAAGCAGCTAGTTGAACATATTTAAAATTATAGAATGTCAGAAACATTTTAATCAGGTTTCAAGAGGCAGCACTCTACCGAAACTGCTCTCCTCCGTGTTAACAATGACATTCCACGTGGCAACGACGACGGGAATGTCACTGCCCTAGCTCTGCTAGATCTGTCTGCTGCCTTCAACACCATTGATCACGAAGTTCTACTTGAACGACTGATAACAACGATTGGTCTGGCAGACGAAGCACTGGCGTGGTTTATATCATACTTGTCTGATCGTGTTCAATTGGTGTCGTGTGTGGGTCAGGTCTCAGACATGAGAAGGGTCACCTGTGGAGACCCTCAAGGGTCTGTACTCGGTCCCTTGCTGTTCTGCATTTATACACAACCTCTGGGAAAAGTGATTAAGGCCCATGGAATAGGATATAACATCTATGCTGACGATACTCAGTTGTATTTTTCATTTAAACCGTCGTAATCTGCTGCAGCAACTGAAATAATGAATCCTTGCCTTGCCGATATTCGATCCTGGATGTCGGAAAATTTCCTGAAATTAAATGACGATAAAACCGAACTGCTTCTCATAGGACACCCTAAGCGTATGGCTGGATTAAAAGGCTTTGCTGTTCTAATAGGTGATGGTATTGTGCGACCTTCACCACGTGCTCGTAATCTAGGTGTCGTGTTCGACAGCTGCCTCAATTTCAAAAGCTTCATTCAGAAGACTACTTGTACAGCTAGCCATCGCATCCGATCCCTATCCAAGATTAGAAGCTGTCTCCCACAGTGGCTTATAAACAATTTAACTAGCTCTTTAGTTCTGTCTCGGCTTGATTATTGCTATTCCCTTCTGGCTGGGCTGCCACAGAGATCTATTATGCCACTACAGCGGACTATGAATATGGCTTGTCTTCAAGTCCCAGTGGTTTGAGCACGTGTCACCTCTGCTGAAAGAGCTAGGATGGTTGGCGGTTGAGCAAAGGATACAGAGCAAAGTTCTTAAGCTGACCCACTAGGTCCGCCGCGGCTTGGCTCATTAGTACCTAGCTGAACTACTGCATCAGTGTCAGCCTGTTCGCGCCCTCAGGTCCTGTGTGGACAATAAATTAGCTGTCCCATTCCTCCGCTTAAAGACAGTTGGCGACAGAAGCTTTAGCTCTGCATGTCCTAGACTGTGAAACTCGCTTCCACAATTCTTACGCAACGACATCTACTCTCCAACTGCCGACGATGGTGTATCTTTTTCAGCGGTCCTGAACTTGTACTTGTATGCTACTCACTACCTCAACTGCTCTCCTAACTCTGCTATGCTTCCCACTTTCTCTTTGTTGCGTGAGACGAAGTCTTTTGGCTACCGAATGCGTACCGAAAACCGCTTAGGCTGTGAGTGGGCTATATGATACTCTCCTGCGTGACACCCACATGGTCTTTATAACTTCGTGGAGTTACTGACGGTAATACATACATTATATCGACTTGCATCCCAGAGGCAGCTGAGTGCAAACTGATATTGTTATGGCGCGAAGTGAAGAGCCGCATAAATAATAATAATAATAAAAGCAATAATGCACTTGATAAAGCCCCCTCAGAGAAATAGACAAAATTATATCAAAAAAAATCTACCATTGCCACGTGTATTTTTGCTTAGCAGTATTTCGTTAGAGCTTTTTCGGCCTGTGGGTCTGAAAAAAACATAACAAACGAAGCTAGACTGCCAGTCAATTCCATGCAATGCCGTAGTAGCACCAAGTATATGGCATAGTCAAGTAAACTAAAAAAGCCGTCTCGTCGTGCTAAGTATTTGAATCAAAGACCTCCGACGACAGTGTTGGATTTTAGAAAGACAAACAATCCGGTAAGCCACTACGATTTTTGAGAAAGACTGAGGACTGAATGGATGTGAAACAAGTTTCATCTTCACAGATAAATCATGTTAGGACTTAAGATTGTTACGGTCAAGGGATGAGATTGATCAGCTGATGTGATTGCCAAGCACAATCTAGGCTTTCACTTCTATGCGGATGACACTCAGTTGTACCTTTGCTTTGATCCCTCCCAGCCTTCGAGCACCTCAAATTCTCTCAACTCACTTGCTGCATGCATTGATGACATCCGATCATGGATGGCAGCAAATTTTCTAAAACTAAACGATGATAAAACTAACTTACTAGTTATGGGCAAACCTAGTGTTATTCAGAAATTGGAAAGGCTGACTTTCAAAATTGGCTCTGCCAGCATATCTCCAGTTGCATCAGCTCGAAATCTAGGTGTCATATTCCAAAGCGACCTCTCGTTAGACGACCACATCAGCTCCACAGTCAAATCAGCCTATTTTCAGCTTCATAACATTGCTAAAATTAGGACTTGTTTAGATAAGGATACCACGTCCAAGTTGGTCCATGCATTCGTGACATCTCGTCTCGACTTCTGCAACTCACTGCTTACTGGCCTACCAGCATGTGCGATCAGGCGATTGCAG
Source organism: Cristatella mucedo (assembly GCA_009760855.2). Taxonomy (NCBI): domain Eukaryota; kingdom Metazoa; phylum Bryozoa; class Phylactolaemata; family Cristatellidae; genus Cristatella; species Cristatella mucedo. The sequence goes on from WPIO01000263.1 coordinate 9,155, forward strand.
CTGGTGCAAAACTCTGCAGCTAGGCTTGTCTGTCGTGAGCGTCGCAGTTGCCACATTACTCCACTTCTCGCCGACCTGCACTGGTTACCAGTCAAGCAACGGATTGACTTCAAAGTTTTGTCGCTCACTTTTAGGTCTCTTCCTTCTATGGCTCCAGCCTATCTTTCAGATATACTACCCCATCAGGCAAAGCATCGTACCACTCGCTTTTCGGAATCCAACAGTCTAGAAATACCTCGTACAAACCTTAAATCCTTTGGAGACCGTGCATTTAGCTCGTATGCTCCCACAGCCTGGAACTCCCTCCCGACCTGCATCAGAACATCCCCTGACCTGACCACATTTAAAAGAAACTTAAAAACATACCTATTTAGGACAGCATTTAGTGGGTCTTTGTGATTCGTCCTCGATGTGCTTATGCGTGCTGACACTGTTCATGCTGCCACTAACCACATTTGCATGCTGACCCAGTGCATGTAACCCCTAACCATGTTATTCATTTTGTTTGTTTTTCAAGCATGATTTTACTTACTATTCTATTGCGTATCACTTTGCAGCAAATGTAAAGCGCCTAGAAAGAGATTGAGTTCTCTGAGGGCGCTTTATCAAGTGTGATATTATTATTAATGTTATTAAGGGATCTCTCTATCGATCTTGTTCGTGATTAAGTAAGCTGACGCTTAAGCTGTAATTGGACTGCAGTTGCCTCGGCTCAATATAAGTACTTGCGATACTGCCCAATGTCCAATACCATGTATCCGTTGGGGGATATCGAGGAAGACGGTCGACTTTAGAAATGACACACCCGACTCTTCTGTTGAGCATATCACTTTGACGAAAGAGGTGCAAGGTTAGTGCAATGCAAAATCGATGTCTTAGTCATGTCCTGACCTTGACCTTCGGGCTTTATGTCTCAGGTTGCCAGTGGCTAGCTAAATCACTTGCTAGTGAGTTGTTGGTCCCGTAGTGCAAGCCATCGGATCGGGTTAGTCGAACATATAGTCTTAGTCCGTCAATGTATGTTATTTTCACCCAGCTGTCGCCCAGTTGTAGTGTAGCCCAGTCTATTGAACTGTGAGTGGCTTACAGCATTTAAATACTAAACCCTTACTGCATGTAGGTCCTAGATCTCTGCAGGACTAATTCGGGATAAAGATTGTGCAGCTGAACTTTTCATGCCAGACTCTAAATACTTTGCTGGGACAAAAGACTTAGTACAGATGATAGGTGAGACAAACAAAATAATAATAATGATGATATTCTTTATAAAGCGCCCAAAGAAAAATCAATTTCTTTCTAGGCGCTTTACATTTACTATAAAGGAAACGCAATCGAATTGAGAATGTTATCATGTTTGATAAACAACTTGAATAACATGGTTTTGGGTGATATCCACAGGGTCACTATGCCATTGTAGTTGAAGGCAGCATGCAGCAGTGCAAGCATGCAAAAGCTCATAAAGGACGAATCGGAGGGACCCACTAAATGCTCTCGTGAATAGGTGATTTCAAATTCTTTTAAAATGTGCTTAAATCATTGAATGTCGTGACTCAAGTCGGTAGTGAGTTCCAGGCTTTGAGAGCATACAAGCCGAGCTGGTTTGGTCTAGCGGTTAAGGTGCTCGCTGCGACCAAGGTCTGACTGAGGTCGTGGGCTCGAGCCCCGAGGCATATGTGAAGCGCCTGAATAGATATTAAGTTCTTTTGGGGCGAAATGTAAATTATTATACATATATATATATATATATAATTCATTTATTTTCTATTATATTATTCATTCATATATACAAATGCATGGTCTCCAAAGGATTATACGCTTGTACCAGCAATAGGTAAACAGTTCGATTCCTGAAAGCAGGTGGTGCGATGCTTAGCTTGGAGGTGGAGTATAACTGATTAGTTTGCTAAAGCCTAAGAATAAAGAGACCTGAAAATGAACGGCCAAACGTTAATGTCGATCCGTTTCTTGAATGGTTGCTAGTGGAGATCTACCAGAAGTGGTGTGATGTGGCAACTGCGACACTCGCGACAGACAAGCCTAGCTGTAGAGTTTACCACCAGCTGTAAGCACCTGATTGCACAGGCCGGTAGGCCAGCAAGCAGTGAGTTACTTAAGTCAAGACGGGAGGTCACAAATGCATAAACCAACTTAAGTGTGGTATCCTTACCTAAGCAAGCCCAAAGTTTAGCAATTTTATATAAGTGAAAGTAGGCAGATTTGACTGTGGAGTTGATGTGGTCGTCTATTGAAAGGTCACATTTGAACACGACATGCAGATTCCATGCAGATTCAACCGGATATATGCTGACAGAGTCGATTTTGAGCTTCAGCTTTTCCAATTTCCTAATCACACTGGCTTTTCATGTAACAAGTAAGTTTGTTGTGTCATCTTTTACTTGCACAAAATTAGCTTCCATCCTTGTGCGAATGCCAGCCATACATTTAGAAAGGTATTTGAGAGAATTTGAGGTTCTCGAAGGCAGGGAGGGATCAAAGCAAAGGTACAACTGAGTATCATCCGTTTAAAGTGAAAGCATAGATTGTGCTTGGCGATCACATCGGCAAGAGGGAGAGTATAAACCGTGAAAAGAACTCGGCCTAGTACAGAGCCCTGAGGTACCCTAGAATTTATAGGTATCTCGGGCGATTCTTGTACCTTTACATTATTATTCTGGAGTCTCCCACTGAGATAGCACCTTTACCATTGCATGGCAGTGCCAGTGATGCCTACACGAGATGAGAGACACTCAAGAAGAACTTAGTGATCGAGCTGAACAAGCAGATATGCTCTACTAATGTTTAAATTCCTAAGTAGGTCGATGTACCTCCGAATCAATACTGACTCTGTGGAATGAATATCTCTAAAGCCAGGCTAGAACTTAGTAGCGAGGTTTGAACTTTCAATATTTGAGTCCAGCTGGTCGGCCACGACTCGTTCCTCTGTGTTTTATAGGAATGGTAGAAGGGAAACTGGGCGGCAGTTGCTCAAGTTCTAGTCATAAGTAGAAAATCGTTGAACATGTCAAGCTGGTGTTGCATCGTAATGTATCTCCGTCTGTAACTCCGCAAAGTCATAAAGACTATGTGGGTGTTGTATAGGAAGAGTCTTGTATAACTCACTCAAAGCTTCAGCAGCTTCGGATACGCATTCGGTAGCCTCAGACTTCATCTCAGACAAAAAAAGAAAGTGGGAAGCATGGCAGAGTCAGGAAAGCATTCGAGGTAGTAAGTAGCACGGAAATAGCAGCTCAGGACCTATGAAAAAATTGACCATAGTCGGCAGTAGGAAAATAGTTGTGGAAGTGAGTTCCACAGCATAGGACCTGCAGAGCTAAAACTTCTGTCGCCAATTTAGCAGACGAATAGAGGAGCAAATATATTTTTCACACATGACCCGATCGCACAAAGAGGCAGAAACTGGTGCAGCAGTCCAGCTAGGCACGCATGGGCTAAGCCGTGGCAGGCCTTGTGGGTCAGTGTAAGAACTTTGCACTGTATCCATTGCTCAACCATCATCTATCATAGCTCTTTTAGCAAAGGTGACACGTAGTCAAACTTCTGAGACTTGAAGACTAGCCCTGCCGCTATATTCATAGTCAGCTGCAGTGGCCTAGTTGCTTTCCTTGGTAGCCCGGCTAAAGGGAATTACAATAGCCAAGCCGAGACAGAACCAGTGAGCTAATGAAATGTTTTTTACAAACCCCTGTGGAAGACAGCTCGTTAATCTTTAAGCTATCCAGCAATGATGAGAGATGGGAAATTGCGGAATGAGCAGCAGAGGCGAATCACGTATTCTCGCACGGACAACATCGATGTCAAGGGTCTTGAGGTTTCGCAGTGTACAAGTGATTTTAGTGGAGGCCGAGAAGGGCACACATTGTAGAATGAATGAGATCTGCATACGGTCAGAGAAGCAAGATTCGGTAAAAATTGGGGATGACAGAGCATTTGTAAATGACAATTTGGTTTAGTGTGTGACCCTTGATGTGAGTAGGGCCATTCACATGAGCAACAAGAAACAATGAGTCAGTCAATGGACGAATTTCAGCACTGAAGAAGTCAGATAAGTTATCAAAGCAAATGTTGAAAGCACCAGTAGTGAAGATGGATTGAATTATTGCACACAGAATCGAAATGGGATCGGAGAAATCTGAGATAAAGGAGGATTTGGTAGCTGGTGAGGTATAGACTACTGCCACCATAGGTAGGTAGTTTTTGGGTGAAATCCAGAAATTGAATCAAAAGACTGCTACGAGGGTACTGCAAATGGCTTATATATGTACTTCCAGCGCACGATAAGAGCAACTCCAACTCGAATTTGTTTTGATTGATCTAGGGGTGTGAAAGGATGAGACACCAGTCGGGGTATCGTCATTATTTATCGCAACTTTACCGATTATAGCCAAGTTTCAGTCACGGCACGGTCGAGACCATTTTAAGAAATAAGGTCGCTTATTACTAGAGGTTATTTGGCGATCAAGATTTGTCTTTGCGTGTGCTCAAGTGCCCTTCTGTAAATTAGCAGTCCAACCTGCCCATCTCTCTCTGTTTAAATGATTGAGCTTTAGCATTTACACTAACTCAGACTCGAGTCTAATAGAATGCCGTGTTACTAGTCCCTTAAGATCCACTTTGGTCAAACGGGTGACGTGCTAGTCCCGAGCAAGGTCTGTCAGGGATCGTGGGCTCGAGCTCCGAAGCAAATGAGTAGCGCCTGAATAGAGATTACGTTGTCTTGGTGCGCAGTACGAATGAATTCTATTTATTTATACTTATATTTATTGTAGTATAAACGTGCCTGGACTGCAATGATTGTTTCGCAGAGCTCTCTCGAACCTCTCTTCTGTCTTCACTGTCACTGTGGTTCCCTGAACTTTATATTTGAACAGAACGCAAAGACAACTACTCACTAACTGCCGACTCTGGCACATCCTTTTCAGTGGTCCTGAGCTGCTAATTCTATGCTACTTACTACCTCAACTGCCCTCCAGACTCTGCTATGCTTCCCACTTTCTCTTTGTTGCGTGAGACGAAGTCTGTTGGTTACCGAATGCGTACCGAAAGCCGCTTAGGCTGTGAAAGTGCTATACAAAACTCCCCTGAGTAACAGCCACATGGTTTTTATGACTTTGTGGAGTTACAGACGGAGATACATACTAACAAACTCTCTAATCACCCCACTTCCTGTCCTTGCAGTCTCTAACCGCTATGTTGTTTCATGCATCCAAATACGCAAGTTGATATGCTCGTCCATGGGTATAATATGGAGAACCATAGATAAATATAGATGTATATTTATATATAAGTATATATGAAGCACCTGGGGAGATTGATATTTTGAGGGCGGTCAATCAAGTGCATTACACACACACACACACACACACACACACACACACACACACACACACACACACACACACACACACACACACCCACACACACATATATATATTATTTATTGATATATATATATCAATAAATTAATTTATATATATATATATAATTTCTCAGTGGTTCATTTTATAAGGTTTATTTGATTCCTGTGCAGCAATAGCAAGGTGCCTAAAAAAGATTAATTTCTCCGGGTACGATATAGAAAGTATTATAATTGTTATTATTGTTATTGACAGGTCAAAACACAGTTCTTCATCAAGCAATCGTGAGGCCTAAAACTTGGGAAGCCCTAATTGCATTGAGATGCTCGCGTCAAGGGAATCACTTTCCGATTCGTGGCCGGCTAGAACAACCAGCCGTCACGGACAGTGGATGGCCAAATGGACAGCGGACATACAAGCGAGTGTTCAGGCGATCACAGTTGAAAAGGTTGAGGAAACGGGAAGAAGTAGCAAGCTGTCAGGGAAACCTGAACAAATATCTACTTACGGAGACGGCTATTTATTCGTGTGTAGGCTATGGAGATAGAGCAAGGTTTTACAAGAACCACTGTTGGGGAACTGTTCTTCGTGACAATGGATTTTCGATTAATTTTGACTGCAAAAGTTATGAGACCTGTAACAATGATAATTTTCTCAGGTATCCCAAAGCTTTGCATGTCTAACGGTTAATATCTAGGGTTTTCTGCGTTTTCGTTTTGTTTCGTTTCCTCAATTTTTTCAACTGTGATTGGCTGAACACTCGCTTGTATGTCCACTGTCCGTTGGGCCATCCACTATCAGTCACGGCTGGTTGTTCTAGCTGACCACGAATTGGAAAGTGACGGCCTTGACGCGAGCATCTCAATGCAACTAGGGCTTCCCAAGTTTTAGGCTTCACCATTGCTTGGTGAAGAATGGTGTTCTGACCTGTCAATAACAGTAATAAAAATTATAATACTTTCTATACCGTACCCGGAGAAATTAATCTTTTTTAGGCACCTTGCTATGGCTGCACAGGAATCAAATAAACCTTATAAAATGAACCACTGAGAAAGTATATATATACTTTCTCAGTGGTTCATAATATATAATCAATAAATATATATATGTGTGCGTGTGTGTGTGTGTGCACGTGTGTAACACACTTGATTAACCGCCCTCAAAATATCAATCTCCCCAGGTGCTTCATATATACTTATATATAAATATACATTTATATTTAAATATGGTTCTCCATATTATATCCATGGACGAGCATATCAACTTGCGTATTTGGATGCATGAAACGACAACATAGCGGCTAGAGACTGCGAGGACAGGAAGTGAGGTGATTAGAGGATTTGTATGTATGTATCTCCGTCTGTAACTCCACAAAGTCATAAAGACCATGTGGTTGTTACTCAGGGGAGATTGTATAGCACACTCACAGCCTAAGCGGCTTTCGGTACGCATTCGGTAGCCAACAGACTTCGTCTCACGCAACAAAGAGAAAGTGGGAAGCATAGCAGAGTCAGGAGGGCAGTTGAGGTAGTGATTAGCATAGAAGTAGCAGCTCAGGACCACTGAAAAGGATGTGCCAGAGTCGGCAGTAGGAGAGTAGTTGTCTTTGCGTTCTGTTCAAATAGAAAGTCCAGGGAACCACAGTTACAGTGAAGACAGAAGAGAGGTTCGAGTGGGCTCTGCGAAACAGTCATTGCAGTCCAGGCACGTTTATACTATTATAAATATAAGTATAAATAAATAGAATTCATTCGTACGGCGCACCAAGACAGCATAATCTCTATTCAGGCACTACTCATTTGCCTCGGAGCTCGAGCCCACGACCTCTGCCAGACCTTACTCGGGACGAGCACCTCACCCAGTAACACGGCATTCTATTAAACTGGAGTCTTTATTTGCGTAAAAGCTAAAGCTCCATCTTTTAAACAGGGAGATGTGGGCAGATTGGGCAGCTAATTGACTGGAGGGCACAGGAGCACAAGCAGAGACCATCTTAATTGCCAAATAACCTCTAGTAATAAGCGACCCTAATTTAGAAAATGGTTTCGATCGTGCTGTGACTGAAACTTGGCTATAGCTGGTAAAGTGCCGATAATTAAAGACGCTACCTCGACTGGTTTCTCATCCTTTCACACCCCTAGATCAATCAAAACAAGTTGAAGGTGGAGTTGCAATTATCGTGCACTTGAAGTACAACTTTAAGCCATTTGCAGTACCCTCGTAGCAGTCTTTAGATTTGATTTCTGAATTCCGCCCAAAAACTACCTACCTGTGGTGGTAGCAGCCTATACCTCACCAGCTACCAAATCCTCCTTTATCTAAGATTTCTCTGATCTTATTTTGATTCTGTGTGCAAGAATTCAATTCTTCTTCACTACTGGTGATTTCAGAATTTGCTTTGATAACTTATCTGACGCCTTATCTGACGTCAGTCAATACACGAAATTCAGTGCTGGACTCATTGTTTCTTGTTGCTCATGTGAATGGCCCTACTCACATCAAGGGTCACACACTAGACCAAATTTTCTCTTACAACTGCACTGTCATCACCAATTATTACCGAATCCTGCTTATCTTACCGTATGCAGATCTGATTCATTCTACAATGTGTGCCCTTCTCCGCCTCCTCTAAAATCACCTGTACATCTAGAAACTTCAAGACCATTGACATCGATGCTGTCTGTGCGAGAATATTTGCTTCGCCTGTGCTTCTCATTCCCCCTTCCGATCTCTCATCACCGGTGCATATCTACAAGACTAACAAGCTGTCTTCCACAGTGCCTCGTAAAAACATTTTAACTAGCTCCTTAGTTTTGTCTCGGCTTAATTATTTTAAATCTGTTTAGCTGAGCTACCGAAGAAAGCAACTAGGCAACTGCAGCTGACAAGTAATATGGCTGCAAGGCTAGTCTTTGAGTCTCAGGCGGTTGAGCACGTGTCTCCTTTGCTAAAAGAGCTAGGATGAATGCCGGCTCAGCAACGGATACTGAGCAAAGTTCTTACGCTGACCCACACGGCCTGCCACGGCTTGGCCCCTGCCTACCTAGCTGGACTGCTGCACCAGTTTCAGCATCTTTTCGCCGTCAGGTCCTGTGCGGACAATAAATTAGCCGTTGCATCCGTCCGCTTAAAGACCGTTGGCGACAGAAGCTTTAGCTCTGCAGGCTGTGGAACTCGCTTCAACAACTACTTTCCTACTGCCGACTACGGGCCATTTTTTTCAGCCGTCCTGAGCTGCTATTTCCGTCCTGCTCACTACCTCGACTGCTTTCCTGACTCTGACATGCTTCCCATTTTCTTTGTGTTGTGTGAAATGAAGTCTGAGAGCTACCGAAAGCATACCGAAAGCCGCTTTTGCTGTGAGCGAGTTACACAAAACTCTTCTGCGTAACACCCATATACTCTTTACGACATTGTGGAGTTACAGACGGAGATACACTACATTGCAACACCAGCTTCACATGTTTGACGATTTTCCACTTCTCACTAAGTGCACAGTGAGTCCTTGCCCAGTCGGCCTATGGTTTACCAAAGACATTTAACTAGCTAGGTCTACAAAGGGCAAGCTTGAAAAGCATGTGAAATGTCCGGACTGACTGGCTAGCGACAGGCATACGATTACTACTGTAGGTCGTACCAATCGATAATAGCAGAGGCCAAGTCTAGCGTCTAGAAACAATTATTGAATCACAGATACATAGCTTAAAAGATTCTGATGTAGACGATTAACCATGTTCCCAACCGCTTCCAGGTTAGCTCCTTACCTGATAATCACTGTGATGATCTAACTGATCACTTCTCTCGACTCATTGCCCAGACGATACACAAGATCAGGATGCCTATCCCAGCGATAGCCGCATTCCCCCTAGAATGCGGTCGCTCGATTCCTTGCAGCACCTCAATGTCTACACTCAAGCAGATCGGTAATGATCTCGTCCTCAAGTTCATTTCCCAATCAAAAGAGACAACAAGTTCATTGGACCGATCTCTGCTGCCACACATAGCTAACAGCATTAATATGTCATTAGCCTTAGGTCATGACCCAGCACCTTTCACAAAAACTGTAGTCAGGCCACTTCCCAAGAAATACTAGGAAGCAATACTAAGACACAGAGAACTTGAGCAACTACCGCCCAGGCTCCCTTCTACCATTCCTATGAAAGACATTTGAATGAGTCGTGGCCGACCAGCTGCACTAAAATATTGAAACTTGAAACATAGCTAGTAAATTCTAGCCTGGCATTAGAGAGAATCACTCAGCAGAGTCAGCATTGCTTCGGGTGTACATCGACCTACTTAGGAATACAGACATGGGTAGAGCATATCTGCTTGTTTCGCTCAATCTTTCGGCAGGTTTTGGTACTATCGATCACCAAGTTTTCCTTGAGTGCCTCTCATCTCGTGTAGGCATCACTGGCACTGCCCTGCAATGGTTCAGGTCCTATCTCAGTGGGAGAATCCAGAATGTTAATGTAAACGGACAAAGATCGTCCAAGATACATCTGAATAATAGGGTACCTCGGGGCTCAGTACTAGGTCCGGTTCTTTTCACGGTTTAAACTCTCCCTCTTGCTGATGTGATCATGTTCCCAATGAGTAAACGGTAGGTTAGGTGCTAGCACTTCAGATCTCGGTTGTGGTTCGTGTGCTTCGATGCGCCTTGCTCGAAGAACGCCTTGCACGAAGAACGCCAGCACAGAACCAACACCAACAGTTTGTACCCAGGCTGGGTTCGGTTGGCTGTGACCGGACGGCTAAAGTGAGGGTTAGGGTCACCGGCTAGGCCGGGGTCGGACCCTACGGCATGGCCGGATGTATGCCGTGACGTGAGGTCACCGGGGCTCTTGGGTACGAGAAGTGTGCCTAGTAAGTCGTGGTGTTGGAGGCTCCCGGTCTCGCCGAGTTATGCACTTGGATTCGTGCAGGCGTGCTCCGGCGATGCTGCCACGCACGCAAAGGAACGAGTACCCAAGGCCCGAGCGGAGCTGGATAGCTCGCTCGTTGTTGACTTGTTTATACCGCTCCCCCCCCCGTGTAGTGTGTTCTTGACCCCCCCCCCGTGTGTTGGCGTCTTTCGGTGGAAGCTTACGACTGTGGTAATTGTCGACTCGGACTAGCCAGCAGTTACTCGGCCAGCCGGGTTTTGGACGGCGTACGCTCGTACTGTTGGATTCGGAGTCGGTACAGCGACAGGACTGCAGAAGCCGACTGACCCCAACTAACACGTTTGTTCGCGCTTGCTGCGTCGTCTTGCGCCCCCGTAGTGTACTGTGTATAGGACCCTCCCTGTAGACTTGTTTAGTTCCCCCGTTGTTGTTGGCGCATGCGTTATAAAGATGTTTAACCTGAGGCCGCTCGTCTTACCCTAGCTCGGCAGCATGGCGAGCAGCAGCGTGGCCGGGGTATGGTGGGGTTTGGCGGGAATTAGCCTTTGACCCCTGAACCCGGTTACATTTTGGTGACCCTTGCAGTGACGAACATTTTTAGTAACCTTCTGTTTTGCGTGCGTGACTTTTTGTTTTGAATGTGTGTACAGCGATAGTGGTTTTGGGTGGGATATCGAAAACGCAGCCGGTAGCCATTACCGCATGGTGCTGACGTCACTGAGCCGGATGAGTAGGCTAGGTCAGGCGATCGGGCGTTCCTTATTGGGTGGGGGTAGGCTGGGTCATTAATTTTCAGCTGTGGCTATGACAGCTGGAGAGCAGCTAGTTTAGTCGTTTTAGTCAGTGCCAGGGAGAAGAACTGCAGTTCATAGCGTGCGTGCCTACACTGTCTTGGGTATAAATAACACGATTGTTATAAGTTGTAGACAATAGCAATCTTGGGCTCAGGAAAATTAACTGCTGAAAGCCAGACTTGGTGTTAAGACTGCCTGCCTTCGAAGCCGAATGCGACCTGCACGAATGCAGCTTGGACGATCCAGGTGGAGGCTAATGATTTTCATCGACCAACTTCAACATACCACCTGCATCATCGCCATTGAACGACCAAGCCGAGGAGTTGAACCAGCGACGACTGCCCCAGAGGATCAGACAGCAGCCCAGTGGGCTCCCAGATGAGCTAGCCCCATCGGAAGCCAACTCATTATTATTGATGGACTGTTCATGTGCTGTGCAGCGCGAGCCATTAAGAGTGATGGTGCCCTTGGTCTGTTTTGTGTTATAGCGGAGGATCATGTTGACTACGATCACATCGTGCAGCAAGGAGAGTTGGAGACTTGAAGTGAACAAGGTTCATCTGCGAAGCAGTTTGACATTGCATATGCTGTGCCAACAAAATTTATTTCCTTAGGAACGACAACATCTGGTTAACTGCTAAACCTTTTACCAACAGAACCATCGAAGTAAATATTACTATCGATAAATTTCCATCTATTACAATATTTAAATAACCAAGTCTAACTCCATCAATCCGGCCCACCTGGTCGCTCAAAATCCTAACGGACTTTCCTCGCATATCTAAGGTTTCAGTTATAGTGAACTGCCAGTTTCCTAACAAAGTTGGTGGGCATATAACTTTTATTTGAGAGATCATTATCTGAATAAGGAGGACTGCTAACATTAATAAATCCATTTACAGTTACAGTTCCATTAATTTCTCCACCAGTTAATGGTGACATGTATAAGCATAGTCTTTTGTTGTGGCATCACTTGGTGTAACAGGATCATCAAGGTCTATCACTTGCTGCCCATTCATTTCAAGATCGCAATCAGCCGTAGCTCCTCTGGAAGCATTAGCAAAGCAAAGGGTGTAGATTTAATTTCTGTGGACTGCATCGCCAGGATCCACATGATCAACTAAACGTTTCGTCAAGTTTTCATACCTGTTCAAGTTTCCAACATGTATATTGCCAGTTTTACGAATACAATTCTTCACACCAGATCCCCTTCTTCTGTAGCCGAGAGACACTTTCTATATTACACTGACAAAAAACTCTACGTAAATTACAGATTTATCAGCTATAAAGGTATTAATCACGTATCTGCAGGATCAATTGATTTCAATCACCATCATTAAAGTTCCCGAAATTCCGTAACTGTTATCACTTGTTAACTCAAGGAACATACCCATCTTGGCAGAGCGCCACATTACATTAGAAACTATTCAAAAGTTACCAACAGTTCCAGTAATAAATGTTGGAATGGGAGTAGCAAATCCTAATTTGTTACCTTGGATGTCAAACACCAGCATGTGTGCAGGAGTAACGTTAACAGACGAGCACTCTGTACCAGTGCCATTAACTTTTGTGCCACAGCTACCAAGCTCTAGCAAACTCAAGAAAGTCTTCAATTTTAGGTACTTAAAGCTGCACTGTTGTTTAGCAGTATCACCATATTTCTTGCTGACAAATCCTGAATCTTTCGCATTTGCAATTGCATTATTTCCGAGATTAAGATTTCCTTTAGAAACGCCAGCAAAGAAATGCTCAATTGACTTCAGTAATCCGTAGTTTATGATTTCGTAAGGAATTAGGCTTTTAAACCCAGTGCCATCAGCAGAATGACCAGAGATTCCTTTAATGTTCACACAGTTCAATTGTGAGCTCACTAATCCATTGTTTTTTTCGGCAACGCAGCACTTGGTGGGCCAACTATTGCAAATGATCCTACAACTTTTGAGACTACTTGCCCATCAAAGTCAGGCCCAGTAGCATACGAATGATTGATTGCATCCGTGTCTGCGACAGGTGTTCCTAGGCCTGTCATTTTGTTGAACCGGCAATCCAAGTCTGAGAGCAGCATCCCATTAATCTTTGAAATTAGCTCCTCCTATATAGACGAAACGATCAAGCCTTAGTAAACTACAACTAAAATAATTTATGAGTTGGAAACGGATCAAAGTGAAATTCGATGATATTGGACAAGGTACTCTTGTGAAGTTAAGCAATGGGTATGCGAACAAAGTTAAAAGAAATTTGAGAGCCACGACTAGAACGACGGTTCAGCAGTCGAAGAAAATTATCGTTGAACTAGGATACGATGCTAAATCAGGATTTGACACAGCTAAAGAAGTAGTTTCAGGGAGTAATACCACTGCTGACGCAGTTTCCAAGGGAGTTGTAAAATTTTGCCCAAAATTGCAGCAACATTTAATAACCAGCCTTCCATAAAATTGCTGAAATTTTGCCGAAAGTGCTACGTTCTTTAAAAGTGATTGGATCTTCGAAAAAGTATTTGGTGATTTCCTTTCGGGCACCACAGGAATAGTTTACTTGAAACTTTTATGATTCTTCTAGAAAGTATGGTCACGTCAATCGGCCTACAATTCTTGAAAAGATTAAGGGATTGGAAAAAATGATTTTCAGTCGGGAAGGCTTGTGCATTAATGAGATATTGGTTGAAGTAATTCCGACTGGTATGCAGATCCAAGTAAGTTCGTAAGTGACATGTTTGGCACACAGGTAGAATGGGACGCTGCAGTATTTGATTCGAAATCGTGGAATAAGGAATTCCCTGAAGTCAGGAGTGGAGGCTTTCTTTCAGGGATTCCAGCTATCGTTGCTAGCATCATGGTAATTTTTGGGCTGTAGGTACTGTCGTTTCCATAGCAATGAAATTAGCTGGGCTCATTATAAATAATCGATACTACTCTAGACACTACCAAAGCACCACTGATAAACACTCATGAAGAACGTCTTTCCGCTTTAGAAATACAAAGTTCTCCGATTAAGAAATATGTTGCTTGTGAAACTTTATGCCGAGGGTGAGTCTAGAAGAAATTCATAGTGAAATTTTAAAGTTTAGAGACCAATTGAAAAAGCATTGTAAGAACTAATAATCTGTACATCTAAAAACCTTATTATCTTCTTTAATCCAGTATTGAAAACTAAGACGAGTTTATTGCAATTGCAAACGAATAGCCTCTCCATGTCTTGCCTGCACAGCAACTTCTGGAGTATTGAAGTAACATAGGAAGTAGCTTTGCCCTTTCATTTTGATCCTAGAACACCACTTCCCTGATTTGCAGAGAAAATATATTAATTCTATAAGCCCCGATGACATATATAAGTATATATAATTCATTGGTGTAGCCCCCCAAGAGAACTTAATCTTTATTCAAGAGCTTCGCATATGCCTCAGGGCTCGAGCCCACGACCTCAGCCAGACCTTGGTCGGGAGAACCCCTTAACCGCTGGACCAAACCAGCTCAGCTGTATTACGTTGCCTCTTTCTATTTCTGCCGTTCTCCGAATGAGCAGTTGCGAAAATGAGAGCATCTATTATTAGAAGAATTTCAATTGACTTGATCGATTTCTTGAATTGGCATTTCGTCAGTCATAATGAGCCACTCAATTCTATGAGTTGATAAGTTTATCCATCTATCCTTATTACTCGATAACCATCACTTGATATGCAACCCGCCTCTGATCCTACTCCAGCACTTCGCCTAGAAAACTTCCAGAAAAATTTACCCGCGTGTTGCTCGTATTAGAATAACTCCATCACCCGAGCACGGAATGCCAAAACTTTAATTTTCGCGTGTATACTATAGCTTTCTCAAGTGCTAAATCAAAAATTAAACTTTTTAAAAGGAGATGACTGTAGCAAGAAGTGAGTTTAAGTCTCTCAGAACACCAAAAACTGATACTTGTGAAAGCAGAGATCCGGTGTTGCTAAGAATATCTAAGGACTCTTTGGTCCGCCCTGACAGGATCCTCGTAATGATATCTTAACACGGATGATTTGAGAAGCACAGATAAACAAATTCAGGTCGAACCCTAAGATTCAGTGCTAGCCAACTCAAAGCAAATCATTCACGAGGAGGTGACTTTCCGGAGCGGATTGCCACTAAGATGTTTGAAGGCCGTGAGCAACACTTCATAATAATAAAAATGATAATGCCCTTGATAAAGCGCCCTCAGACAACAAAATCTTTATCTAGGCGCTTTACGTATGCTGCAAAGGAAAACGCCATTGAATGGTAATTAATAACGTGCTTGATGAACAACATAAATGACATGGTTAGGAGTGACATGCACAGGGTCAGCATGCAAATGTGGTTAGTGGCAGCATGCACAGTGTCACCACACATAAGCACATGAAGGGCGAATGACAGGGACCCACTAAACGTTTACCTAAATACTAATGCTTCCCAGCAGGGAAATAGAAGAATATTTCACTAATGACTCCTTTTACAAAACTGGCAAAATGTCTTTCGTCGGGTCTTTTCACACAATTCAGCGAAAGCATCGACGGAGGGTACACACACGTCAATAATCTCGATCGGGCAGCCCTAAATCTCGACAACAGTTACGGAGAAACTTCAAGCGAACCTGAACCTAATAGGACATAAGCTAGAAACTTTCGGACTTAGCTTTGGCAAAAGCAGCTGCTCGTATCTGATTAGATAATATGCAGCCCGATTTTGTCTGCAATCACGCCAAGACTGCAGCAGCGAATTATGGCAGCAAAAGCAAAGCTTGGACTCGGCCTTAATGATACATTTGCTAGTGATTTCTTGAAAGATAAAGTATAAAATCTCAGCTGGTCTCACAAAAATTAATAAATATGCTAGGAACTTGGTTGATAGAATGCTTGACCTTACTAGCAAGAAAATATATACAATACTAAACGTTAACTTATTTTTGTTTTTGCTTTCACTCTATCTCATTCTGTTATGTTTTTCTTATCTATCTTACTTTTTACTCATCTCATAGTCAACCGTACCAAATACCTAACGTTCTGTGCTTGGAGCTCTATAGATCTTAACTTGATCACGTTTAAGCATGAAATTCAATCTTGGCTCCATTTAATAATACACTTTAGAAACATAATAACCATCGAGAAGACCGGAAATATCAAAATCATTTATTAGTTCCTCAATTATTTCTGGTGGTCCAGCAAAGTTTATAGGTCGATTCTTGTCATTTAAGACCAAACAAAGATTCTAGATTATTTTTGTACGAGGAAGGCACAAAATACTAAACCTATTATACCTTGCCCGAGGATTTACTCACATTCCCATAAAAGAGATCAGAAACAACATTAACTTAGTAATCATTTTCAAATGGAATGCAACTGATACCGAATAAATCAGAGAAGCTGGCTACACTGGTTGCGTTGATCGAAAGAAATTTTGGGATTTCGTGTCAATTCTTGCACAAGAAGTAATTTTGGTTGCTATTTAATCGACCTGACCAAAGCAGTCTGAGGGTATGTTTTGGTCTGTAGACAACGATTTCCGACCACTAATAACTATTTTTAAAGAAAAGTAACAATAGATATAGGACGATGCTCAACTGTAGGATTTTTTAAAAGCCTGGAAAGAAATATATCGTGATATCGTGCAAGAAGAAGTTGGCTATGAGGAAAGGTGGCCCGATTTGCAGGAGCTTCGCTGCTCAGCGTAATTGCAGAATGATCTACAAGTTCAGAGGCTTCAAGCAGAAAATACAGCGAGGGACACTGCTGAAGCACATTTGGACCGGCGAGCACCATAGAGAGCAACTGACAACTCTAGTAACCTGATAATTGAGAAACTGAAAACAGCTAGACCTGCTCTTGCTAAGCAAATTGAAACCACGCAGGCATTAGAAAGTTTAAATGCTGCGCCTGATATTTCTCTAACTGCTGGTAAAGTCACTGAAGCTGTTAAGGTAAATAAATGCACAATAGAAATTACCGAATTGCAAATGCTGCGAAAAATAATGCTACTAACGAAAAATCCAAAAGTTCTATTAATGTTATTCTGAAAGACACAGCCAAAAAATTGGCAATAATCCGAGCGCTGGCACATCAATAAGATCTCGTGTCAAAGCTGGTAGAATTTTTAAATATTTGCCCAAAGGAAAAATTGCCTCCTGGAGTTAATTAATAGGTAAAAGATTATGAAGAAACTGGTAATCAAGAAACATTACAAGCAATTTACCAAAGATTGTTTGATGAGGATCCCAAACACCGAGAACGAGGAACAGACTCCATCCGAAGGAGGATTGTACTCCTGTAAGTGTGATTTTAAAAGCACAAGCTGGGTAAGACTGGCACTGAAGCAACTGAATCTCCTTCGATTTTTAAGAATTAAGCAGAAGTACTTGAGAAATACGACATTACCTTTCTAAATCGCGAAAAGCAGTTTAGAGACATATTGCTAAAATCAATAAACTTTTGTATAACTTTTGTATTAGTATATATAAATTTCAGTGCGGTTGAAGATGTCTCAGGAAATGCTGACGAGCATTGAGACAATAAAAAGATTTACTCAATCAAAGCCGGAAGATTTTTGTTTAATATTTCTGGAGCAAAAAATTCTGCTAGAATTTAAATAGATGACACAATTATGCTTAGGAGCAAGAAATTAAGGATGTCTTTGAAAAAGGTTGCAGGAACTAATTTAGTGAAGAACATTACAAATTTGAATACTAGTTTTGCTTAAAGATTTTCAGGTGAAATCAGAGCGAACGATAACGGCTAGGTTCGGAGTGTAGCCTGGTGTTTCAGATGAAGTGAAAATCGGAATTGCTGGCACAATAACTCAGTCAGGAGCAATAACAGGCCAATTACAGCTTGGAGTTGATATAGCTACTTCTAATTCTTATACTATGATGCCCTTGGGGTGGAATTTTTTTGAAAACAATTTCAGTGTTTTCAGTTATATTGGTTTTACTGGTTCTACTTACACAACCGATCCTACTTTTGGTACCAATTATCCAAGCAACACAGGTCGAGTAACCTGTGTACCAAACACAATGGTGGTCTCTGAAAACTAATTAATGGTTTCTGATGTTATCTTAATAGTTGTGAATTGCAATTTTGTTGCTAGTGGTTCAATTACGTATATTGAGAAGAATCACAAGTACCTGGAAGTTTTACTTACAAATTGTATACTTGTGAACAAATTGTATATTAGCCAAACGCTATTAAGTATCATGATTTAATTGGTGAAACAGTTTGTAATACAATGATTACTGTTACAAACCAAGACAAAATTGTTTAGACTTTGGTTCACAGCAATTTACAGTTGTTGTAGAAATTTTTGAAGTATAATATAATAACGTCAATAAGGTTACCTGGAACAACCTTTTCCGATTCAAAAACATTATGTCCACCAATAATCCTTAAGGAAAAGGGCTTTAACAATGTTGGGCATAGAAGAGTCGAGTTTGTTTACATGACAAAGTTATATTGAATGTAATTCA
Organism: Cristatella mucedo; assembly: GCA_009760855.2. Taxonomy (NCBI): domain Eukaryota; kingdom Metazoa; phylum Bryozoa; class Phylactolaemata; family Cristatellidae; genus Cristatella; species Cristatella mucedo. The sequence goes on from WPIO01000263.1 coordinate 27,668, forward strand.
AGGTGTGAATTATACACTGTGGTACAGAAGACCAATGACCGATCCAACATTAGTTTCAATTAAAGATCCTCCCGGGTATTAAGATTCGACGAAAATAATGAATAAATTGAATGACTTGCTCAAGAATTTGCCAGAACCACAATGTAGAAACACAAACTCATACGAGCCAAGTAAAAAAAAAGTGATACTGGGATTATATTGTCAAATGACATAAATGAAAAAACTTTAATCCAAGTCGCTAGTGATTTTGCTGTTTTGTTATGAAGCAAGGCTTCTGGTGTTATTGCTTCAATTGGTGACACACTTGGCTTTAATTGTAGTGAACAAGGTTCGATTGATCCTACAATGGTTTGAGGGACTCCATGTGAAGCGATTGCACAAGTTATGTAGTTTTCTGGTGCTTACAAAGAATGGAACACAATGAGTTTGCCTGATAACAAAGGAGTGAAATGGATTACCGTTGATTGTTGTGACCTAGTTAATCCGGAAAGGAATTACATAGAATATCAAACAGGATTTGCTAAGCAGTGATGTTCGTTGCTTATCATTGACATAGCTGGTATACATCCTGGTGATAAAGTTGACATCCATTGGCCAAACATTATCTTCTTATCAACAAGAGGCGATATAGAATCAATAGGTACTTTCAGTGGGAGTCTAACAGACAAAATAGGAATGACGGTAATTTTATGTCTGATGTCATGGTGAGAATAGAAATTTTCAAACAGCATAGAAAAATTGAAAGTTTTGCTTAAATTGGGCACGGTAAGATTACTGGCGGGAAGTATGGCTCTGGAGTCCTTGATAAAGGTATTGATGGCATTGGCAAATTTACCCCTGCCATCTACGGAATGACTTATCTTGGTGTAAACAGTGCTAACAAAGGTATTGAAATGCACGAAGCACGTAAACTTATTGAACTGCAAGCAAAGAAAGAAAAGGTCGATGAGGAGTGAGGCCTTGAAACGACGAGAGCTCGACGACAAACTTGAGGGAGAGGAGCTCAAGAAGTATGAAGAATATGAATTAGAAATCTGTATGAATTGGAGAAGCGCGAGAAAGAAGAAGAAAATGAGAGCAAGATGAAAGATGTCGACCTAGAAATCAAGCGCTGACAAGTGCTTGAGAAAATGAAACAAAAGAAGAAGAGGAAGGTGAACGTTGCAGCGGAGCCAGAAGAAGTAGAAGATTACTGTGTACGCCAAATGACAATGATCCTAAAGCATACAAGCTAATCGAGATATTAAAATACGAGGAATCCTTTGCTTTTAAAGAACCAAAGTTTGCGGCTGCGCCTGAACAACGAGGAAGTCTTGATGGTTACGGAGGAGCAATAACAAAAAGTTAGGTGCAGGCGTTTACTGGCAAAGCAGAAAATAAATTCTTTACTATGTATAGAGAAAGTATGGCTAGTGCTCCGACTGATGAAATTCTATAACTAAGTGATCCAAGTTTCCCGCTGAATACTATCAGAAATTAATTACCAGTATCCCGGGTTCTACCAAACTAATGGAACCGAAACTGACTCGTTTACAAATAAGCTACTAACTTTTACTGTACCACGAGAACAGAATCTGTGCCATGGGCTGTCAGATTCTTATTTAGTGATTGAGGGGAAAATTCAAGTTCCAAGTGCAGCAGCAGAGACTTACGAGGCACCTACTCAAAATCTAACACAAGGTTTTGTTAAAAATGAAGCGCTTGGATGTTTAGCTCAATGAAAGTTAGACTTGGCGAAGAAGAGATTGAAAGTCTTGCCTCGTCACAGGGGCCAGGTACAGTTTCAAACCTAATGGGCCTGCTAACCTATATAATTCAACCTACCCAAATGACTATAATAGAGCAGAGGGCCCTGCAACTGGGTAAAAAAAGGATGAACAATTGATAATTATGAATATAGGCTATACAAATTATACAAGCCTTAATGCATCTGCAGCAACTGGTTCGAATAACGGGTTCATTTATAGGCGAGGCCCTACTGGTACTCTTGCCGATTATGTAGGAAAGTTTAATATTTCGCTGCCGAGATCTAGATTATATGGTTTCTGCTCTGATATGAACAAAATACTATATAACATTATTTTTACCCTTGAAATTAATCGCGTAGCAGGAGCAGACTGACTATGATGCTAAAAAGACTGGGGCAACAGAACTTGCTGATAATATACAATAACAAAATAGTTATAAGGGGAGCAGTTGAAGACAAAGGCGATGGTGTTTGGACTGCTTTCATGATTGCTAGGTCGAGAATGAGGCTCGTGGTTGCATGCGTTATACCTGCTCTTAGCATTAAAAGGAGCTTAGCAGAAATCTCAAGCTAGCGTGGAAAGAAACTGAAATTGAATTGCAGAGTAAGACGTTATGAAAACATGACACTGGCAAACTTGAACCAAGGTCGCAGGTACACTCGTATGCTCTCTGTGCAGAATACTATTGACAAAGTTAAATAGCTAATTGTTGCCGCACAAGACTTAAAAAAATATGGCGACTTCACGCAAAATCCTTGTACTTAAAATCAGGGAAATATTAAAAAATTCATTGTATAGGCTAATGGTTCTACTCAGTATACTTTTTTAGCTAGAACCAGTTTTCTAATAGATGTAGAATGCTCGACTGAGTATCTTGATTTTATAGAATTCAGGAAACAATACCTATGCATTAACAAAGTTCCTGAACTCGTCGGTGTTACTTATCCTGAATGGTTAATGCTGTATCCAATTCATGTAATCGACTTACGATAAAACGACCAACCTTTAAGAAATACTACTAGACCAGATGTTGCTAACGGGTTCAGTGAGTTGGTTCGTGCTGGCACAATTGCTATAGTTCATTACTTGATGATCTGCGAGAACACTGCAGAGTTTACTTCTAATGGCAATGGAAGTCAGTTACTTGCAAGAAAGGCTTATGGGCTTATGACAATATTGATACAGAATGAAATATTTATACGATATACGATGGAAAAGTTTGATTTTTTCAAGGTTCAGAGTGACGGAACAGAGCGATGCCTTCAAGTTTGGTGGGTCTGAGGTTTATTCTGCACTGGGATGGGGAACGGCATTTGGTGATCAGAGCGACTGTGACATTGATGAAATGGCTAACCGAAAGCTAAAAAATATATAGCGAACAGCTCTAAAAAATGATTCCCGCTGGTGTTATTTGGTAATGTGTTTCAACCGTTTGCTGCTAAGTTCTTCGAGACAAAATTTGGGACTAAGCTAGAAAACGCAAACAATTTTTTTAGTCGTGATGGGGTTTACAGATAATCACCTGATGAATTAATTAGAGGTAATAATTTGGTAGAGATTAAATGTCTTTAGAGCAGCCAAATAACAGAGGGTGTTATTACAAAGCATGATCATGCCCAATGTTTGCCTCGTTTACATGAGTTAAAACTGAGAGATTACCTTTACTCGGAATTAAAAATAATCGTGCCGGGACTGAATTGTGAAGATGCACCTGAGAGTTACCTCAACGTCAGAAATGTCAGAAGTCCTACAAAGAGAGACACTTTGAGTCTGACTTGATTAGCAAGTATAGGCGATTAAATAACAAAGTTAAACCCAGATTTAATATAAGGAATTACATTAGGAGATCACTACGACAAGTATTGGAAGAAGAAGATCCTGGTTGATTTTCTAGAACTGTTCCAGTAGTTAGAGAAATCCTTAATAAATCTAAAGTTTTATTAGCAATTTATATAGACGAACTGCAAAGTATAACTTAGTATATGCGTTAACAATTTAATGAATATTTATTGTCTGATTATTCTGCAAATAGAAACAGAGTAACGAATCTTGCACATCTAGTTTACCCAAATTAGGCTGTTACGAAATCTTATGCTGATGTCAATTTTTAGTTAATGGATGAGGATCTATCGATTAAAGGGTGGCTACTACTAATGTCGGTCCAGCAGTAAATGCTACAAATGCTGTTAGTGTTTCCCAAATTAGTAATTATGATAGTAAATAAAGCAATACGATGACAGCAGACTTAAATATGAACAACTTTGCTTTTACTTCGGCTTATTGGAAATCTAGCTCTACTATGCTTAATTTTTTGCCTGATGACTTTTGCGTTACTTATGCGGGAATAAAACTATTTGTTATGGTAATAATAATAATAATAATGTACTTAATAAATCGCCCCCAGAGAATTCAATCTCTTTTTAAGCGCTTTACATTTGCTGCAAAGGGAAATGCAATTAAATGGTAAGTAAAATCATGCTTGAAAAACAAACAAGATGAATAAAATGGCTAGGGGTGACATGCACAGGGTCAGCATGCAAATGTGGTTAGTGGCAGCATGCACAGTGTCAGCACGCATAAGCACATCAAGGACGAATCACAGGGACCCACTAAATGCTGTCCTAAATAGGTGTGTTTTTAAGATCTTTTTAAATGTAGTCAGATCAGGGGAGGTTCTGACGCAGGTCGGGAGTGAGTTCCAGGCTTTGGGAGCATACGAACTAAATGCACGGTCTTCAAAGGATTTGTGGTTCGTACAAGATATTTCTAGACTGTTGGATTCCGAAAAGCAGGTGGTACAATGGTTGGCCTGATGAGGGAGTATGTAGGAGAGATTGGCTAAAGCCATAGAATGAAGGGACCTAAAAGTGAGTGACAAAACCTTGGAGTCAATCCGTTGCTTAACTGGTAGCCAGTGCAGGTCGGCGAGAAGTGGAGTAATGTGGCAACTGCGGGGCTCACGACAGACAAGCCTAGCTGCGGGGTTTTGTACCAGCTTCATTCGCCTGATCGCACACGCTGGGAGGACAGTAAGCAGTGAGTTGCAGAAGTCGAGACGAGATGTCACGAATGCATGGACCAACTTAGATGTTGTATGGTAGCCCTGCAACAAAAAAGCTAAATAAGGGAAATAATTCAACAAATAATGTTCCTCGAATTCTCACCTCGTGACATAGAGCGCTCTAACGTGCGTTCGTGTTCGTTAGAAGATTCTTCCGAAAAGCGAAGTTCTTGTGAACATCGCATACGGAAACGATACAGCTAAGACATGTTTAAAGTTATTTTGATTGTTATTTGATCGTAGGGCGTAAGAAATGACGTGCCTATGGACATCTAAACACTTATCGCTTAGAGGCTGTTGGGTCTCCCACGCTGGCAGCTGCCTTAGCTATGCCAGCGGCTAGTAACCTGCTTGCTAGTTATGATCGTCAGCAGCTGCTTTCGCTTCGTCATCGTAGATCGAATGCTTTCCTAAATATTAATGTTGTTGCTAAGATTCATGAACTATGCATTAACAATATAAAAGCGCCCGTAGCCGCCGCTATGGCCGGAACCGCCAGCTCAGATGCCGTTAGTTTGGTATTCCTAGCGTTGTCTCGAACCGCTCAGCACGCTCCCCCACATCCGTCACTGTAGCTGTTTAACTAAGTGGTCATCGGGCCTGTTGTAACCCCATCGGCCAGACATAAAGCTTGCCTTTGGAAACCTCGTTCAATTTGCAATAAACCTCTAGTAAAAAATGACCTTATTTCTGAAAATGGTATCGACCTGCTCGCCCTAAATAAAACTTGGCTGAAATCGATAAAGTGCCCGAAAATTACAGGCGCTACCCAATCTGGTTTCTCGTTCTTTCACACCCCTAGATCAATCAAAACTGGAGCTGGAGTTGCTCTTATCGTGCGCTTGAAATTCAACTTCAAGCCATTTGCAGTATCCTCGAAGCAGTCTTTTGAATCAATTGTTTTCGTCTCACCCGAAAAGGAGCTACTGATTGTGGCAGTAGTCTATCGCCAACCAGGTACCAAATCCTCCTTTATCTCAAATTTCTCCGATCTCATTTCGATTCTGCGTGCTAAAAATCGATCCTTCCTCGTTATGGGTGATTTCAACGTTCACTTTGATAACTTATCTGAAGCTTTAAGCACCGAATTTCGTCCATTGACTGACTCATTATCTCTTGTGGCTCATGTGCATGGTCCTACCCACATCAAGGGTCCCACACTCGACCAGATTTTCACATACAACTGCACTTTTTCATCACCAATTAGTACCAAATCCTGTTTATCTGACCACATGCAGATCTCATTTCATCTACAGTGTGTACCCACTTCCTCCTCTAAAATAACCTGTGAATCGCGAAACCTCAAGACCCTTGACATCGATGCTGTCCGTGCGAGAATATCTGCTTCACCTCTGCTGCTCAGTCCTCGCTGTGATCTGTCAGCATTGGTAGATAGCTACAACACGACACTAGCTGACAAGCTCGACGAGTTTGCACCTCTGAAAAAGCACACTGTGCGCCCCCGCCGAGACGGCGTATGGTTTTCCAGAGACAATAAACTAGCCAAGTCAACTAAATGAAAGCTTAAAAAAGCATAGAAAAGATCCAAAATAACTGTCCATCGACAGTCATATAAAGACTACTGTCGGTCGTATTAATCGATCCTAGCAAAGACCAAGTCTAGCTTCTATGGAATCATAGTTGAAGCACAAATGTACAATCCAAAAATGCTTATGTCGACAATAAACGATCTCCTTAACCGTTCACTGATTAGCTCCTTACCTGATAGTCCTTGTGATAATCTAGCCGATCGCTTCTCTCGATTCTGTGTGCAGAAGATAGATAAGATCAGGGAATCCGTCCCTGCGATGACAAGCTCCCCACTAGGATGTTGTTCCTTGGTTCCCGGCTGCACCTCAATATCAGCATTTACGCAGGTCACTAGTTATCTATTCCTAAAGTTCGTATCTCAATCAAAGCAGACAAGTTCTCTTGACCACATTCACACTGTCCTGCTCCTACGTTGCATTCATCTGCTGCTGCCAAGCATGACCAAAATCATGAGTATGTCATTAGCCTCAGGTCATGTCTCCACAACTTTAAAAATAGCTGTAGTCAGGCCACTACTCAAGAAAGCTACACTAGGCCAAAAGACTTAAGCAACTACAGCAGTCTCCCTTCTACCATTCCTATCAAAGACACTGAAACGGGTCCTGGCAGACCAGCTGAACTGCTATATTGAAACCTCACACCTTGCTAGTGAGTTCAAGTCTATATTTAGAGATACTCACTCTACAGAGTCAGCATTGCTACAGGTATACAACTACCTACTTAGGAATGCAGACACGGGTAGAGTGTCTCTGCTTGTTTTGCTTGATCTTTCGGCAGCTTTTGATACAATCGATCACATAGTTCTTCTAGAGCGTTTCCCATCTCGCTTGGGCATCAGTGGCACTGCTCTGCAGTGGTTCAGGTCCTATCTCTGTGGGAGACTCCAGATTATTGAAGTGAATGGACTATCATCAGAAATACCACTAAAATATTGATTACCTTAGGCCACCGTGCTAGGTACGCGTCTTTTCATGGTTTACCCTCTCCCTCTTGCTGATATGATTGCCGAGCACAATCTAGGCTTTCACTTCTATGCGGATGACACTCAGTTGTACCTTTGCATTGATCCCTCCCAGCCTTCGAGCACCATAAGTTCTCTCAACTCACTTGCAGCATGCATTGATGACATCACCACATGGACGGCAGCAAATTTTCTAAAACTAAACGATGATAAAACTAACTTAATAGGGATGGGAAAACCCAGAGTGATTCAGAGATTGGAAAGGCGGACTATCAAAATTGGCACTGTCAGCATATCTCCAGTTGAATCAGCTCAAAATCTACGTGTCATATTCCACAGCGACCCCTCGTTAGACGACCATATCAGCTCCACAGTCAAATCTGCCTATTTTCAGCTTCATAACATTGCTTAAATTCTGGCTTGCTTAGATAACAATACCACGTCCAAGTTGGTCTATGCATTCGTGACCTACCGTCTCGACTTCTGCGACTTACTGCTCGCTGGCCTACTGGCATTAGCGATCAAGCAATCGCAGCTGGTGCAAAACTCCGCAGCTAGGCTTGTCTGTCGTGATTGCCACATCACTCCACTTCTCGCCGTCCTGCACTGGCTACCAGTCAAGCAAGGGATTAACTTCAAGGTTTTTTCGCTCACTTTTAGGTCTCTTTATTCTATGGCTCCAGCCTATCTCTCTGATATACTAATCCATCAGGCCAAGTATCGTACCTACCGCTTTTCGGAATCCGACAGTCTACAAATACCTCGTACAAACCTTAAATCCTGTGGAGACCGTGCGTTAAGTTCGTATGCTCCCAAAGCCTGGAACTCTCTCCCGACCTGCATCAGAACATCCCCTGACCTGACCACATTTAAAAGGAACTTGAAAACAAACCTATTCTGGACAGCATTTAGTGGGCCCTGTGATTCGTCCTCGATGTACTTATGCGTGCTGACACTGTGCATGCAGCTACTAACCACAATTGCATGCTGACCCTGTGCATGTCACCCCTAACCATATGATTCATTTCGTTTGTTTTCAAGCATGATTTTACTTACCATTCAATTACATTTCACTTAGCAGCAAATGCAAAGCTCCTAGAAAGAGATTAAGTTCTCTGAGGGCACTTTATCAACTGCATTATTAATATTATAATTATTATTACGTTGCTGATCCTGTCAATCCCAGCGTTGCTGCATCGAAAAGCTATGTTGACAAAAAAAGGAAAAAGTAACAGAAGTGATCCAAGTTTTGTTCAATCCAAAGTTTTTGAACTCGTTTGTAAATACTACAGTTGATTAGTCACGGACTAATCAAAGTGCTCCATTAATGCTTGGCGTGATGGTTGATGGGAATTCTAATTGTGTTTAAATGCAGCCCAATTCCGATACTACTTCTGTTTCAAGAGAAGTAGGGATAATAACTACCGTCAGCACCGGAACAGACTTTAAATATTACGCTTCTTTCAAAATAATACCACTCACAGCCTAATCGGCTCACTCAACAAAACGAACGTGAAAGGCATAGCAGACAGGACATCAGTTGAGGTATTGAGTAGCATGAAAGTAGCAGCTGTTAATATGTAAAAGATGTGGCATACTAATCACTTGGAGAGTAGTTCTAGTTGCATAAGAAGTGTGGAATAGGGTCCACAGCCTAGGACTTTCAGAGCTAAAAACGGTATTTAAGTAGAAACAAGGAATATATATATTATTGTACATACAGGACCCAAGGACATGAAGAGGCTGAGGCTGGTGTAACGGTACAGCTTGGTACGGAGGTATCAAGCCGTGGCGAGCCTTGGGGGTCAGCATAAGAATTTTTCTTTGTATCCGTTGAACGACGAGCAAAGGACACGAGTGGTCAAACCTCTGGTATTCGCAAAATAGCCATACACCTTCATCGATAGCCATTGCTTTTTTGGCAGCCCGGCAAAAATTAATTCACAAAATTGAAGCTGAGACTAAATTAAGGAGCTAGTTGACTTGTATGCAATCCACAGTGGAAGACAGCTCTTAGTCTTAGATAAGGATCGGACGTGATTATTACATGTAAGTGCAGTATTCTGAAGAAATCGTTTACAATTTAGACAACTCGCAATAACAACACGCAAATTCTGAGCAGCATGTGGTTGTAGTACAACAGCGCCATTATTAGAAGAGCAAGCCTTCTAATCTAGCCACACCCCTAGAGTGTCCTAGGAGAAGCAGTTTAGCTGTATCGTCGCTTTGCTTCCAAAAAAGTTAGTGATATCCGGGATCGAATGTTGGCAAAGCAAGCATTTAGTTTGCCAGTTGCTGCAGCAAATTCCGACCATTTGAATGACAACTACGCTGCTGGTTATAGTCAGCGAAAAGGGTGATATCCTATTCCACTGGCACTAAATTTCATTACTTGGAGGTTCAGTATTCAAAGAACAGCAAGGGAACGAGGACGGACCGCTGTAGGACTTTACTGGTGAATGTTCTCGCTAGCGACGCCTGATCCCCTCGTGACATTATTTGAACACGATCAGAAAAGTACGATTGAAACCACAGCAGTATGTAGTCTGTCAGACCGATTTTTGTTCTCAGTAGCTTTAGAATGACGAAGCGATCGATGTCTTCCGAGCTAGTATATATATATCTAGCCAATCTAGTGCATTGATATTTCCGTCTGCATATGCTGGCTGAGAGGAGTTTCAGTGAAGTGCTGCCTCTTGATGCTCGATTGAAATTTATCTGTAATTTTTTCTATTCAACGCCTGCTATCTTCCCTTTGCAGCGAATGTAAGGCGCAGTGGAAGAGATTAAGTTATCTGGGGGCACTTTATCAAGTGCATTATTATTATTAATACCAGCTGTTTAGCGAAAATTAAAAAAAAATCATAGATAAAAATGAATGAAAACTGGACGATAGTTTGCAGGAACCTCTTAATCTTATCCAGGCTTTTTAGCATACGTTTAAGGATGGCCGATTCGATGGATTTAATTAAGATTTTTTCCAAAGAAGCAATTACAATCTTGGTAACGGCTGGGCTAAATTAGTATCCCAGTTAAAACCAGAGATTATGGTAAATGGCTTCAGGAAACAAGATCTTTTTTGCTAGTCCTTATTAAGGTTCCCACAGGCCATGCAGAAACCTCAGAAAATCTTCTGAGGAATGTAACTGGTTTGGATTTCCCATTCGCTTTAGTCGAAGGACACGTACTGAAGGCACGAATGTGAACAATTTTTTCAGCAAAGAAGGCTGAATACCTTTCGCCTGAGCCGCTAATATCTGGGGAGTCAGATCTCTCACCGTTGGTCAGTAAATTGTTTCCGGTCCTATATATCTGCATTAGGTCTGGCTGGCAGGACTTCATTTTTCTAGTGACATAAGAAGTCCTTGCTTTTCAAGCCTTCGGGTGTAAACTGAAAGGAAATGTTTCAACTTGACTAGATCTGCATCGAAACCCAATTTCTTAAAGCGACGTCCACACTTGTGCTTAACACAGCGTATCCTTTAAAGTTTTTGGTAAATTAAACGGAATCTCTGCCATCCTGTCATCGGATAGAACTTACGGGAGCATGTTTATCAAAAGCACTCCTCAGTGCCGTGGTTCTCAGTCTCCCTAAAGCTGCGACACTTTCATACAGTTCCTGATGTGTTTGCGACCCCCCATCATAAAGTCATTGCGTGGGAAATGTGGAAACACATGCCTTCCGATCGTCTTAAGCGACCTCTGTGAAAGGGTCATTCGATCGTCATAGGAACCACGACCCACAGGATGAGAACCACTGCCTTAGTGTCGTGTTTGCTACATCGGTGGATCTAGTGACCTAACGGCTGTAAAATTCTCTATCAAAAAAGTTCTAATTGGCACACCAGTCATTAGAAAGCAGTATCAAATATACTCTTATAGTTACGGAAAATGATCTTGAAGGAAGTGGCTTCGTTTAATTTTTCTGGTAGTTAGAAGTAAAAAGCGAAAACAGGAGCTACGTTCCTGATTGGCGTGCAGCCCCATAACAATCTATTGCCGTGCACTGAGAGCAAGCTTCTTATGTAATAGCCGCCACAGTTCTACCTGCTGATGCCAGAACAATGAAAAAAGTTTACTGGCTAAAAAATAGTAATTTTTTAAGGTAAAAGGTTATCCAGTAGTCACTAGAGAATGATTAGCCTCCCGACGCCAATTCTGGAGCTGTAATATCTCATCCGGATATCCGAAGTTCGAGAAACCAACGCATTAATTAGAGATTACTGAATTCGCATTTGTCTTGTGACATTGACTTAAGAAACGGTCACCGCTGCATCTAATGAGATACGTGTCGAAAAATAATACGTTGCAGTAAAGTCACATAAACGATTTTCATTATGTCTCGGATATTCAACCACAAAATTGTTACAATCCAAGTATGACTTACTGTGAATGGGAAATTCTTCTCCTTTATTTGCTGGATCTTTTCCTCATATGCTCGACGATCCTTATGGTCCCAAATATTCATATTTACGTCAAGTGCTGTAACACCAACTCCAGTATGAACGAGGTACGTATCACAATAAAAATGTTTTGCAATCTCATCGCTTTGGTATAGTGATGACCAATTCTAGTTCAGATCTAATAGGTTGCCCGTCGGCTTGCATGCATACACAAGGCCATCTTTAGCAACATGCTCCTGCAGCCTTTCTATACCCAAACTAGCGTTGCACTCTTCACGTGTCCAGTCAGTAGATTTATCCAGACGAAACAAGTATGGTCTTAAGATCAAATCATATCCAGTCACAGTGGGCGGTTCTGGACTACCAACTAAAGGAAAATCACTTCCCTGAAAAGCACAGTTCAGAGCGATCCAGGCCCCGTAATCCTTAGCACTTGCATATGCTTCGTGAACTTGCTTAGTAATTCCACCTTCTGTATTAGCATCGGTCTCCCAGTAAATATTTACGGACATTATTTGTTGTAGGTATCCTGTATTTTCCATGCAGATTGCATCTGCATCAAACACGAGGCACGAGATAACTCTTTAATCTCTTGCCCAAAAGAGCCTTTTGTTTTTGAAGTACGTGAGTTGTCCTGAAGAATATCGCACCGCTTTTATCATACCAGTGCAATCGTAAACGTCGTCCATAAACACTGAATATATATCACTGTAGCCTCCTTGCGCAGGAAATTTATCAGCGATTGAAGCCTCGAAAAATCTGACTGTTCTAGGATCGATCCATTATATAGACACTGTATTCACCTGCAATTAATTGAGAAAACTTTGGCTTCTACAAACACGGTTATACGGGAACAGGATTAAGCCACTGACAGGCAATCATGTCATTTTCAAAAAATCAACTGTCGTGATAAAGTCATTTAGACTTCAAACGATATAGTAGCTGCAGCATTAGAAAAGCCGATCATTAGGCTACGGCAATATATAAATCAGCCTTGATCAATTTCACGCCTAACGGATATAATCTAATGATATTTATCCCGTTCATGCAAGGTTCAAAGACCGAAGCAGTCCTGAATTAATTAGAAGGCTTTTCCTGTGCCCCTTTTTCATTAAATTCTTAATAAATAGATATTATATTTTCACTTCATTAGATATTTATTGAAATAATTTAAAGCTGATTGCGAACCTTCTCCACCATATGTTTCTGATGCAACTGCAAAATTAATGCGACAGGGCAAACTCGTGCACCACAGGAATGAAAACCTAGTTTTGCAAGCCAAACTAGATTTCCTGTTATGGCATCTTTAATGATATTATCCAGATATTACATAAATCCATTGTCGACGTATACGTTAGACTGATATCCTCCCATCCAAGCTCAATAATGCTCGGACCAGTAGTCTAGAGAATGGTGACGTATCAGCAGCTAGTGACCCGTGCTCTGCCATCCTGCCACACTTTCTACACGTACCCTAACCAAGGGTAAACGACTAGTAGGTACATATGGAGAAACTCCTAAGCACTTGTGAGTCATGAGCACACCAGCCGAAGAAGAGTACTGTAGTGATCTCAAAAGCTGGAAAACGCTAGCAGCAATCAAGGACAGAGTAGTATTAGAAGAGTAAAGCCTTCCTGCAACACACTTACGGTGTCCTATGAGTAGCTGTTCAGTTTATTGTAATTTAGTTTCAATAAATTTTCCTGAGCCCAGGATCAAGTGCCGGCGTGGCAACCATTCACTTTATCAGTTTCAGCAGCAGATTCCGACGGTTTGGATGACAAATGCAGCTGGGTATCGTTAGTAGAAAGGTGAAATCCTATTCCATGGGCCTTAATAACTTTTTCCGAGGTTGAGCATTAATCAAGAATAGCAAGGGACCGGAGATGGTCGCTTGGGGGACTCCACTGATTCCGGTCTTTTGGGTGAGACCTGAACCCCACACGACATGGATATAACACGATCAGACAGCTACTATTTACACCACGCCGGTGCCTCATCTGTCGGACCGATCGTTGAACTCAGTCGTGAAAGTAGACATTTTGATCAATGGAATCGAATGTATTTGATGGATTTAACCTGCTTGATCCGTGACATTACCATCATCGTTGCCGCTAAGATCATTTCTAACACGGATGATGGCTAGTCTCAGTGGAGTGTTGCCTATCACACCCCAACTGAAATGGGTTTGGCATTTAATTAATTTCAGTGGGTGCTACGAGCTGCTTAGGGGCAGTTTTTGCAAGAATCTTTGACAAAAAAGCAGGAAATAAACTCTGCGATAGTTTGCTCAATTATCTGTAAATAATCCAGGCTTTTTAATTGTAAACCAGTCTGATGATTGCAGATTCAAAGTACTTGGTAGCGCCCTCTTTTCGAAAGCCTTAGAAATCTCGGTTACGGCAGGGCTAAACTTTTTGCCAGTAAAGACGACATACATGGTGACATGGGGTTTTCAGGAGACGAGCTCTATTAATAGATCTTATTATGGTAGCAACACTGCAAAGAGAACAATCGTAAAACATTTCAAGGAAGGCCTCAGGTTGTGATTTACGATCGATTGACATAGAAGGGCTTTAAGGATTCATGACGATGCACAATTTCCAGTAAACTAGCCTCAAAACGTCTGGGCTGAGCAGTTATTATCCGGGGAGTTGTCCCCTCAGCATTTTGCAGTAGATTGTTTACCGTCTTACAAATTCGTTTTGGGTTTGATTGGTAAGAGTTCAGTTTTCGACGAAAAAGAAGCTCCGCCCCTTCAGTTTCCGACTGAAAACTCGACCGAAATCATTGAAATTAACTAGATCTGCATCAGATCCTGATTTCTTAAAACAGCGCTCAAGCCTTTTTTGAAAATAGATTAATCTCTATAAGTATGCACACGGATAGAATGCATGGGAGCATGCTTCTCAACAGCACTCCCGAGTCTAAAGTTAACTGAATCAGTGATGGTATCGAGGTTGCCGGTCGAGTCTGGGTGCAAACTAAGAAGACGCATCACAGTGGATTTCAAAGTTTCGCCAATGACACTCCTTTTTAAGTTAAGTTTCTGGGCAGGTTTGACATTTCAAATTACATAAAAAAAGCAGGAAAAGTATACGAAACCGAACAATGATCCGAGAGGGTAGGCTGGCACACCAAAAGGTCACTGGGGTCATCACTATCCTTAGTGATTTCGGGATCGAGGATATAGTCACCGACGTGTGTGTGGTATGATTGACGTGTCGGACGAAGCCCAAAGTCTTAAGACTGTCAATAAATGAGCAGAGCTGGCTGTTTATAGGGTTTTCGACATAAATATTGAAGTCTCTGGCAATCGCTAACGGCCTCTCGCACCTAAGCATTTTAGCCAGGATTTCCAAATACCCCTCAATAAACAAGTTTAAACAGTCAGATAACGGTAGATATATCACAACAGTGAGAGGCAGTGTCTTGGTAAGGACTAAATTTTAATAAGAATTTGAATATCTTGATAAGGACATCATATTTCAGGAGATCATCTGAAGTACCTCTGAAATATGGAGTACCTCACGGCTCAGCACTAGGTCCGGTTCTTTTCAGGGTTTATACTCTGCCTCCTGCTGATGTGATTGCCAAGCACAATCTAGGCTTTCACTTCTATGCATATGACACTCAGTTGTACCTTTGCTTTGATCCCTCCCAGCCTTCGAGCACCTCATATTCTCTAAACTCACTAGCTGCATGCATTGATGACATCCGCACATGGATGGCAGCAAATTTACTTAAACTTAACGATGATAGAACTAACTTACTAGTTATGGGCAAATCCAGTGTGATCCAGAGATTGGAAAGGCTGACTGTCAAAATTGGCTCTGCCAGCATATCTCCAGTTGAATCAGCTCGAAATCTAGGTGTCATATTCCAAAGCGACCTCTCGTTAGACGACCAAATCAGCCCCACAGTCAAATCCGCCTATTTTCAGCTTCATAACATTGCAAAAATTCGGGCTTGTTTAGATAAAGATACCACGTCCAAGTTGGTCCATGCATTCGTGACATCCCGTCTCGACTTCTGCAACTCACTGCTTACTCGCCTACCAGCATGTGCGATCAGGCGATTGCAGCTGGTGCAAAACTCTGCAGCTAGGCTTGTCTGTCGTGAGCGTCGCAGTTGCCACATTACTCCACTTCTCGCTGACCGGCACTGGCTACCAGTCAAGCAACGGATTGACTTCAAGGTTTTGTCGCTCACTTTTAGGTCCCTTCATTCTATGGCTCCAGCATATCTGTCAGATATGCTACCCCATCAGGCCAAGCATCGTACCACCCGCTTTTCGGAATCCAACAGTCTAGAAATACCTCATACAAACCTTAAATCCTTTGGAGACCATGCATTTAGTTCATATTCTCCCAAAGCCTTAAACTCCCTCCCGACCTGCCTCAGAACATCCCCTGACCTGACCACATTTAAAAGAAACTTGAAAACAAACCTATTCTGAACAGCATTTAGTGGGCCCTGTGATTCGTCCTCGATGTGCTTATGCGTGCTGACACTGTGCATGCAGCTACTAACCACATTTGCATGCTGACCCTGTGCATGTCACCCCTAACCATATTATTCATTTTGTTAGTTTTTCAAGCATGATTTTACTTACCATTCAATTGCATTTCACTTTACAGCAAATGTAAAGCGCCTAGAGAGAGAGATTAAGTTCTCTGAGGGCGCTTTATCTAGTGAAATATTTTCATTATTATTATTACTCTGATTGTAATTTTACCGTAGCCCATAAGAAATTAAGTGTCCATCGATATGTAAACGCTTATCGTTTAGGGTTCCCGGGTCTCCCAAACAGGCGGCTGCATTAGCTGAGCCAGTGTCAGGCTAGTAACCTGCATATTAGTCTTGGTCGTCAGCAGTTGTTATCGCTTCGTCGTCGTAGATCAAATGCATTCCTAGATATTAATGCGGTTGGCAAGATTTGTGAACTATGCATTAAAAAATGAAATGCACCGAAGAGCCGCTGCTGTGGCCAGAACCTAGAAGCTCAGACACCACTCGCTGGGCTATATCTGTGAGCTGAGTGCCAGCTCGTTTGGTGTTCCTAATATTGTCTTGAACCGCTTAGAGCGCTCCTCCACATGCTTCACTGTGAATCTCTCTAACTTAGTGGTCATCATGCCATCACATAACTCCATCGGATCACCTTAACGCTTGTCAATGGAATCCTTGCTCAACGTTCAATAAAGCTCTGCTAATAGGCCACTTCATTTCTGAAAATGGTCTCGAATGTGCTTGCCGTAACATCAACTTGGCTGCAAGTAATTAACGCACTTCCCGACTATTAAATACGCATTCCCAACTCTCTCATTCTTTCACATCTGTATGTCGATGAAAACTGGAGGTATAGTTGCTATTATCGTGCTCCAAATTCAACTTCAAGCTATTTGCAGTACCCTCGAAGCTGTGTTTTAAATGGATTGTCTTGGTCTCACCCGAAAACAAGCTACGGAAAGTGTCAGCAGTCTATCGCCCACCAGGTATCTGATCCTCCTTTATCTCAGATTTCTCAGATCTCGTTTCGACTCTGTGTGCAAGAAATCGATCCTTATTCGTTATGGGTAGTTCTAACGTTCACTTTGATAACTCATCTGATACTGTCAGCCCGGAATTTCGTGCAATGACTGATTCATTGTCGCTTGTGTCGCATGAGCATGGCCCAACTAACATCAAGGGTCACACACTCGACAAAATTTTCTCCTACGATTGCACTTTCTCACCACCAGGTATAACCTAATTCTAATTATCTGACCACATGCAGACCCCGTTTAATCTATAGTGTGTACCCGCCTCCTCCTCTAAAATAACCTGTGAATCGCGAAACCTCAAGACGTTTGACATCGATTCAGTCCTGTAAAGAATATCCGCTTCGCCTCTGCTGCTCAGTCATCCTTCCAAACTGCCACATACGGTAGATAGCTGCAATGCGACACTAGCTGAAACGATCTGCGAGTTTGCACTACTGGCTAAGAGCCCTATGCGCCCTCGCACAGACGGCCTACAGTTTACCACAGACATTAAAGTAGCTGCGTCTACTAAGCACAAGCTTGACAAGCAGACAAAAGATAAGGGCTGACTGTCCATCGACAAGCATACAATAACTACTGTTGGTCGTACCAATCAATCACAGCAAAAGCCAAGTCTAGCTTCTCTGAAAACGTTCTTCTTGAGTGCCTCTCATCTCAACTGGGCACCACTGGCACTGCTCTGTAACGCTTCGGGTCCTATCCAAGTGGTACACTCCAGAGTATTGACGTGAATGGAAAAGATCATCCGAGGTACCTCTGAAATATGGGGTTCCTCGGGGCTCCGTTCAAGCTCCGGGTCTTTTAAGTCTATACTCTCCCTCTTGCTGATGTGACTGCCAAGCACAATCTAGGCTTCCACTTCTATAGGGTTGACACTCACTCGTATCTTTTCTTCGATCTCTCTCAGCCTTTGAGCACCTCGAATTCTCTCAACTTACTTGCTTCATGTATTGATGACATATGCACATGGATGACAGCAAGTTTTCTCAAACTAAACGATG
This sequence comes from Cristatella mucedo, assembly GCA_009760855.2. Classification (NCBI taxonomy): domain Eukaryota; kingdom Metazoa; phylum Bryozoa; class Phylactolaemata; family Cristatellidae; genus Cristatella; species Cristatella mucedo. Next base: position 45,939 of record WPIO01000263.1, read on the forward strand.
ATAAAACCAACTTATCAGTTATGGGCGAACCCAGTGTGATTCAGAAAATGCATAGGCTGACTCTCAAAGGTGGCTCTGCACGCATATTTCCTATTGAATCATCATTATTAATCAGCTCAAAATTAAGGTATCATGTTGCAAAGTGACCTCTCGTTAGACGACAGCATCACCTCCTCAATCAAGTTTGTCTACTTGCATGTACATAAAATTGGTGAAATTAGGGCTTGTTAAGATAAGGAAACCACGTCTTATTTGATTTATCAATTTGAGACATCCCATTTTCACTTCTGTTACTTACTGCTTGTTTGCCTACTGACACGTTCAATTAGGTGATTATAGCTGATGGAAAACTAAACTGAGCAGCTAGGCTTCCACTTCTATAGGGTTGACACTCACTTGTTCTGTTGACACTCACTAGGTCGTGAGCATTGCAGTTGCCACGTCACACTACCTCTTGCCGACCTGCACAGGCTCCCAGTCATGCAAGGGATCGACGACAGGTTGCTTCGCTCACTTTTAGGTCACTTCATTCTTTGGCTCTAGCGTATCTCTTAGATCTAGTCATCCATTAAGCCAAGCATCGTACCACCCGCTTTTCAGAATTCAACAGTTGACTAGTAATGCATACAAACCTAAAATCTTTTGGAGACCGAGCGTTTAGTTCCTATGCTCCCAAAGCCTATAACTCCCTCCCAACTTGCGTCAGAACGTCCAATGACTTGATCTCATTTAAAAAGAGCTTAAATAACAACCTATTTATAACAAAATTTAATGGGTCCTTGTGATTCGTCATTCGTATGCTTATGGATGCTGACACAGTTAATGCTGCCACTAACCACACTTGCATGCTGAACCTTTGAATGTCACCCCTAACTACATTATTCATTTCGTTTATCAAACATGATATTACTTACCATTCAATCGCACTTCCCTTTGCAGCAACTGTAAAGCCCCTTAGAAAGAGATTGAGTTTTCTGAGGGTGCTTCGTCAAGGGCAATATCATTATTATTGTCGTAATGGCTCACTAGGTAAGGTGGTTGCTTTTCACGACCTCGGCTCCGAAGTCATCGGTTTGAATCCTGCAGTGGGCGATCCTTTATCGCCACTGCAAGCTGTGGTGATAACTGCAAAGGCTCTTCAGCCGCTATACGAAAAGAGGGTGTTAAATCAGCTGGCATTTTTTTTCATGTGCATACGCTGTCACTCTTAAAAGAGCCCGGTCCTGCTGACTTTGTAGGCTTAGTGGTTGCAGCCGAGACTCACCATGCATACACGTAGAAAATGCAGTTGAACGATCGATTGCTGAGCTGTCAAATGTATTGTTTGCAGAGGAATGAAGTCAGACACTGGACACAGGAAAATTAGTGTTTCTATCGGGCCATCGCCGGTAGGTGCTGGAAAAAGCTGGTAGTACCTGCTGCCCTGCGGCTGCATGTGAAGCAAGAGTACCATGGTGGTCTATTCTCTACAAATTTGGGCATCTTGAATACTCTGAGCTGCGTGCAGGAGAGATACCTCTGGCCAGGAACAGTGGAAGACATCTCGGAGTGAGTAAACACTTGCATCGCATGCAACTCAAGCAAGAGGCCCGTGCAATGGGCGAAAGGGCATCTGAAAAGCATTCCAGTGGAAAGACCATGGAACAAGTTGCCACGAACACATTGAAGCAGTGACTTACATCGTCAGGAAACCGGTCCATACTAGGGTTGACCGATTGCTTCACCAAGTTGCCCGATGATAGAGCCATACCGAACCAGATAGTGCTTACCTTACTCTTTTTGTTTTGCTCGATCTTTCGGCAGCTTTTGATACCATCGATTACAAAGTACTTCTAGAGCACCTCTCATCTCGCCTGGGCATCACTGGCACTGCTCTGCAGTGGTTCAGGTCCTATCTCAGTGGGAGACTCCAGAGTGTTGACGTGAATGGACAAAGATCATCTGAAGTACCTCTAAAATATGGAGTACCTCAGGGCTATGTGCTAGGTCCGGTCCTTTTCACGGTTTATACTCTCCCTCTTGCTGATGTTATTGCCAAGCACAATCTAGGCTTTCACTTCTATGCGGATGACACTCAGTTGTACCTTTGCTTTGATCCCTCCCAGCCTTCGAGCACCTCCAATTCTATCAACTCATTTGCTGCATGCATTGATGACATCCGATCATGGATGGCAGCAAATTTTCTAAAACTAAACGATGATAAAACTAACTTACTAGTTATGGGCAAACCTAGTGTGATTCAGAAATTGGAAAGGCTGACTTTCAAAATTGGCTCTGCCAGCATATCTCCAGTTGAATCAGCTCGAAATCTAGGTGTCATATTCCAAAGCGACCTCTCGTTAGACGACCACATCAGCTCCACGGTCAAATCAGCCTATTTTCAGCTTCATAACATTGCTAAAATTAGGGCTTGTTTAGATAAGGATACCACGTCCAAGTTGGTCCATGCATTCGTGACATCTCGTCTCGACTTCTGCAACTCACTGCTTACTGGCCTACCAGCATGTGCGATCAGGCGATTGCAGCTGGTGCAAAACTCTGCAGCTAGGCTTGTCTGTCGTGAGCGTGGCAGTTGCCACATTACTCCACTTCTAGCCGACCTGCACTGGCTACCAGTGAAGCAACGGATTGACTTCAAGGTTTTGTCCCTCACTTTTAGGTCTCTTCATTCTATGGCTCCAGCCTATCTTTCAGATATACTACCCCATCAGGCCAAGCATCGTACCACTCGCTTTTCGGAATCCAACAGTCTAGAAATACCTCGTACAAACCTTAAATCCTTTGGACACCGTGCATTTAGCTCGTATGCTCCCAAAGCCTGGAACTCCCTACCGACCTGCATCAGAACATCCCCTGACCTGACCACATTTAAAAGAAACTTAAAAACACACCTATTTAGGATAGCAGTTAGTGGGTCCCTGTGAATCGTCCTTGTTGTGCTTATGGGTGCTGACACTGTGCATGCTGCCACTAACCACATTTGCATGCTGACCCTGTGCATGTCACCCCTAACCATATTGTTCATTTGGTTTGTTTTTCAAGCATGATTTTACTTACTATTCTATTGCGTATCACTTTGCAGCAAATGTAAAGCGCCTAGAAAGAGATTAAGTTCTCTGAGGGCGCTTTATCAAATGCAATATTATTATTATACCTGTCCCTAAGGTCTTCATCTAAGAGATTGTCCCCCGGCACGGTGTTCCGGATTGGGTCCTCTTTATCCAACTGTATGCCTCGATTATGCCAACTTTATGACTCGAGCCGGTATGTCGCATGATTTCTATCGACCAATTGCTCACATCGCTGTATTACCACTAGACTGATGGGTTAGTAGAGCACTTTAATGGGAAGATTGTACAGATGATTTTCATGTTTGCCAGTAGCAATCAGCTTAATTGGGACCCTGGACATTGCGTGTGTGCTGTTGGCTTACCTCACGTATTTTCTCGAGTCGTCGTGTTACAGCCTATTTTTACGAACCAAAGGCAGGGGGCTCATTTGCCTATAGACTTGGTGTGCTGAATGGGTACGAGCCGTGTGAGGCTGGAGACGACTGAGCAGACCATGTGTGTATCTCCGTCTGTAGCTCCACAAAGTCATGCAGACCATGGGTGTTACACAGGAGAGTTTTGTATAGCACACTCACAGCCTAAGCAGCTTTTAGTACGCATTCAGTAGCCAACAGACTTCATCTCACGCAACAAAGAAAAAGTGGGAAGCATAGCAGAGTCAGGAGAGCAGTTGAGGTAATGAGTTGCATGGAAGTAGCAGCTCAGGACAGCTGAAAAGGATGAGCCACAGTCGGTAGCAGGAGAGTAGTTGTCGGGTCGGGAAGCGAGTTCCACAGTCTAGGACCTGCAGAGCTAAAGCTTCTGTCGCCAAATGTCTTTAAGCAGAGGAATGGGACAGCTAATTTATTGTCCATACAGGACCTCAGGGCACGATCAACTAGATACGTTCACTTTTACATGTAGATGAGAGATGATGTATTACCTTCATTCACTGACTGGCCTTCCCTAAGATTATTCATTAATACGAGTTATTAGTGAACAAAATTTCTTCTCAGCCGCAATAATGGTATTTTTCAGAAATGCATAGCTAATATTTCTCATTAGACCGTTAAAACATAAAGGGGGTGGGATCGCTGCAATTTGGATAACAGCATCATTTGGGTCGTCACAATATGGAGTCATCAGTCAGTAAATCGAAAACAGTCACAAACTATTTTCCAGCTGTTTGTTGAATCAGCTGCTTCAACTGAGGCTAGAAGGAACGTCTGGAAAAACCTCTGCTCAGGATTCCGAAGAAACTTGATGTTACCCATAGTGGTAACGGTTATGCAAGTCTGATTCTGTGTCACAAACTCTGCAACGATCGAACAGGGAGCGCCAAGTCAGCTCACACACACCAAGTGCTCTGCACAGGATCAGCAATGCACATAAGCACATGATTAGCCAGCGATGCATTCGGACACATGAATTCCTGCCAATCGGACACTAAACAGGTTTATAAGACAGTCAACCGTTTACTGACCAATGATGAGAGGTCTGACTCCCACGATATTAGGGACTCAGCCGAAAAGTTTACAGCCTTCTTTACTGAAAGAATTGTGCTAATTCGTGCCTCGATTAAGCCCCCTAAGACTAAAGCAATCGCGGCTCCACAACTTGAGACCTTCCTTACATGGTTCTCCGAGGTTTCTGCATGCGATGTTGCTACTCTAATAAGGTCAAGCAAAAATAGCTCGTCTCCTGAAGACCCTATACCTTCATCTCTGTGGTCTGCACTGGCAGACCAACTTAGCCCTGCCATAACCAAGATTGTTAATGCTTCTTTGGAAAAAGGGGTCGTCCTAAAATCCTTCAGATCGGCAATCGTTAGACCCATTCTTAAAAAGCCTGGATTAGACACAGAGGTCCTACCAAACTATCGCCCAGTTTTCCTTCTTCCTTTCTTACGAAAGATTCTTGAAAAAATTGTTACTAAGCAGCTGGTTGAACATATTGAAAATAATTGAATGCCGGAAACATTTCAAGAGGCAGCACTCCACTAAAACTGCTCTCCTCCGTGTTAACAATGGCATTCGACGTGGCAACGATGACGGGAATGTCACTGCCCTAGCTCTGCTAGATCTGTCTGCTGCCTTAGACACCATTGATCACGAAGTTCTGCTTGAACGATTGAGAACAACGATCCGTTTTGCAGACGAAGCACTGGCGTGGTTCAAGTCATACTTGTCTGATCGTGTTCAATCCGTATAGAATCGGGGTCAGGTCTCACACACAAGAAGGGTCGCCAGTGGAGTACCTCAAGGGTCTGTACTCAGTCCCATGCTGTTCTCCATCTATACACAACCTCTGGGGAAAATGATTAAGGGCCATAGAATAGGATATCACTTCTATGCTGACGATACTCAGTTGTATTTCTCATTCAAACCGTCGGAATCTGCTGCAGCAACTGATAAACTGAATGCTTGCCTTGCCGATATTCGATCCTGGATGTCAGTAAAAACTTCCTGAAATTAAATGATGATAAAACCGAACTGATGCTCATAGGAAACCCAAAGCTTGTGGCTGGATTAAAATGCTTTGCTCTCCTAATAGGTGATGCTGTTGTGCGACCATCACCACGTGCTCGAAATTTAGGTGCCGTTTTCGACAGCTGACACAATTTCAAAAGCTTCATTTAGAAGTCTGCTTCTACAGCTAGTCATCACATCCTATCCCTATCCAAAATTAGGAGCTCTCTCCCACAGTGGCGTATCAAAAATTTAACTAGCTCTTTAGTTTTGTCTCAGCTCGATTATTGTAATTCCCTGTTGGCTGGGCTGTCAAAGAAAGCTATTAGGCCACTGCAGCGGACTATGAACATGGCTGCAAGGCTAGTCTTCAAGTCCCAGTGGTTGGAGCACGTGTCTCCTTTGCTGAAAGAGCTAGGATGGTTGCCAGTTGAGCAACGGATACAAAGCGAAGTTCTTAGGCTGACCCACAAGGCCAGCCACGGCTTGGCTTCTTTGTACCTAGCTGAACTGCTGCATCAGTTTCAGCCTGTTCGCGCCCTCAGGTCCTCTGTAGACAATAAATTAGCTGTCCCATTCCTCCACATAAAGACCGTTGGCAAAAGAAGCTTTAGCTTTGCAGGTCCTAGACTGTGGAACTTGCTTCCACAATTCTTACGCAACGACAACAACCCCCCTCCCCGACTGCCAACTATGGCACATCCTCTTCAGCGGTCCTGAGCTGCTACTTCTATTCTACTCACTACCTCAACTGCTCTCCTGACTCTGCAATGCTTTCCATTTTTTTCTGTCTGAGACGAAGTCTGTTGGCTACCGAATGCGTACCAAAAGCCGCTTAGGCTGTGAGCGCACTATACAAAACTCTCCTGGGTAACACCCACATGGTCATTATGATATTGTGGAGTTACAGAAGGAGATAAATTACATTACATTACATATACAGGAAGAGAATGTCGCACGTGTAGCAATAGAGCTCACAGACGTTGGTGAATAATAATAATAATACTCGGTCATTCAACGTCCAATTCAGATCAACAAATGGTGAGGCCGTTGGAACAAAAGCTTAGATGATCTACTTGCTCAATACTTGTAAGCTTAACCACTTTCCCAAGACATGCAATCATTGAGTTCCACGCGTATCTACCGTGAGCACACACAAAGCTGATCAGTGGCCCAGACTGTGTTTTGTTTAAATCACCGAGACCACCAGCAGCTGCAAGTCAAGGCTGTCGTGTCAACCCCTGTTGCAATCCTTTTACTTCGTCTCTTTTGTTCTCTTAGGGCACCTTAAAAATGAATCATGATTATAATATTTTTGAAGTTTGAATGCAGTAACAGTAGTCTTGCTGCCTGCTACTTCGAGTTTACTCCCTCATCACGGCCAGCCGTTGTCCATCCGATGGTAGGCACACTACTGTATCATGACGGATTTGCGCAAATGTATCGTATTTTGCAGGATTTCTTCCACACTTTGTGACTTTTGCTGCATGGGCTGCCTGCTTACTAGAATTGAAAGAAATAAGCTGGCACAAAATTGATCGCAAAAATTAATTTTTAACCACGGTTTGTGCTCGAGTTTTTGCATTTTCCTTTATTTCGGTGTGCTCACCCCAAAGAGCCGTTGGGACTACCATCATTGTATGCTTTAGTTTTTTTTCAGAAGCAAGCAATTGTAAGTTAGCTAAGAGCCCATCAGAATGCGGAAAAGTATAAAAAAGCTTCACTAGCTTTTCTGTTCAACGGCCTTAATCATATAGCTGCAGAAGAGCCAAGCAGCTGACACTAGGATTGCAGCTATGAAGAAAGCATTGCCTGTTTCAGTACTTGAACCCATGACTGGGGCAGTAAAGTGCTAGCACCTTACCTTTACGACTGAACTCTATTGGCAGTACCACATGACGTTGGCGATTTTCATTCAAAGAATTTCAAAGCAAGGTCTGTACAAGTCGACTTCGGGAGCGCTAGGGAGGATAAACTTACAGCGAGAAGACTCAAGTGACAAATATTGCAGGTGATTGCCATTCCCGGGAAGTGTGCAGCTGGTTGGACTGAGTCTCTGAAATTACCAAGCTGGAATTATAGCATTTCCTTTGGGGTCTTAGGGTAAGGGTTCAGCCCGAACTTTCGCTACCTTCCATACTCTGATGTTTGCAACATTGTAGGTTGCAGCAGTAATATAATAATAAAAATAATTCAAATGATAATAATGAAAGCGATCCATTTGCATAGCGCCCTCAGAGAAATAAATCTCTCTTTAAGCACTTTGTAGATGCTGCTACGAAGCATAATCAAATGCATGGTGGTAACATCCGTAACCAGCAGGCGTAGTGTAAGCAGGTACATGCACACGATGGACGAATCACAATGACCCACCCAATGCTGTAATACAAAGTTGACTCTAAAGCTTCTTTTTAAATTCAGTCACGTCACGGACGTTATGCTGTTGTAGACTACTACCAGGATGCAAACTAGGTACACACCGACTGAAGCTAGACTGAAATATAGCATAATAATAATAATAATAATGCACTTGATAAACCACCCTCAGAGAGCTCAATCTCTCTCCAGACGCTTTACATTTGCTGCAAATGGAAATGCAATTGAAATGCGAGTAATACCATACTTGATAAACAAACAACATAAATAACATGGTTATGGGTGACATGCACAGGGTCAGCATGCAAATGTGGTTAGTGGCAGCATGCAGTGGCAGTGTGCATAAGCACATGAAGGATGAATCACAGGGACCCACTAAATGCTGTCCTAAATAGGTGTTTTTTAAGTTCTTTTTAAATGTGATCAAGTCAGGGGATGTTCTGATGCAAGTCGGGAGGGAGTTCCAGGCTTTGACAGCATACGAACTAAATGCACGGTCTACAAAGGATTTGAGGCTTGTACGAAGTATTGGTAAACTGTAGATGCTGAAAAGCAGGTGGTACGATGCTTAGCCTGGAGGGGGAACAGATCTGAAAGATAGGCTGGAGCCAAAAATGAAGTGACCTAAAAGTGAGCAACAAATCAACGGATAGATCACGATGTGACACGGCTACTACTATTGCCAAGTATTATCAGGCAGCTTTTAGACGACAGTCCTGAAGGTGTGCTAAAACATACGAGGTGAGAGGTCGTCAGCCTAGGCTTTTTAACATGCAGCAAAGCACCAGGGAGCTATGGCAAAAGATCGAAGCAGAGAACTACCCACAGCATCATAATAGCATCACTCGACATTTAACAATGGGGTGAAAAAAATTAGCTAATTCAACAGCCTCGTTTATATACGACAGAAGAGCTTTCACGGCTAATACAATGACTTACAGTGTAAAAGATGATCGTCCACTGCAGGATTCAAACCCAAACCTGGGGACCGTGGCAGTAAACAGCTACGTTACCTAGTGTGTCATCGCAGCAAAAAAAGACCTGCACACGTATGGGAATAAGCTCCAGCAGCAAGATATTTGGTAACATTAATAACACTTGGTCTGCTTAATAAGAGTAATAACACTCGGTCATTTGTAGAGGTGGACTTGTAGAGGTGGCACTCGACAAAAGAGCACGCCTAGTGAACCAGGTGCCCTACCCGTGCTGCGACACTCCACCATCCTTTTCGGCGATCTGGGCGCTGGGACAGACTGGATTCGGGCTGAGACACCAGAGCGCTGCAGCTAACTCACTTGGCAGAGTCTGGCAGTCAAGGCTGTCCAGGTGGGTGACACTACTGGGCAGCTCCGAGAAGAACGCCATGACCTGGTCATAGCCCTTGCACGTGTTGCCGTTCCAGACTAGCTTGGCTGTATCCATGTACAGCCCCAAGAGCCTCTACAAGCACGCGCGAGAAGTGTCTGTCGTAGCAGTGACGACTGGATTCAGACGGCGACTTGCAAGAAATGCAGGTCAAGAGATCCGACGGCAGGGTCCATGCTGCTGCCCAGTGATAATAATAATAATGATAATAACAATGCAATTGATAAAGCACCCTCAGAAAACTGAATCTCGTTCTAGGTGCTTTTAATTTGCTGCAAAGGGGACCGCGATCGAATGGTGAGTAATATCATGCTTGATAAACAACATGAATAGAATGCTTAGGGGGGACATGCACAGGGTCAGCATGCAAGTGTGATCAGTGACAGCATGCACAGTGCAAGCACACACAAGCATGCAGTACCGTGCAGCTCTGATGCAGCCATGGGCAACAGGTAGAGAGGTGGCAAGCATGGTGGGTGCCTCACAGACTTACAGCTTGACCACGTGGTGGCATGGTAAAAGTATGAGAGCCCGAGCCATGCCCAAAGGCAGCCAGGAGTCCTATCGCTGCATTCTGTGATGCGGCTCACAGATAGACGAACTAGCTTTCCGACTCTGACCCACCCGAACCGGCAGAGGACATTAGCCTGGTAATGCACCAGCAGGTTGGCAGGGCCCAAACCCACGGCATTCTATCGGCTGCTAGCTACTCGCCGAAGGGCTGGCTGAGCTCGGCAGCAGTTGAGGCGCTGGTATTTAAGACTGACCAGCCGATGAGTGTCGAGCCGTTCGTAGTAGGCCTTGGCGAAGCTCTCAGCAACCATCGCGGCGTCTTCGAGCTTGTACTGAACGAACCGTGTTGTGCGGAAGCGTCAGAAAGCCACAAGCGAAATCTTCAATTTTAAGAGCTGGAAGGCCGTGCAGAGCTGAGTAGGGAACGGCCATTGCTGCTGCTTGACTAACTGCTTTTACTACTACTGGGGATTGCAGTCAGTGGGCGTTCGTCAGTCTTTCTCGGTCAGAAATTTCCCTTGAAACCGCCAGTAGGATCTAGAACTCTACTCACGGCTCTACTTGAAACCAGTGACGAGCTTTTGGAGACGGTGCAATTGATTCTAGTTCGCTCTTCTGCCAGGTGGCCAGCACTGGTCTCGTTGAAATGCATTCACGGCGACTTCATAAATTTCCCCCAGAAAAACTATCATGAGGCTGAATGCACTCATCCAGTCTGGAGGCTAATAATAATAACAATAATTCACTTGATAAAGCGCCCTCAGAGAACTTAATCTCTCTCTATGCACTTTACATTTGTTGCAAAGTAGAGGAAACGAACTAATTGCCTACGCCGCCGAGCGCTGCCAACGGTTACGGTACATTATGTTGGAACGGTTCTATGCAAGACCTGCTATTTCGCCAAAAGAACGCACGAGATGCTTAGCGAAAGGTGCGAAAAAGCTCCCAGCGTCAGCGTCCGAGCCCGCTGCGATAACTGGCAGAGGCAGCAGGTTGCGATAGCGTAAGCGAACGCCAGCAGCAAGGAGACTCACCTCAACTACGGAGGCCGCCATGGCTGACTGTTATCTAGCGTCTCGTCGCCGTCACGTGGATCCGCCCCCAGTCGACGTTCCGTCCGCATAACGGGAACGCTCCTTGCCGGCACGTTACGCGTTACTGGCCTCGCAATTCACTTTCTGCCTGTGCGTCGGCCTGTACGCACTCTGTCCACTCTCTTTTCTCTCTTAACACCACGTGCTCTGGAGCAGCACGCACGGCGGCGGCTAGGTCACTTAATACAGCCGTCGTCGACAACACCACGACTCGCTTGAGGGGGTTTCGGTCTTCCTCGCGCCGCCATCGCTCGCCCACGAGCCCCTACGCTAATGCCCGTAACCGATCAGGTGGGACCGTATGTCTATGATCTGTAGCTATCAGCATCGACTCAACGACTCAGCATTCGTCGTCTTCGCACTACCGCTAATTACGCTCTCAACTGCTAAGCGTAGAAATTGAATCAGCACTGAGCTCGTTGAACCAAAGCTGATCGAAGCCGATGTGTCGCATTTTGACGAGCGGCTGTCACAGCATCCTATGTCGAAGTAGGTATAAAATGAATGGCATGTAGCCTAGGGCTCATTCGAACGACGTCATCAATTAAATAAACCGTCCACTGATAAACAATCTTGCTAAGGCTCGATCGTATCTCGTCGTCCGATTTATTTAATGGCTGCCGTCATTCTCGAGATCCGATTCTCCATACCCTTAATTTTATATCTACTTAAGAGTTCTGTTAATTTTATTGATCATTACCTCTTATAACGTGACTTTTATCCTTTGTAACGAATTATAAAATTTGGTCAGTAGCGTAAGTCTATCACGGGCTCGTTGCGCCAGGTGTCAAGCGCTTTAATGGTGGGGTCAATAAATCTACCCACCAAGTGGGTTACGTCAGTCAGGTATATGAACCTTGCTACGAACCTGAACCTACACTACGCTTGCGCCGTTCTACATACCTTTTGATTCTAGTTCGGCGCCGTTCTACTTACCTTTTGGACTTACCTTCATCTTGACCTTTTCAAGTGTTGGGTTGCTTTTGTCGTGGTAAGGTCCTATAGTACTTGGCATGCTTTTGACGAACGAGTAGAGCAATGACAGTTTATTCAATGGTAACAACAATGAAACCACCACCCCGAGCCAAGTTACCATTGAGGCATCGACATGGACTCTCCAAGAAAGATCAGTATAGCCACTGGGCATCAACTCGTGTTAAGATTTGTGACAATTGCGACGATTCCGTCCCTGCAGTGATGAATTGTTCCACCAATGCCTCCTGAGCTGTGTCACCCACTGGGCATCGGCACGAGCTCCCAAGAAAGGTACAGGATAGCCGATCTTACAAGTCACCCTGTGGGCATCGACTTATACTAAACGAGAATGATAAGGATAGCTGAGTATGTAGGCATCGACACCATTGATCTCAAGCTGTGACATGCTTTTCATGTCACTTAACTCGTCAAAGATGGAATCAAGATTTCTATCGATGACGTCTACACCACTTCTCGCCAACCAGCACTGGTTACCAGTCAAGCAATAGATTGACTTCAAGGTTTTGTTGCCCACTTTTAGGTCACTTCATTCTTTGGCTCCAGCTTATCTCTCAGATATACTCCCCCATCAGGCAAAGCATCGTACTAACCGCTTTTCGGAATCCAAAAGTCTACAAATACCTCGTACAAACCTCAAATCCTTTGGAGACCATGGATTTATTTCGCATGCTCCCAAAGCCTGGAACTTCCGACCTGTGTCAGAAGATCCCCTGACCTAACCACATTTAAAAAGAACTTAAAAACACACCTATTTAGGACAGCATTTAGTGGGTCCCTGTGATTCGTCCTTGATGTGCTTATGCGTGCTGACACTGGATGCTGCCACTAACCACATTTGCATGCTGACCCTGTGCAATGTCGCCCCTAACCATGTTATTCATGTTGTTTGCTTATCAAGCATGATATTACTCACCATTCAATTGCATTTCCATTTGCAGCAAATGTAAAGCGCCTAGAGAGAGATTGAGTTCTCTGAGGGAGCTTTATCAAGTGCATTATTATTATTATTATTATTAACGCTAGGTCGTCACTGGAGGCCATTTTGAAATGGAGATAAGACCTACTCACGTGATCTATCGGGTATTCCCAGGTTGTCTGAATTTAATGGCTGCCATCATTCTCGAAACCCTATTTTCCATTTCATTCATTTACAAACTACTTTAAGTTTTGTTAAGTTGGAATGACTATATAATGGTAAAACAATTGTTATTAAAAATGATATAGGACAATATGTTGGACCTACGAAGTAAATTTGCTAATAACAAATATAACAAAATACTTTTAGAAAACGAACGAGTTAGAGGCTGTCTAACTAAATTAATCCGTATTAGATATTACTTTTAATTTATAAGTATTTTGTTGACTCTTGCAATTACTATAACTAGTACATATGTACAACAATGTGAGGATCTTTCTCATATAGTACCTGTTTTAGGTGGAGTAACGACAATGTTAATATTAATTGAAAGTACAATATCACAAATTGATAGAAGAAAAAGATTTACTTTTGAAGCAAATCTTAACTTAGTTTCAAAGATTGTCGATGTCCCAGACGATGACAAAATAACTAAAGAAGAATTCAATGAAATATTAAATGATCCATTAGAAAATACAAGCGAATCTAAATCTTATTCACTTGCAATTTCTCTCTAACAAAACTTCTTTTAACATCATTTACCCAATAAAGCGTCGGTTGTCCATGCAATACCAATATTCTATCAATAGTATGTTTAGTTCAACTCCGTATCGGATCTGTAGCTCTTCGTCTGTTTTCATCTCCTCCTTCACCTGGTTCTAATAAATATTTAACAGTCGTTCCAAGTTCTAATAACTTTTCTTGTTCTCCAACTTTTCTCTGATATTTTGGTTTCTTTAGTTTTACTATTTCTTTTGTATTGCTTTAGCTGGTTTTTTGCCAGTTGCTTTTGTAATACTATTATTTAAATAATCAATAATCTTTGATAAATTATAAATCCACACTCTGTTTTTAGTATAATCTCCTTAATTGATACTGTCTATTTCTTTTTAATACTGTGCAATGAATGCTATCTTAGCTACTGTTGTATTCATTCTTTCAACTAATGCAACACTCTTTTTACTAGTAGCCTTCTATAATACGTGTTTCATGTCTTTTAATTTCTTTAACAAGCTCTCCTTTTAACTATGATCTTGGATCTACTGTCATTTTCTTTGGCCATTTCAAAGGTCCTTTACTATAAATATCTATTATTGCTTGTGTTACTTTTATAGAAGACTTTGTTTAAGTGGTCTTGAATCTTTGTATCCACTAGCAACATCAATGGCACTCAAAGCATATTTATATCCATAATCATTAGGCATATTTAAAATGTCTGCTTGATGATTTTCATTAGGTTCAAAAATATTAACGAAAACTTGTGGAATATTCTCAATTCTTGGTTTGAATACTTGACTTATATCTGAGTCAGGATAAAAATTACCTTCTTTGTTTATTTCATTTAGAGTTAAAAATGACATTCTATATGTTTAAATACATTTAATGAAACTGAATACCTTGATGCAGGTCATTCTTATTGTAAACCACCAAAAATAAAGAGAACAAAACAAAAATATGAAACTCGTTGTGATGCCTGTGATCAAATATGAATGAAACAGAATTTGATTCTAGTCTTGTGCGTTATGATACTAGTATAATCTGTTCATACTCTAACATAAATTCTAATTCATATAAAAAGAGAGACCAACTAAATTATATTATTTAGTCAAGAAACACCCTAAAAAAGGATGTTGCTCTACTTCTTGTTTACATCGTTTAATAAATCATGAAGCCATTTGTGGTCTTTCAAAACTGTCCCACTTGTTAAAGGTAAATGTAAAGCAACAAAGGTAAAATAGTTAATAGTTAATAGAAGTTCCTCCAACCCAGGCCTAGTTTAGGATTAAATCTGGCGAAAATAGTGGCAGCAAGCCTTGACTGCAGCGAATTCTCAAACTGCCACATTAATCCACTTCTTACTGATGTTCACAGACCGCTAATGAGAATGAAAATTGACCTAATTTATAGCTCACTAACTTTGGCTTTATACTACTTTTCTCGTCCTCTCAAAACTGCATGTTTGAAATGCTTCTTAAATAGGAATCGCATCTTAGCATCTGGACCGATGAATGCAGTAGGAGATCTTAGCCGATGATTAATCAGAAGTCATGTACGCGACGGCACACTAGGTAAGGCGGTTGCTTTCATGACCTCGGTCCCGAGGTCATGGGTTCGATTATTAGGTGGGCGATCCTTTATCGCAACTGCAAGCAGTGGTTATAGCCATAAAGGCTCTTCTGTCGCTAAACAAAAAGCGGCTGTTTTACCAGCTGGGATTTATTTATTTAAGTGCGTGGTTTTGGTTTGCATGCAATGGTAGAGTGGAAATGGCCACCCACTGACTCGGAGCTACTTTGATTAGGGAATATAAAATATTAAAATATCTATTGTTTTCAGCTGAAATTTGTGTTATGTTTCCTATATGGGTGTGTGTATTGTATATCTTTGCATATTTTGTACTACCAAATAGCAATTGGCTGGTTTTCATTAAACATATACATATATATATATATATATATATTTCTCTCTCTCTCTCTCTCTCTCTCTCTCTCTCTATATATATATATATATATATATATATATATATATATAGAGAGAGAGAGAGAGAGAGAAATATATATATATTTATATATGTATATGTTTAATGAAAACCAGCCAATTGCTATTTGGTATATATATATATATATATATATATATATATATATACAGCCATTAGGACTACGTGGATATTACTTAATTGGTGATTTTGTAAGTCAGGTACACAATATGCAGCTTGCGATATTCCTGCTTTTTGGGATCCAAAACAAAAACGGCTATGGAGATATATTGGAGATGCAAATCGAGCATTCAAAGTGTGCTTTTGGATTTTCCTATAGCTACAGATTATGACTTGAAATCGCTTTACCTATTGCTCATTTTTTGATAAATGCTTAAAGAGTGCTGAATGCTGATTGCAGTTTGTATAGCCAAATTATTTCGATTTTCCTCTGCCATCTGCATAATGAGCACATAATTTAGGAGGTGCTCAGCTTAGAATGTTGAACTACTCACTAACTTTTCTGAATCAAAGGCATTTGGATTTAGTCACTAGCTTAACTGAAGGACCTGAACAAGAGAAGCTATACCTGAATCGCGCTTCTGAATAGTGAGCACTTGACATTAGTATGGCAAAACGTGATAAGGAAACGACCAGCTGCTTTCGACGTTAGCGAAAAATTGAAAAATGGTCAACAGGAGCTAAGAGAGAAGTGCTGGAATTCGGTAACGTCTAACGCAAAGTATTACATAATGAATAAACCCTGCAGTTAACCTATGACCAACAGACTTCTTGGTTAACAATATACTCATGACAATTTAAATATTAATGCTTGTTCATTTATATAAGTTTGAAAAGGACATTTAAGTCAAAAGATAGCTATAAAATGGTAGCTGTAACCGCACGCATCAGGAGTCACACTTTTTAAACCTGAAATGTTTCGTATCAGCTGAAACTTATATAAATTTGTGCATGAGTAAGGTTACTTTAATTAAAATATAAATTTAAGGTTCAATTGGCTTGCATGAAACGCTGGGCTTGCATCCCTAAATTCCATTACCTGGCGTACCTAAATTCTTTGACAGGCCTTTTTGGCATCGACTTTGTTCCTATGTCTAAAAGTTTCAAAGTAATACTTTGATCCGAATTAATTTGCGGACTACTACTGCGTCTATTTTTTGCATAGATCCCAAGACGATAAGACGGCATTAAGTTTAGGCAATCTCTATGTGGACGGCATCGTCCATGATATATATATTCACCTTTTACAGCGGAAGTGAATCAGCAGACTGGTATGATCAAAGTCTTTCAATATTCACCAGGACTACTCACTTCCTCCGACAATCGAAGGCTCTTTTGGTTAAGAGATCAAAGATATCTCTCGTGCCGCTAGTGTGATGCAGGTGCCGACCACTGGCCATCAGATGGCAATCTCGACTCATGAGGGAAACTGATGCAAGAACAGACAGTTGCTATACTAAGAAAATCCACGAAGCAAGTCGTTTTGCTAAGGATTTTGGAGCATGGATTGCTCTCAAATGTGCGAAGAACGTAACTGATTTTCCTTTAGATGGTAGTCCAGAACTTCCAGCAGCATTGCCCCGACCAAAGTCTCTTTTGAAGCAGCCCTTACTTATACAGCTCATAGTAAGTCGCTAAAGATGTTTAGGGTTCCCCTTGAGTTATGGTATAGACTTTCTGCAGGAGCATTTTCAAAAAAGGCCAGGTGCTTGCTGACTATGCGAACGGATTGTTACAACAGAATAAGAACTGGTCAACAATTTTTTGTAGCAATGTATTAGCAGCAAATTTTATTTGTTGTTCATACTACCGGCACGCAGGGGTTGTTAGTAAAGCGCTGGACGCCAACATTAATAGTCTGGATGGTTACGATCACGAAGAATATGACTTGCTCGTCAGATGTTAAATTCAGTTGTACCACCACTATGATTAAACAATATTTATGCTGATGAACCTAATTCCTGTATCTAACACCAAACGCTATGCCAGTAGAAGCCTTCGGGTACTAATCTGGAGCTTTCAACTTGTAATGGAATATATTCCAAGGCATTACACTGAAGATTTTTAGTTGCCCTTCGTATTATTTTTCTATCTCAACCACAGTGATAATAAAAATAATAGTATGGTTGTAGCCCCATCTGAGAACTTAATTCCTTTCTAGGCACTGTACATTTTCTGCACAGAATAACCAAACATAGTTTACGGTGACATATGCAGTGTCAGCATTCTAATATCTTTAGTGGTAGCATGATAACGTCCACACTAATAAGTACGTAAAGGAAAAATACATTTATCCACTAAATTCCGTGAGAAATAGATGTGTTTAAAGATGAAAAAAGAATCGTTTCAAACATTTCCAAGTTGGAGGTGTAGTAAAGCCAGTCGGAAGCGATTTCAAATCTTTGGGAGAATACGAACAGAAGGGGCTGTCTCCAAAGAATTTTGACGTTCTTATGAGGTATACTTAAACAATGAAATTCAGAAAAAACTGGTTATACGATGCCTATCCCGGTGAATGAGTTGATCTGATAAGTAGGCTGAAATTACGCAATGAACGGACCTAAATAATAGGGACGGAATCTTGAAGTCGGTGAGCCGATGTGTGGGAGCCAGTACTGAATAGTGAGTATCGTGATGCAGTAATTCAAATGCTCCGGACAGACTAACCTAGCAGAGGAACTCAAAAAAAGACTGTAGGCGTCATATTACACTGATCAAGATCAAACGTTGCAAGTAACGACTGTGATCTGAACTCAACAAATAGAATTCGTGGACTGAGCTTTAGGATTCTGTAGGACTGGATACCAGTTTGAATTAGCAGCCAAGAAGCAATTAAAGCAGCATGGAATACTGAGGAATTAACTAGCAGCATGACGGACGTCACTGAAAGTACCGCCTAGCCTATATCAGCCTATTGACAAGGAGTGACCAGTTAACGAACCGATTTCAGTGTCATGTGTAATAAAATAGATCTAATTTTCTTACTCCAAACTGCTAATTAGTTTTCTATAGAGATTGTCATGGATTTAGTAGCCCATTCGACATAGAATTGTAACTCTACGTCATGAGCAATTCAAAAAGGAATGCCGATTAACTCAATACCAAGAATTCTATCGACACATTACCCTAATAACTTGACTAAACATTTTCCCAGAAAAACAACCTGACTTAGTAAATACAATAACGTAAGTTTTGCTGATCCAGCTTCTACTTTTATTTTTATAAATCATGCCTACTTAGTCTTTAATCGGTAAGCAAATCCAACAGTCGTTTCGAATTTAATTACTTGAAATTTAGGATCCGTGTGAAGGCGACGCTGAAAGTGACGACTCGTGCTGAGGCAGCTCACAGCAACCGGATGGTTTCGCTGAGATCTTGGGAAAGGCATGATGTTAAGCAAATATTTCAAAGGCTAAATTCTTTCAAAATCACTTCATACCATGCTTATGTGTGTGCTGTCAGTATCTGTGAGACGGTAGATTTTGCTAGAACGATAGCCACTTTACTGCTACTGCTAAACTTCTACCATTCCTGGCGTGGACGTTTCTATGTCACTGAATGCGCTTAGCCAACCTACACTGGCTACCAGTTAAGCAAAGGATTGACTTCAAGCTTTTGTCGCTCACTTTTAATTCCCTTCATTATTTGGTTCCAGGCTACTTATCATATATGGTCCCCCACCA
This sequence comes from Cristatella mucedo, assembly GCA_009760855.2. Lineage (NCBI taxonomy): Eukaryota > Metazoa > Bryozoa > Phylactolaemata > Cristatellidae > Cristatella > Cristatella mucedo. Next base: position 65,116 of record WPIO01000263.1, read on the forward strand.
GGCCAAGGGTCGTACCATCCACTTCTCTGAAACCAACTGTTTACCTATACCTCGTTAAAACCTCAAATCCTCGGGAGACCGTGCATGTATTTCGTATGCTCCCGAAGCCGGGAACTCACTTCCGACTTGCATCATGACATCCCCTGATTTGACTACGTTTAAAAAGAACTTAAAAACACAACTATTTCTTTCTGCACTTAGTGAGTCCCTCTGATTCGTCCTTCGTGTGCTTATGCGTACTGGTACTGTTGCATGCTGCCACTAACCACACTTGCCTGATGACCCTGTACTTGTCACCTTTAACCATTGTATTGATGTTGTTTATCAAGCATAATATAACTCACCATTCGATCGTGTTTCCTTTGCAGCGAATGCAAAGTGCCTAGAAAGTGATTGAGTACTCCTAGGGTGGTTTATTAAATGTTTTATTATTATTATTAATTATATTTGACCACGACTAAATTTTTGACTATGCGCAATGTATTATATTACAAAAATATCATGGCTGGCAGCAAACGATTAGCAGATCTGAGTGTTGTATCTAGCTCGCCAAAGCAGTTTAGGTTTAACCTATGAAATAACCACATATATAAGATACGTACAAGAGCCTTGAGTGCTCACTCGAGGTCCCCATTTCTCTATTGCCGTTTTAGCTAAATGGATAACCATCGTGATCTAATCATATCTGTCGGTGGATGAAGTGAGCTAATCATGAGTAACTGTGGAGGTATTCCCAATACTCCAGCTCACATGCAAGGTCATAGCCACCCTCAATCCTCAATCTTGTCTTGTTTCGATCACTGGTAGAGAAATAGCCAGCAAAACTAGTTGTAATGCTTCATACATTATTCAAAGTCTCGGACGTGTGTGCCGAGCTGGGCTGGTCCAGCGGTTAGGGTGCTCGCCCCGACTAAGGTCAGGCTGAGGTCGTGGGCTCGAGCCCTGAGACATATGTAAAGCGCCTGAATAGAGATTTAGTTCTCTTGGGGCGCTATTCAAATGAATAATATTTACTTATTTATTTATTTACTCCGATTCATCATCTGGGAAAATTAGTTAGTTGTCCTCCAAGTGCTGTTATTTTATATTGTCGTGAATTTCCGCAAGTCGTCCAGTCTCGTTGCATCTTTCTACCATATAAAATTTACCTTACTTGACACAAGAGATAACGCAAGGGCCTGTGAGGGACTGCCATTACTTTTGCATTTTACTCAGAGTTATGAGTGGCGAAAAACCTTTCAACGATGCCTTCGTTTTCGCATTAGTCAGCTATGCTTTTCTGACGTGAACTTAGCTATTGCCACACGACACCACTTCTTACCGACCTGCATTAGCTACAAGTAAAGCAAAGCATCGAGGTGAAATTTTCATCCCTCACTTTTAGGACCTCTCTCTGTAGAAGACTACAAAGCATTAATGTATATGGTCAAATATCATCAGCCGAACCCCTAAAACATAGGTTACCTCCGGGCTATGCGCTTGTTCCTCTTCTTTTCACGGTTTCTACTCTTCCTCTTGTGGATTTGATTGCCGAGCGACATCTAGGCCTTCACTTCCATGCGGATGACACTCAATTGTACCTTTGCTTTGATACGTCCCAGCTCTCCTACACTTTGAATTCTCTCAACTCTCTTGCTGCATGCAGTAATGACATCTGCACATGGATTGCTGCATATTATCTTGAAATTGAGTGATGATATACCAGCGTACTAGTTATTGGAAAACCCCGTGTGATTCAGAAATTCGAAAAGCTGACGCTAAAAATTGGCTGTGTAAGCATATCTCCTGTTGAATCGGCTCAAAATCTCGGTGTCATGTTTCAAATTGACCTCTCGTTAGACGACCACATTAGCTCCGCAATCAAGTCTGCCTACTTTCAGATGCATAACATTGCTAAAATTCGGGCATGTTTAGATAAGGATACCAGGTCTAAGTTGGTCAATGCATTTGTGACATCCCGTCTTTACCTCTGTTACTAACAGGTTGCTGGCCTACCGGCATGTGTAATCAGTCACTTACAGCTAATACAAAACTCTGCAGATAGGCTTGTCTGTCAAGAGTGTAGCTGTTGCCACATCACACCACTCACCTCCAACCTGCATTTGATCCCAGTCATGCAAGACATCGAATTTAAGGTTTAGTCACTCACCTTAACGTCCCTTCATTCTTGGCTCTAGCATACTTATTTGATCTACTATCTTACAAGGCTAAGCATCGTAAGAAATTATTTTATGAATTAAATTATTTACCTATACCTTACACTAAACTCAAGCACTTTGGAGACCATGCCTGCACTTCGTATGCTCCCAAAGCCTGGAACTCACTCCCGACTTGCGTCAGAACATCCCCTGACTTCATGTAATGTACTGCATGTCCATCTGTAACTCCGTGAAGCAACAAAGACTGTGCGGCTGTTGAGCAGGAGAGTTTTTGCAGTGCACTCACACCGTTAGTGGCTTTCGGTAGGCATATGGTAGTCAATAGACTTCATTTCACGCAAAAAAAAGAAAGCGGGAATCATACCAGAGTCAGAGGAGCAGTGAGGTAGGGAGTATGAGATTAGCAGCTCAGGACCCATGGTAAGGATGTGCTATAGTCGGAGATCTGAGTGTAGTTGTCATTGTGTAAGAATGGTGGAAGCGTCTTCCATTGTCTAAAGCGCCTGGAGAGAGATTGAGTTCTCTGAGGGTGCTTTATCAAGTGCATTATTGTTATTAGTATTATTAAAACCTGCAGAGCGAAGAGTTCTGTGGCAATTGGTCTTCAAGCAGAGAAATAGAACAGCTAATTTATTGGGCACACAGACCTGAGGGAATGAGGGGCTGGAACTTGTGCAGCAGTTCATCTAGGTTTAGAGGCCAACCTGCAGCTGACCTTTTGTCTCAGGATTTTCTCTGTATTCGTTGATCAACCGGCAGCCATCAGAGCTTTCTAATCTAGCCACATGCTTAGGACGTTTATGTGCAGCAATTTAGTTTTATCGTCCAGTGTTAACAAATTTTTAGACATAAAGTATGAAATGGTGGCTATGCACGCATCCAGTTTATCAATCGCTTCAGAAGACTCCGGCGGTTTGAATAACAAATACAACTGAGTATCGTCAGCCTAATCGTGAGATCCCATTCCTCGGGCCTGACTCACTTTGACCAGACGTTGAGTATTAATGGATAACAGCAAAGGACCAGGTGCGAACCCAAGAGGGACTCCACGGGTTACCGGTCTTGTGGGTGTGACCTGATTCCCACACAAAACGGGTTGAACACGATCAGACAAGTACGATTTAAAGTACACCAGTGCATCGTCTGCCAGACCTATCGCTGCTCTCAATCGTTCAAGTAGGACGAAGTGATCAATGGTGTCAGTGGCAGCTGATAGATCTATCAGAGCTAGGGCAGTGGCTTCCCCATTCACCACATCTGCACATGATGTCGTTGGTAATAATAATAACGCACTTAATAAAGCACCCTAAGAGGACTCAATTTAATATGTTGCACTTCACATACGCTGCAAAGAAAGCAGTGGTTAGTAGTAGCATGCTCAATAAACAACAAGAATCGCATGGTTAGGGGTGATATGCACAGGGTCAGCATGCAAGTGTGTTTAGCAGCAGCATGCATGATGACAGCATGCATAAGCACATAACGGACGAATCGCAGGGACCCCTAAGTGCTGAAATAAATATGTGCATCTTTAATTGTTTCTAAATGTGATCAAATCAAGGAATGTTGTTACTGATGTGTGGAGTGGTTTCCAAGCTTTGGGAGCGTACGAATTGCAGGCACGGTCTGCAAAGGATGTGAGGTTTGCACGATCTATAGGTAAACAGCTAGTTTTTGAAAAGATGCAGATACGTTGCTTAGCCGGATGGGGCAATATATCCGATAGGTAGGAGGGAGCCGAAGAATGAACGGAAGTGAAAGTGAGGAACAAAACCTTGAGGTGGATGCATTGCATGACGGGAGCAAGTGTCGATCGGCAGGAAGTAGTGTGATCTGGCCACTTTGAGGCTCAAGATAGACAAGCCTACCAGCGGAGTTTTGCAGCAGCTGTAAGCACCTGATTGCACAGGCCAGTTGACCGCAAGTAGTGAGTTACAGAAGTCCAGACGGAATGTCACAAATGCATTAGCCAACTGAGATGTGGTATCTCTGTCTAAACAATCTCGAATTTTAGCAACTTTGCGTAGCAGAAAGTAGGCAGACTTGATTGTGAGGCTGATGTGATCGTCTAACGAAGGGCCCGTTTGGAACACGAGACCTAGATTTCATGCAGATTTAACGGCAGATATGATGGCAGAGCCGATTTTTAGCGTCAGCCTTTCGAGTTTCTGAATCACACTTTATTTGCCCATAACTAGAATTTGTTCTATCATTATTCAATGTAAGAACATTTGCTGCCGTGTAATGTAATGTATCTCCATTTGTAACTCCACATAGCCATGAATACTAAGTGGGTGTAAGGCAGTAGAGTTTTGTATAGCTAAGCTAAGCACTGCCTAAGCGGCTTTCGGTACTTATTCGGTAGCCAACCAACTTCCTGTCATACAAAAAAAAGAGAAAGTGGGAAGCATAGCAGAGAAAGAAGAGCAGTTGAGGTAGTGATTCTCATGAAAGTGCCAGCTCGGGAACTCTGAAAACGATGAGCTATAGTCGATGGAGGAAGAGTAGTTGTCGTTGCATTGCAATTCTGGAAGCGAGTTCCACAGTGTAGAACCTACAGAACTTAAGCTGCTGTCGCCAACGGTGTTTTAGTGAAGGAATGGAACAGCTAATATAATGTCCATACAGAAGATAAGGGCGTAAAGAGGCTGAAACGAAACTTTGCTGAAACTGTGCGGGACGTCAACTCGATAAGGAAGAGCCAATCCGTGGGGGGCCTTGTGGGTCAGCATAAGAACTTTGCTCTATGTTCGTGATTCAACCGGCAGCCATCCCAGCTCTTTTAGCAAAGGAGACTCGTATTCAAACCTCTGGGACTTGAAAACTAGCGTTGCAGCCATGTGCCGTCGATGTGTGGATGTCATCATTGCATGCAGCTAGGGATTTGAGAGAATTAGACATGCTGAAAGAGCTGGGAGGGATCAAAGCGAAATTATAACTGACTGTTATCCGTTTAGAGGTGAAAGTCTAGATTGTGCTTGGTAATCAAATCGGTAAGAAATAATGTACCCAGGCTAGCTATGTTCGGTTGGCTCGGACCGTTCGGCTGTAATGAGGGCATGGATCACCGGCTGGCCGGGGTCAGACCTACGGCATTGCCGAATGTGTGGTGGCGTGAGGTCACCGGAGTAGGAGAAGCTGGCCGAGTAAGTTGTGGTGTTAGAGGCTATCGATCTCAACGAGTTTTGCACCTGGATTCGTGCAGGCGTGCTTCGGCGATGCGGCCACGCACGCAAGGCAACGAGTGCCCAAGGCCCGAGCGGAGCCGGATAGCATGCTCGTTGTTGAGACTTGCATATTCCGCGTTCTCCATGTAGCATGTTCGTGACCCCCCCCCCCCGTGTGTTGGCGTCTTTCGGTGGAAGCTCTCGGCTGTGGTGGTTGTCGACTCGGAATAGCCAAGCAGTTACTCAACAAGCCGGATCTTTTATGGTGTATGCTCGTATTGCTGGATTCGGAGCCGGTACAACGACAGGACTGTAGAAGCCGACTGACCAACTAACAAGCTTGTTCGCGCTTGCTGCGTCGTCTTGCGCCCCCATAGTGTACTGTGTATAGGACCCTCCCTGTAGACTTGAGACTTGTTTAGTTCTCCTGTTGTTGTTAGCACATGCGATATTATAAAGAAGTCTAACCTGACTGCCGTTCGTCTTACCCTAGTTCAGCGGCATGGCGAATGGCAAATCGGCCGGAGTATGGTGGGTTTGCTGGAAATTAGCCTCTGACCCCTGGAACATGGATACAAGAATATAAACCATGAAAAGAACTGGACCAATCTATAGCACGGATCACCGTTGTACCCCATAGTTCAAAGATACCTTGGATGATCTTAGTCTATTCTCATCAATACCATCATCCTCCCACTGATATAGAGCCTGAACTATTGCAATGCAGTGCCAGTAATGCCCAGGCGAGATGAGAGGTAGTCATGAAGGACTTTGGTATCAAGATTATCCACATCTGCAGAAAAATCCAGCAAAACTAGCACAGATACTCAACCCAGGTCTGCATCCCGAAGTAGGTCATTGTACACCAGAAGCAATGCTGCTTGTGTAGTGACTTGCTCTAAAATCAGAATGGAACATATTAGTAAGGTTTGAATTTTTGGTACATGAGTTCAGATGATCAGATATGACTAGCTCCAGTGTCATTGATAGGAAAGGTAGAAGTGAAATTGGGTAGTAGTAGTAGAGAAGTTCTCTTGGCCGATCTGGTGTTGCTTTCTTGAGTAGTGGCCTAACTACACCCTTTTTGAGAGGTGCTGACAAATGACCAGTGGCTAATGACATATTATTGATGTTGCTTACAATAATAATAGTATTATTATTTATGCACTTGATAAAGCGCCATCGAAGACTCAATCTTTTTCTTGGCGCTTTACATTTTCTGCAAAGGCAAACGCGATTTATTTGTGAATTATATCATGGTTAATAAGCAATATGAATAACATAAATAGGGGTGACATGCCCAGGGTCAGCATGCAAGTATGGTTTGTGACAGCATGCACAGCATCAGAACGCATAAGCACATAAAAGACGAATCACAGGGACCCACTAAATGCTGTCGTAAATAGGTGTGTGATGAGCTCTTTTTAAATGTGGTCTAGTCGGGCGAAGGTGTGACGGATGTCGGGACTGAGTTCTACGCTTTGAGAGCATACGAAATAAATGCACAGTCTCCAAAGTATTTGAGGCTTGTCTAGGTGTCGTGTTCGACAGCTGCCTCAATTTCAAAAGCTTCATTCAAAAGACTGCCTCTACAGCTAGCCATCACATCCGATCCCTCTCCAAGATTAGAAGCTGTCTCCCACAGTGGCTTGTAAAAAGTTTAACTAGCTCTTTAGTTCTGTCTCGGCTTGATTATTGTAATTCCCTTTTGGCTGGGCTACCAAAAAAGCTATTATGCCACTACAGCGGACTATGAATAAGGCTGCAAGGCTGGTCTTCAAGTTCCAGCGGTTTGAGCACGTGTCACCTTTGCTGAAAGAGCTAGGATGGTTGCCGGTTAAGCAACGGATACAGAGCAAAGTTCTTACGCTGACCCACAAGGCCCGCAACGGCTTGGCTCCTTCGTACCTAGGTGAACTGCTGCATCAGTTTCAGCCTGTTCGCGCCCTCAGGTCCTGTGTGGACAATAAATTAGCTGTCATATTCCTCCGCTCAAAGACAGTTGGCGACAGAAGCTTTAGCTCTGCAGGTCCTAGACTGTGGAACTCGCTTCCACAATTCTTACGCAACGATATCTACTCTCCAACTGCCGACTGTGGCACATCTTTTTCAGCGGTCCTGAACTGCTACTTCTATGCTACTCACTACCTCAACTGCTCTCCTAACTCTGCTATGCTTCCCACTTTCTCTTTGTTACGTGAGACGAAGTCTGTTGGCTACCGAATGCGTACCGAAAGCCGCATAGGCTGTGAGTGTGCTATACAAAACTCTCCTGCGTAACACCCGCATGGTCTTTTTGACTTTGTGGAGTTACTGACGGAGATACATTACATTACATTACGAGGTATTGGTAAACTTTTGGATCCCGAAAAGCAGGCGGTACAATGGCTGAAAGTAGATATGAAAGATAGGCTGAAAACAAAGAATAAAGTGAACTAAATTGAGCTAAAAATCCTTGAAGTCCATAGTTGCTTGAGGTGTAGCCAGTGCTGGTCTGTGAGAGGAGTGTGAAGTTTCAAATGCGACGCACATGACAGACTAACCGAGTTTCGCACCAACTGTAATCCCCTAATTTGACATGCTGGCAAGCCAGCAAGCAGTGAGTTGCAGAAGTCGAGGCGGGATGTCACGAATGCATGGGCCAACTTCGTCGTGGTATCCTTCTCTAAACAAGCCCGAATTTTAGATACGTTATGCAACTGAAAGTAGGCACACTTGATAGTGAAGCTGGTGTGGTCGTCCGACAAAAGATCATTTAGAACATGAAAATAAGATTTTCAGCTAATTCAACCGGAGATATGCAGGCAGAGCCAAGTTTGAGCGTCAGCAATTCCGATTCCCGAATCGCACTAGGCTTGAGCGTAACTAATAAGTTAGTTTAATTATCATTTAGTTTAAGAAAATGCGCTGCCATCCATGTGCGGGTGTAATCAATACCTGCAGCAACTGAGTTGAGAGAATTCGGGGTGTTTGAAGGCTGCGTGGGATCAAAGCAAAGATGCAACTAAGTGTTATCCGTAAAGAAGTGAAAGCCTAGATTTTGCTTGGCTATTCTACCAGCAAGAGGTAGTGTATAAACTGTAAAAAGAACCGGACCTACATCGAGCCTTGACGTACCCCATATTTCAGAGGTATCTCGGATGATGTTTGTCCATTCACGTCAATACACTGGAGCATTCCACTGAGATAGGACCTGAACAATTGCAGAGCAGTGCCCAGTCGAGATGAGAGGCGCTCTAGAAGAACTTTGTGATTGATAGTATCGAAAGCTGCCGAAAGATCTAGCCAGACGAGCAGAGACACTCTAATCATGTCTGAATTCCTAAATTGGTCGATGTACACCCGAAGCAATGCTGATTTTGTGGATTCATTACCTCTAAACTAGAGTAGAACTTACTAGCTAGAACTCCCTCCTGACCTGCGTAAGAACATCCCCTGACCTGACCACATTTAAAAAAAATTTAAAAACATACCCATTTAGGACAGTATTTGGTGGGTCCCTGTGATTCGTCCTTAATGTGCTTATGCGTGCTAACACTGTGCATGCTGCCACTAACCACATTTGCATGCTGACCCTGTGCATGTCACCCCTAACCACGTTATTCATTTTTTTGTTTTTCAAGCATGATTTTACTTACCATTCAATTGCATTTCCCTTTGCAGCAAATTTAAAGCGCCTAGAAAGAGATTAAGTTCTCTGAGGGCGCTTTATCAAGAGTATTATTAATATTATTTTTATTAGCAAGGTTTGAAGTTTCAATATATGAGTTTAGTCGGTCTATAACGACCTGTTCCAGTTTCTTTGAAAGAAATGGTGAAATGGAGACTGGGCGGTAGTTGCTTGAGTTCTCTTGGTCAAGTGTCGCTTTCTTGAGAAGTGGCCTGGCTGCAGCTTTTTCGACAGGTGCTGGGACATGACCTGAGGCTAATGACATAGTAATGATGGTAGTTATGCATGGCAGCAGAAGATCAATGTAACGTAGACGCACGACGGTGGGAATAGGGTCCAAAGGACTTGCTGTCTTATTTGATTGGGATATGAACTACAGTTCGAGATCACTAGTGACCTGCTTAAATGTTGATATTGAGGTGCAGCCAGGAATCGTGGGACAGCATGCTTTCTGGAATGGTCTTGTTCCAGGGATGCTCTTCGTGATCCTGTCTATCTTCCGGCCGAAGAATTGAGAGAAGCGATCGGCTACATCATCACATCGATCATCAGGTAAGGAGCTCATTTGGGAGCGGTTGAGGAGATGATTGATCTTCGACATCACAATTTTTTAATTGTCCATCCGTGATTCAATAATTTTTTATAGAAGCTAAACTTGCCCTGATTGATTAGTACGACCTGCAGTAGTCCTCACATGCCTGTCGATGAACAGTCAGTCCCGATCTTTCGCATGCTTTTCAAGCTTGTGCTTAGTAGACCTAGCTAGTTCAATGTGTAGCACTTTGCTGGCCTTGGCTGAATTTTAGCGAGAACGAGAGCTGTTTGGAGGCGGGCTAGAACTCTTTTTCCCTGGAGCAGTGAGCCAGAGAGGAGCGTCAGTGCGGTAAGAGAGCGAGAGCATAAGAGCAAGCCAGGAAGCTCTGAGATCAGCGGTGGCGATTCGGCCTTTAGACTTGGTCCGATACCAGCGGGAGCTTCTGATTGATGTTGGCTGGCCTGTCAACCTCCGCTATCACTCTGTCCAGAAAGAATCGTCTGAAGCCCATTCGCCATTCAAGCTGGACAGAGGGGACATTCCGGTGGCCTAGTACCGGTATTAATTCCTTAATGTAATTGGTACCGGTGTTGGGCCCAATACCACTAAACTCTTGCCCCATTGTCCCAGCTAAGTATTTAAGAGTCAAGTGACGCTCGCTCTTGCTCTTTTGGTCTTCTATCTTTTGTTCGGCTTCGCGCTTCGACGCCGTCAGACTCGTTTCTCTGAAAGCGAGGGAGGAGGGCGGGCGGTCCACCGACGATGGACGGAACAGGACAAGACAGTGCTAGGAGGATTCAGCGGACTCCACCGAATACGGTCGTATCGCGCCCGAGCTGGCATTCTCTGTTTCTTTTGCGTGTGCGCTAGCACGTGGTCTCAACATATGCCGGTGCGAGCTAGGCGTGGTTGGCGTGTGTGGAGTCCTAGTACTATGGTTAGGGTTTAGGCTCCAGTTTGAGCTCTGTCTATTTGGGTCGTTCCCCCAGTATAGATGTAAGTAGATTAAGTGTGGAGACGTGTTTCCTCCACAAGAGTGCATGAGGTGGTGTGTGTGGAGTATTCCTGCCGCACTGGTGGAAACCGAGTCCTAGTTCCCCGGTTAGGGTTTAGGCTCCGGTTGGCGCTCATTGAGAAGTATTTTCTCGGCAAGAGTGCTTGAGTAGGCGTGTGTGGAGTCCTAGTTCTCCGGTTAGGGTTTAGGCTCCGGTTCAAGCTCTGTCTACTTGGGTCGTTCTCCATTTTAGATGTAAGCAGCTTAAGTGTGGAGACGTGTTTCCGCCGCAGGAATGTTTGAGTTGGCGTGTGTGGAGTATTCCTGCCGCACTGGTGGAAACCAAGTCCTAGTTCTCTGGTTAGGGTTTAGGCTCTGGTTCGGGCTTCAGTGTGGAGAAGTATTCCCTCCGCAAGAGTGCTTAAGTTGGCGTGTGTGGGGTATTTCTTTCGCACAGGTGGAAACGGAGTCCTAGGTCTCCGGTTATGGTTTAGGCTCTGGTTCGCGCCCAGTGTGGAGAAGTATTCCCTCCGCAAGAGTGTTGGTGCTGTTGAGAACGTGTGATGAGTGTGGAGATAAAACTGAGCTAGACGCGCAGCGACTTTGTGCGCTTGCGAATAAAGTTCAGTAAAATCCTTAATTTGTGTGTCTCGTTTTCCAATTCACGCCGTGGACTCATGACTCCCTTCAGTAACGGTAAGCAGGTCGGCGCCAGAAACGCTCGTTTCGTGGCGGCCAGCATATTGCGCGTAGGTACGCACCGAATGGCATTGGGCGCTAGGCTACGCCGCTAGGTAAGCGGCAGGTCAAGCCTACCTCGCCGAGCCTTCGGCGTTACAAATGTCTTTGGTAAACCGTAGGCCGTCTGTGCGAGGGCCAACAGTGCGCTTAGTCAGAGGTACAAACTCATCGAGTGTGTCAGCTAGTGTAGTGTTGTGGGTACCTACCAATAATGACAGATCGAAGGGAGGACTGAGCAGGAGAGGCGAATCAGATATTCCTGTACGGACAGCATCTATGTCAAGGGTTTTAAGGTTATGCGATACACACTTTATTTCAGAGGAGGTAGGCACACACTGTAGATTAAATGAGATCTGCACGTGGTAGGATAATAAGGATTTGGTAATAATTGGTGGTGACAAAGTGCAGTTGTATGTGAAAATCCGGTCGACTGTGTGACTCTTGATTTGAGTAGGGCCATGCACATGAGCTACAATAGAAATGAGTCAGTAAATGCACGAAATTAAGTGCTGAACACGTCAGATAAGTTATCATAGTGAACATTGAAATCACCCATAACGAGGAAGGATAGATTTTTTGGACACAGAATCGAAATGAGATCGGATAAATCTGAGATAAAGGAGAATTTGGTACCTGGTGGGCGATGGACTACTGCCCACATTGGTAGCTTGTTTTTGGCTGAGACTCAAAGAACCCATTCAAAAGACTGCTCCGAGGGTACTGCAAATGGCTTGAAGTTGAATTGCGAGCGTACGATACTAGCAACTCCACCTCCAGTCTTTATGGACCTAGGGGTGTGAAAGAGTTCGAAACCAGATGGTGTTGCGTTTTCAATTGTTGAGCAGTTTATTGGTTTTATCCAAGTTTCACTTGGAGCAAGCAGTTCATACACATGTTCTTGGACGAGGATTCCAAAGGCAAGCGTTAAGTGGTGCCGATGAAATTAAAACAGGCCTGATGACTATTAAGACGGAACCATTCACAGTGACTCATGTGGGGGAGCGTAGTGAACGCTTTGAGACAATGCCAGGAATACCAAACATGCAGGTACACAGCTCGCAGCTCCCACCCAACGAGCGGCGTATGAGCTGGTTCAGGCCACAGTGGCTGCTCCGGGGTGCTTTTCTTTGGTTAATAAATAATTCACGAATCTTAGCAACGGCAATAATATCTAGGAATGCATTTTATCTACTATGACGAAGCGATAACAGCCGCTGACGATCATAACAAACATGCTGGTTACTAGCCGCCGGCGTAGCTAAGGCAGCCACCGGCGAGGGAGACCCTACAGGCCAAAGTGATAAGCGTTTAGATATCCGTAGGCACATAACACAATAAATACTTCACACAATTCTTACGGGCTACGGTCAAATGAAAAACAGAATAACCGTAAACAGTTCTTAGCTGTATCGTGTCAGTTATAGATGACAGCAGGAGATCTATGCATCGTTGAAGCAGGACCATTGGTACTCGGTCCCAAGGACGAATAGTCTTCACTTATTGGGATTGAAACTTCAGGATTGGTTCACTTGTGACCTTGAGGTGTCGCAAAGGATTGAGAAACATCCCTGTAGTGGGGATACTGCCATCGTAGGGATGCATTCCTTGATATTGTCTATCGGCTTGAGCACGTGTCTTTACAGCTAAAAGAGCTGGATTGATGCTGGTTGATCAACGGATACAGATCAAAGTTCTTACGCTGACCCACAAGGCCCGCCACGGCTTGGCTCCTTTGCACCTAGATGAACTGCTACACCAGTTTCAACCCGTTTGCGAAGTCAGGTCCTGTGTTGACAAAAAATTAGCTGTTTATTTCCTCCACTTAAAGACTGTTGGCGACAGAAGCTTTAGCTCTGCAGGTCCTAGACTGTGGAACTCGCTCCCACAATTATTAAGTAACGGCAACTACTCTCCTACTGCCGACTATGGCTCATCCTTTTAGGTGGTCCTGAGCTGCTACTTCCAAGCCACTCACTACCTCAGCTACTCTCCTGACTCTGCTATGCTTCCCACTTTCTCTTTGTTGTGTGATACGAAATCTGTCGGCGGCCGAATGCGTGAAAAAAGCAGCTTAGGCTGCGAGTGGGGTATACAAAACTCTCCTGCTTAACACTCGCATAGTCTTCATTAATTTGTTTATTTACAGACGGAGATACATTGCATTATATCTTTTGGACAAAGCAGCTATTACAGCGATTGGCTTGATCATTACCGGAATCAATAGGCAAGAAGTTATCCTAGGAGTGGTTGAAGAGAAGGTTGGCCATCAACGTCAGGCTTTTTGGATTGTGAAACTATGATTCAACAATGGTTTTAAATAAGCTAGACTTGGCGTTTTCTAGGAACGATTGGTTCAACCTGCAGTAGTCCTCGTACGCCTGTCAATGGATAGTCAGTCCTGATCTTTCGTATATTTTTCAAGCTTGAACTTATTAGACCTAGCTAGTTTAAAGTTTGTGGTAAACCGTAGGCCGTCTCCGCCAGGGTGCACAGTGAGGGTTAGTCAGAGGTGCAAACTCGTCGACCATGTCAGTTAGTGTCATGTAGTAGGTATCTACCACTGGTGACAGATCGGAACGGGGACTGAGCAGCTGATGCGAGGCAGATACTTTCATACGAGCAGCATCGATGTCAAGGGTCTTTAGGTTTCGCCATTTATGAGTGACTTTTGATTAGGAGGATAGCAAATATTGTATACTGAATGAGATCTGCTTCTGGTCAGAAACTAAGGAGGTGGTAATAATTGGTGATGAAAAATTGCAGTTGTATGGGAAAATAGGGTCGAGTGTGTGACCATCGATACGGGCACAGCGATGGGCATGAGCCACGAGAGACAATGTGTCAGTCAATGCACAAACTTTAGTACCGAAGGCGTCAGATAAGTGATGTAAGTAAATGTCGAAATCGCACATAATGCCGAAGGATTGATGTATTGCACACAGAACTGAAATCAGATCAGTGAAATTTAAGAAAAAGAATTACTTGGTATCTAGTGGGCGATTGACTGCAGCCGTCATTTCTAGCGTTTGTCGGGTGAAATCAAGATAATTGATTCGACAGATTGCTTCAAGGATACTGCCAATGGCTTGCAGTCAAATTTTAAGGGCATGATAATAGAAATTCTGCCTTTAGTTTTTATTGATCTGGAGTGTGAAAAAATAAGAAACCTGTTGAGGTTGCGTCTTGAATTCTCGGGCAGTTTATTGATTTTAGCCAAGTTTCAGTTAGAGTGAGCAGGTCAACACCATTTCAGAAATAAGGTCGCTTATTACTATAGGTTTATTGCATGTTGAGCGAGGATTCTAGAGAAGAGCGTTAAGTTGGGCCTTCGGATATGTAACAGGCCTCGTGATCAAGTTAGGGAGAATCATAGTGACGCTTGTGATGAAGCGTGGTGAGCGGTTCGAGACAATGCTAAGAAAACCAAACGTAGGGGTATTAGCCAACGAGTACATCCGTAACGAGCTGCGTCTAAGCTGCCTGCCCACGCCACAGCTGAGCCTCTTGGGTGTTTTTATTTTACCGACACATAATTTAATAACCTTAGCAACATCAGTTACATCTAAGAGTGTCATTGAGCTACAACGACCAAGCGATAATAGGATCGCACAATCATGACTTATATGGGGGTTTATAAGACATCGGCATACTTATGGCTGCAACCGGCGTTGGAGAGCAGCCTTAAGCGAAGAGCGCTTAGATGTCCATAATTATGGACAAAAAATTGAATTAGCTTCACATATGTCTTAGCTGTATCGGTTTCCGTATACGATGTTTGCAAGAACTTCGATTTTCGGAAGAATTCTGTAACGGATAAGAACGGGCGTGAGCCTGTTCATTGTCGGGAGACGAGAATGAGGTAACTCGGAGGAGAGCAGTTTCAAAGGATTGCTGCCTCTTAATCTAGGTTCGGTTGGCTGGCACAGGGCTGTTATAATGTGTTAAGGGTCACCGGCTAGGCCGGGGTCTGACCTATGGCATGGCTGGATGTCTGGTAGCGAAAGATCACCGCCGCTCTTGGATAGGAGAAGTTGACCGAGTAAGTCGTGATGTTGGAGGCTCCCGTTCTCGCTGAGTTATGCAACTGGACGGTTGCAGGCATGCTCCGGCAATGCGGCCGCGCACGCAAGGCAACGAGTGCCCAAACGGAGATGGATGGCACGCTCGTTGTTGTGACTTGCGAATTCCGCGTGACCCCCTTGCGTATTTGTGGCCCTATTGAGTTGTTGTCTTTCGTCAGAAGCTTTCAAATATAGTAGACGTCCACTCCGACTAGCCAAGCAGGTACTCAGCTAGCTGGATCTTTAACGGCTCATGAGCGTACTGTTGGGTTCGGAGTGGGTATAAACACGGGACTTCGGAAGCCGACTGACTACCTATTACGTTTGTTCAGGCTTGTGGCGTCATCTCGCGCCCAGGTAATTAACGTTGTACAGGAACTTCCTGTGAAGACTTGTTTAGTTTCTACCTTGTATAGCGTAAGCATACGTATTACAAAAATTGTTGCGTACCACGTCGATCACCTGTGAACCACTGTTGCCGGAGGGTCGCGTAACGACCAAGAACGGGCAGAGACACTAATGGCCCTTTTGGGAATAGGTTAGTACCCGTGAACTCATCTACATAAGTATCTTTCGAACGACTGCCAATTTAAAGGACTTGGTTGCAATCATATTTCCAAAGAAGCATTAAAAATTTTGTTTATGGCAGGGCTACGTTGGTCCTCCAGTAAAGCCCACAGAGATGATAGTATAGGCTCCCGTCTCAGGAAGCGAGCTCTTTTCACTTGACTTTATTAAGGTAGCCACGGGCCTTAAGTAAGCTCGGAAATTTTTTTAAGGGAAGTCACAAACGATTTCGCAGTTTCTTGAGTCGGACGGTGGCTGTATGGATGCACACATGTGCATAATTTTTTCTAGTACCAAAGACTAAAATTCTTTCGGCTGAGCCGGTTATGTCTTGGGGAGTGAGACCTCTAGGCGTTAGCCTGAAAATCGTTTAGTGTCTTTTAAAATGGTTATGGGTCTGACAGCCAAGAATTAAGTTTTCAAGCCGAAAAAATCTATGGCTTTGTAGGCTATTTGGTTTAAACTCCAAATAACTCATTGACATGGACGAGATCTGCACTTGATTCCAATTTCCGAAGAATTTTCCGAAGTTGTGTGTATAGTTCGTTCTTTACAATTCATTTTTATAGGGACCTTGGAGAACAAACTCTCTATGAAGGCGTGTCGTGCACACGTATGTCACCGTGCTCGTGCCCACGACCTCGGCAAGACCTTAGTCGAAGCAAGCATCTTGATTGCAGGGCCAAATGGGCTCGGCAATTCTGGGCTGTTGCAGTAGGCATTATTAGTCCGTTGAAGAGCTTTACTAGTAAAATCTAGGCGAGATGAGAGGCACTCGATGAGGTACAGAAGATCGACAGTGGAAACGAGTGGAAAACTTCAAATAATCAAGCAAAACAAGCAAGAGGACTCTGCCTGCATTCCGGAGAAAATCGTTACACACAACCAAAATTATGCTTTTTTGGTGGAAAACACCCAGACTGAAGCTTCTTGCTAGGTTTGAGTTTTCAGTGTAAGTCTACCGGTTGGCTGCTGTAACTAAAACCATTCTCTGTAGTTGGAACTGTAGATGCGAGGCTGGGAGGACGTTTATCTAGATTTCTTTTTGAGAAGTACTGGGACATGTTTTGAGGCGAATTGAATATTTGTAGTGATAGCTGCACATGGAAATGGCGCGTATATGCATTGTAAAAGCATCACAAACAGAAAAAGGTATAGAGGAATGGCTGTATTCATTTATTCTGATATGAACTTTTGGATATAGTCACTGTAGGGCCTCTTTGAAGGCTGATTTTTTACGAGGAATTGAGGGACACGAGTCCACAAGGCATGCTGCTAGCCTAAGGATGTATCTCTCTGGTCTTGCCTACGTTTATTGAAAAAGACTCTAGAATAACGATCGGCTAGAGCGCAGTAATGATCGCTAGGTAGTGAGGTCACCTGAGAGTGGTCAAAGATGTGTTCAATTTAAAAAAAAGTCAATTTTTGATTGTGCACCTATGATTCAAAATGTTTTTACAGACGCTTGACAAAACCTTTAATAGGATCGATTTGGCCGATCTACAGTAATATGTAGGCATCCACGTTAACGGGCATTATCCCTGTCAATGGGCAGTCAGTCAAGATATTTGGTGTCATTTCTCAAGCTTAAGCAGTCTATGCCTACCTAAATAGTTTAGTACCTGTGGTACCCCGCATGCCGGCTTAGCAAGGGCCCACAGTAAGGATATTCAGCGTTGCAAAGTCGTCGAGCCGACAAGATTTTGGTAGTTTGCATTCCACCAGTAATGACATATCTGAAAGAGGATTGACCGATTGGGGTGAAGAAGATATTCTTGACTGGAAAGCATCGACTTCGAGGGTCTTTTGGTTTTGCGTTAACACGAGTGGCTTTAGATGTGGTGAAAGTGTCATGCAGTATACTGAAGTAAACCTTCATGAGGTCAGATCCACGTACTTTGGTAATTATAGTGATGATGGTCTAGGAGAAACTTTTGGTGAGAGGGTGAACATTGATGTCAGTAGGGTCACGCATGTGAGGGGTAAGAGATTATGAGTTCGCGAGATGTTCTGGGCTAAAGGCATCAGAAGTCATCAAAAAGAACTTACATATCACAGATAACAAGAAAAGATCTGTTTCTTGGACAGAATTGAAATGAAGCCGAATAACTTCAGGATAAAGAAGGAATTTGTAGCAGAACAGCGATAGACTCTCTACTACCAGCATCGGCAGCTTGCAGTCACATCAACTCCAAAGTATAAACTCAAAATACTGCTTCTTGGGAACTGCAAGTGGCTTACAATTTATTTTTGAGCACAATGTGATCAATCGGCGAATCAATCACCATTTTTGACTGTCATATGAGTGTGAGAAAATAAATGAACCTGTTAGGGTTGCATTACTTCTGGTCGGGTGGTCAACCGATTTCAGCCTGGTCTAGGTCAAAGCGATTCTTAGTCAAGTCAGATAGGTTGAGGCCATTTGACCGAGAGCGTCACTTAAATGAGGTTCTTATTGCACATTTAACAAGATTTTCAAGAAATGGCAATATGATTTTCCTCCACGTTAAAGCAGGCCTGATGATCACCAAGCCAGAGAACTTCCAGCGGCACATGAAAGAGATAGCTCAGGTGTTTCTAGAAAATGCATGGAATACTAAAGGAATAGAAACACGAACTAACTTCTGCATTGGCCTTGCACACATCTCATCTAAAAAGCGGTTTACCCTACATGCATTTCTAGTTGGCGTCGTCATGTCTGGAGGGGCATTTTTGGTGTAAATATAATAGGCCAGTTGGTAAACCCATAGAAACAACGGATTACATGTACAATTTTCATCTCAAAGTAGGGACTACTTACAATTGCTCGATTTTCAATTGACAGAATGCTTTTAAATACGTTGAGGTATTCATTCGAAAGGAATAGGGGAGCTTGGTGAGGGTTAACTCTTAATTGCAAAGAGGACGAACGCATAGACTGCATTGAGATGATCATCGACTGATGCTTGAAATCTTGCTAATATAAGTTCCAGGTTGGCTTTAGAGCTAATCACTCCGAAGAATCACCGTTGCTTTGGGTGTACTTCGACCTATAGGAATGCACATATGGGTAAAGATTCTCTACTTGTTTTGCTCGATCTTTCGGCAGCTTTTGATACTATCGCTCACCAAGTTCTTCTTGAGCGCCTCTCACCTAATCTGGGCATCACTGGCACTGCTCTGCAATTTTTCAAGTGGTATTTCAGTAAGTAACTCCATGCTATTGACGTGGATGGACAACGCTCATCTTAGGCACCTCTGAAATATGGGGTACCTCAGTGTTAGGTCAGCTTTATTTCAGGTTTTGTATTCTCTCTTGTCGGTTTGATTGCCACGCACAATCCAGACTTTAACCCTAATGCGGATGACATTCAGTTGTACCTTAGCTCTGACCCCTCCCAGCATTCGAGCAAGCTGATTTCTCATGGCTCTCTTGCTGCATGTGTACCCAGGCTGGGCTCGGTAGGCTGGGGCCGGACACATAATGAGGGTTGGGGTCACTGGCTATGCTGAGGCTTGACCTACGGCCTGTGTGATGACGTAAGGTCACCGGGTTCTTGGGTAGGAGTTGGCCGAATAAGTCGTAATGTTGGAGGCTCCCGGTCTCACCGAGTTATGCACCTGGATGGTTGCAAGCGTTCTCTGGCGATGTGGCCACACACTCAGGGCGACGAGTTCCTAAGGCATGAGCTGAGCTGGATAGCACGCTTGTTGTTGAGACTTGTATATTCCGAGTTCCCCGTGTAGCTTGTTCGTGAACCCCCCCACCGTGTGTTGGCGTCTTTCAGTGGAAGCTCTCGACTGTGGTGGTTGTTGACTCGGACTAGCTAAGCAGTTACTCAGCCAGACGGGCATTGAACGGCGTACGCTCGTACTGTTGGATTCGGAGTCGGTACAACGGCAGGACTGCAGAAGCCGACAGACCAACCAACACGTTTGTTCGAGCTTGCTGCGTCGTCTTGAGCCCGTATAGTGTACTGAGTATAAGATCCTGACTGTAGACGAGTTTAGTTTCCCTGTTGTTGGTGTACGCTCATTATAAAGAGGTTTAACCTGACGGCCGCTGGTCTTACCCTAGCTCAGCAGCATGACGAGAGGCAGCATGGCCAGAGTATAGCCGGTTAGGCGGGAACTAGCCTTTGAGCCCTGGAACTCGGTTATATTCGTAAAGTCAGGGTCACCAAAATGAGACAGGTAGCTTCCAAATCCACGACTTACACGACCAACTTCTATGCAAGAGCCCCGGTGGCCTTACGTCACCACACATGCCGTAGTTCCATCCCGGCCCAGCCGGTGACCCTAACCCTCATTATAACCATCCGTTACCAGCAAACGGAACACAGCCTGGGCACACAGGTATTGGAGAGGTCCCTTCATTCTATGGCTCCAGCCTATCTCTCAGATAGACTACTCCATCAGGCCAAGCATCGTACCATCCGCTTTTCGGAATCCAACAGTCAACAAATAAATCATACAAATCTTAAATCATTTGGAGACCGTGCATTTAGCACGTATGCTCCCAAAGCCTGGAACTCCCTCCCAACCTGCGTCAGAACATCCCCTGACTTGACCACATTCAAATAAACTTAGAAACATTTATTTAGGACAGCATTTAGTCGGTCCCTGTGATTCGTCCTTAATGTGCTTATGCGTGCAGACACTGTGCATGCTGCCACTAACCACATTTGCATGCTGACCCTGTGCATGTCACCCTTAACCATATTATTAATTTTGTTTGTTTTTCAAGCATGATTTTACTTACCATTCAATTGCAGTTCACTTTGCAGCAAATATAAAGCGCCTAGAAATAGATTAAGTTATCTGAGGGTGCTTATCAAGTGCATAATTATTATTATTATTATTTTGCACATGAGCGGCAGCATACTTTCTTAAACTGAATGATGATAAAACTGACTTACTAGTTATGGGAAAACCAAGAGTGATTTAGAAAGTTGAAAAGCTAACGCTCAAAATCAGCTCTGCCAAAATATCTCCTGTTGAATCTGCACGAAATCTGTGTTAGTTTCAAAGTGACATTTCGTCAAGCGACCAAATCTAGATCCGAAGTCAATTCTGCCTACTTTCAGTTAGATAACGTTGCTGAAATGCGAGGTTGTTTAGATGAAAATACCACGTCTAAGTTGGTTAATGCATTTGAGGCATCACCTCCTGATTTTTGTAACTCGCTGCTTGCTGGCCTGCCGGCATGTGCTATCAAGCGCTTACAGCTGATGCAAAACTTTGCAGCTAGGCTTGCCTGTCGAGAGCGTCGCAGCTGCCACATCTCAGCCTTTCTCGCCGACCTGCAGTGGTTACCAGTCAAGCAACGGATCGACTGCAATGTTTCGTCTCTCACTTTTAGGTCTCTTAATTCTTTCGCTCCAGGTGATTTCTCATATCTACTCCCCCACCAGGACAATCATCGGAATCCAACAGTGTACCTATACCTCGTACAAACCTCAAATTCTGTGGAGACCTTGCATTACGTTAGTATTCCCCAAACCCTAGAACCCACTCCTTAGCTGAGCTGCTGCATCGTTTTTAACATCCTCAGCTCACCAGGTCATCAATGGAAAATATCCTAGCTGTCCCATTCCTACGCTTAAATACAGTTGGCGATTAATGGTTACGCTCTGCAGATCCTAGACTGTGGAACTAGGTTCAGCATATCTTAAGCAACGACAACAACTGTCCTACCGCCGGCGACAGCACATCTTTCCGGGTCTTCCTGAGCTGATAGTTTGATGCTATTCAATACCTCTGAAGTCTTGTTGGTTATGCAATTCATTTCAAAAGCTGCTTAGGCATTGAGCGCTTCATGTTTAACATTACTACTAAACATTAACAGTTCCCGTGGTTTTGTGAAGTTACAGATGGAGCTACTTGACTTTGGATTATTTTACTGCAATAAGTCCTGATAAATGACAGAGTAATTATATATAGGCATGAGATCTCGGTTTCTAGAGAATGTCAAATATTGAATGAAACCACGCCTACTATTCCTCGTATCATACGAAATGCTTTTGATCCGGCAGATTATAAAATAAATTCTGTTAACTTATAGATTAGTAGTGTTGAGTTTTCTCGTTAATAAAAGTGCCTATGCACCTTGTTATGCAGCTTTCTTGGAATCAAATCTCAACAAAGATATATTTGATTAGTCACCTGCTGCATATACTGATGAGATCCGCCCGTGGATAACAGCAAAGTTTTGTAAAGTGAATGATAATAAAAACAAACTTACTATTTATGGCTGAACCAATTGTGATTCAGAAATTTGAGAGGCTAACGCTAAAAATCGGCTCTGACAGCAAATCTCTGGTTGAATTGACGATTTCTAGGTTCCATGTTCTAAAGAGACCTTTTATTCGACGACCACATCAGCTCCACAGTCACCGTGCCTACTTTCGGCTACATACGCTGCTACATTTTGAGCTTGCTTAGACAGAGATGCTGAGTTTAACTTGGTCCATCCGTGTGTGACATCCCGCCTTGATTACTGTAACTCACTGCTTTCTGGTATACCGGCCTGTGCAATCAGGGGTCTACAGACATTGCTAAACTCTGCAGCTAAGCTTGCCTGTCTTCCGCGTCACACTTGCAACATCTCATCATTTCTGCCATATCACACTATTTCTTGCAGTCCTGCACTGGCTATCGGTCAAGCGACCTATTCCCTTGATTGTCCTGCTCCAGCCTACCTATCACATCTAAGACCCCACCAGCCTAAGCATGGCGCCACCTGCTTTTCGGAAGCTAGCTGATTACCTATACCTCATACAAACCACAAATTATTTGGAGACTGTGCCTTTAGTTAGTATGCTCCCAACGCTTGGGACTCACTCCCAAAGTCCATCATTATATATGACATTCAAATCCTTTGGATACCGTGCATTTAGATCGTATGCTCCCATAGCATGGAACTCCCTCCCAACTTGCGTCAGAACATCCCATGACTTGAGCACATTAAAACTAGTGTAGGTCGTACCAATCGATCCTAACAAAGGCCAAGACTAGCTTCTATAAAAACATGGTTAAATCACAGATGCACAATCCTAATGTCGACGATCAACCATCTCCTCAACTACTCCCAGATTGGCTCCTTACCTGATGATCCTTGTGATGATCTAGCCAATTGCTTCTCTCGATTCTTTGAGCAGAAGATAGACAAGATGAGGGAGTCCATCCCTGCGATGACAACATCCCCACTAGAATGCTGTTCCCCGATTCCGGGCTGCACCTAAATGCCTACATTTAAGCAGATCACTAGCAATCTAGTCCCGAAGTTCGTATCCCAATCAAAGAAGACAACAAGTTCTCTGGACCCTATTCCCACTGTCCTGCTCCTACGTTGCATTGATCTGCTGCTGCCATGCATAACTAACATCATTAATATGTCATTAGCCTCAGGTCATGTCCCAGCACCATTAAAAAAAGCTGCAGTCGGGCCACTTCTCAAGAAAGCGACAATAGACCAAGCGAACTACCACCCAGTCTACCTCCTTCTACCATTCCTATCAAAGACACTGGAACGGGTCGTGGCAGACCAGCTGAACTCATATATCGAAACATGAAACCTTGCTAGTAAGTTCCAGTCTGGCTTTAAAGCTAATCACTCCACAGAGTCAGGATTGCATAGGGTATACAACGACCTACATGGGAATGCAGACATGGGTAGAGTGTCGCTGTTGTTTTGCTCAATCTTTCGGCAGCTTTTAATACTGTCGATCACAAAGTTCTTCTAGAGCACCTCTCATCTCGCCTGGGCATCACTGACACTGCTCTGCAATGGTTCATGTCCTATCTCAGTGGGAGACTGTAGAGTATTGACGTGAATAGTCAAACATCATCCGAGGTACATCTGAAATATTGGGTACCTCAGGGCTCTGGTCCTTTTCATGTTTTACACTAAATAATAAATAATAAATCCTAGCTGATTAAACAGCCTCTTTTTGCATAGCGACAAAAGAGCCTTTACAGCAATCACCACCACTAGCGGTGGCGATAAAGAATCATTATACGCATATGCGCACCACAGGAATCGAACCCACGACCTCGGGGCCGAGGTCGTGAAAGCAACCACCTTAACTAGTAATAATAATAATAATAATTCACTTGATAAAGCACCCTCAGAGAACTTAATCTCTCTCTAGGCGCTTTACATTTGCTGTAAAGTGAAATGCAATTGAATGGTAAGTAAAATCATGCTTGAAAAACAAACGAGATGAATAATATGGTTAGGGGTGACATGCACAGGGTCAGCATGCAAATGTGGTTAGTGGCAGCATGCACAGTGTCAGCACGCATAAGCACATCAAGGACGAATCACAGGGACCCACTAAATGCTGTCCTAAATAGGTGTGTTTTTAGGTTCCTTTTAAATGTGGTCAGGTCAGGGGATGTTTTGACGTAAGTCGGGAGGAAGTTCCAGGCTTTGGGAGCATATGAACTAAATGCACGGTCTCCAAAGAATTTAAGGTTTGTATGAGGTATTTCTAGACTGTTGGATTCCGAAAAGCGGGTGGTACGATGCTTGGCCTGATGGGGTAGTATATCTGACAGATAGGCTAGAGCCATAGAATGAAGGGACCTAAAAGTGAGCGACAAAACCTTGAAGTCCATCCGTTGCTTGACTGGTAGCCAGTGCAGGTCGGCGAGAAGTGGAGTAATGTGGCAACTGCGACGCTCACGACAGACAAGCCTAGCTGCAGAGTTTTGCACAAGCTGCAATCGCCTGATCGCACATGCTGGTAGGCCAGTAAGCAGTGAGTTGCAGAAGTCGAGACGGGAGGTCACGAATGCATGAACCAACTTGGACATGGTATCTTTATTAACTAGTGTACTCTGCCTCTTGGTGATGTGATTGCCAAGCACAATCTAGGCTTTCCCTTTTATGCAGATGACTAGCAATTGTACAGTTTGCTTTGATCCCTCCCACTCTTCGAGCACCTCAAATTCCCCCAACTCACTTGCTGCATGTATTAATGACGTCTGCTCATGGATGACAGCAAATCTTCTAAAATTAAACGATGATAAAACTAACTTGCTAGTTATGGGCAAACCTAATGTGATTCAGAAATTGATAAGGCTTAAGCTCAAAATTGGCTCTGCCAGCATATCTCCTGTTGAATCAGCTCGAAATCTAGGTGCCATGTTCCAAAGCAACCTCTCGTTAGACGGCCACATCAGCTCTGCAGTCAAATCTGCCTCATTTCTGCCACATAACATTGCTAAAATTGGGCTTGTTTAGATAAGGATACCACGTCTAAGTTGGTCCATGCATTCTTGATATCCTGTCTCGACTTCTGCCACTCACTGCTTGCTGGCTCGCACTCTCACACTGGCCTACCGGTATGCTCGATCCAGCGATTGCAGCTCATGCAAAACTTTGCAGCTAGGTTTGTCTTTCGTGATAGTCGCAGTTGCCACATCACACCACTTCTCGCCGACCTGCACTGGCTACCAATCAAGTAACGGATTGACTTAACGGTTTTATCGCTCACTTTTAGGTCACTTCATTCTTTGGCTCCAGCCTATCTCTTAGATCCACTCCTACACGAGGCCAAGTATCGTATCACCTGCTTTTCGGAATCCAACAGTCTATCAATTCCTCGTACGAACCTCAAATCCTTTGAAAACCATGCAGTTAGTTCGTATGCTCCCAAAGCCTGGAGCTCCCTCCCGAATTGCATCAGACTATCCCCTGACTTTACAACATTTAAAAAGAACTTAAAAATACCTTTTTTAGGACAGCCTTTGGTGGGTCCCTGTGATGCGTGCTGACACTGTGCATGCTGCCACTAACCACATTTGCATGCTGACCCTGTGCATATCCTAAGCATGTGGCTGGAATAAAAGGCTTTGCCGTTCTAATAGGTGACGCTATTGTGTGGCCATCATCAGTTGCTTGAAATTTAGGTGTCGTTTTTGACAGCTACCTCAATTTCAAAAGCTTCATTCAGAAGACTGCCTCTACAGCTAGCCATCACATCCGATCCCTGTCCAAGATTAGGAGCTGTCTCCCACAGTGGCTTGTAAAAAATTTAACTAGCTCTCTAGTTCTGTCTCGGCTTGATTTTTGCAATTCCCTTTTGGCTGGGCTGCCAAAGAAAGCTATTATGCCACTACAGCGGAAATGAATATGGCTGCAAGGATAGTCTTCAAGTCATGGCGGTTTGAGCACGTGTCTCCTTTGCTAAAGGAGCTAGGATGGTTGCCGGTTGAGCAAAGGATACAGAGCAAAGTTCTTATCTGACCCACAAGGCTTGGCTCCTTCATACCTAGCTAAGCTGCTGCATCAGTTTTAGCCTGTTTCAGCCTGTTTGCGCCCTCAGGTCCAGTATGGACAATAAATTAGCTGTCCCATTCTTCTGCTTCAAGACCGTTGGCGACAAGAGCTTCAGCTCTGCAGGTCCTAGACTGTGGAACTCGCTTCCACAATTCTTACACAACGATAACTACTCTCCTACTGCTGACTATGGCACATTTTTCAGCGGTGCTGAGCTGCTACTTCTATGCTACTCACTACCTCAACTGCTCTCCTGACTCTGCTATGCTTCCCACTTTCTCTCTGTTGCGTGAGACGAAGTCTGTTGGCTACCGAATGCGTACCGAAAGCCGCATAGGCTGTGAGTGTGCTATACAAAACTCTCCTGCTTAACACCCATATGGTCTTTATGACTTTGAGGAGTTACAGACGGAGATACATATCACCCCTAACCATGTTTTTCATGTTGTTTATCAAGCATGATATTACTCACCAGTCAATTTCACTTCCCTTTGCAGCAAATGTGATGCGCCCAGAAAGAGATCGAGTTCTCTTAGGGCGCTTTATCAAGTGCAGTATTAGTATTATTTATATTATGATATCCACTGATTTGACAACATTTAAAAAGAAATTTAAAACGCACCTCTTCAGCTCAGCATTTAGTGGGTTCCTGTGACTCGTCGTTTTGTGCTTATGGGTGCTGACACTGAGCATGCTGCCACACTCAGCACATACATGCTGACCCTGTGAATATCATACTTAGCCATGCTATTGTTGTTGTTTATTGAGCATTCTACCACTAAACATTCGATTGTGATTCCTTTGCAGCAAGTCTAAAGCATGCAAACAAGAGTGAGATATTTGAGGGCGCTTTTTATCAAATGTATTATTGTCAGTACTATTCTTACTAAATACATTTCGACAAGAGATGTTTAGGAAAATACCCCCGATGGATGCTGATAAAGTGAAAGGTTGCTGAGATACATGTTTACAGAAGGGTAAATCAAACTGATTTATCGGGGCTTCAAAGGTGCTCGAAATTACGATCTTTCCAAAATGCAACACTTTCAGTGGTAAGAATGTATCTGCAACAATACATAAACTGTTTCACATGTCTTAAAAATTGGTAAGAAAACCAAAGTAGAAGCTTACATAAGATATTACAAATACTGCTAACTCAGGTGAGTAATATTTTTGAAAAATGTTTATAGACTAGCAGACCATAGAAAACATAACTATGTATGGTTATATTTTAATCACAAGGATGAACCAAGTTATTATGCCAGCACTTCTGGTCTATCAAGATGTTGTACATAATTACAAAACAATTGTTCAGCTAAGCAAAAGAATTCATGCAGCAGAGGTATGCCTACAGCAAGAATGCATATGGCAGGCTCCAGTGCATTGCTAGCGCTAAGTTCCGAATGGTTGGAAGTAGAGCTTACCTGCCTCCACTTGAAACTATTACAAACAATCGTGAAAATGCATGAATGTATGACTGAGCCAACGATGACGTTCGACCGTCGTCCGATAAAACTTATACAAATAGCCCAGTAACGTTAAAGATAATTGTGGATACCTGCAAGAAAAAATAACAATTCATGAGAAGCAAGCTGTGATGCTACAATCTCTAGCAAAAAAGAGCTATTTGAATATGACAAAAGAACGACTACAGGTTACTTACTGATGCCTGTAGCACATCAACGTTGAACGTGTGCAGCCAGTGTGACGTTTTAGGCAGCTTAATTAGCATGGCCACAATTGGAATAGGTTCATGCTCAATTCTTTCTTTTCGCTGAACTGTAGACATTACGATATAACACTTGGCAAAGACATATGCAAACAGCTAGGTGGCGCGACGGATAAGCAGATATGCTGCATACACTTACCTTCGTCTCTGAACTGCAGTAAGTTTCGACTCTTGGCCATGTAGCTTGAAAGTTACCTAGCGACAAATGACCATAAGATGGTTACCAAAAACGCAACAATTATTAGACAATTACCTTTTACTTTTGGAAAAACAAAGAAAAGAAAAAGAACAATCGACTAATTAAAAAAGGATCGATTGATTACTGTTTTCTATATCATTCAGATCATACAGAGCAGTAGCCTAGTCTAGCTCTATATAATTGTTGATCGGCATACTTTCATTGGGAGAGTTTACTGTGCAATAGCTGTCAACTGTTGGCCCAATATACAAAATATATCAGCTTCAACGCCGACAAAGAAATAAACGGGAAGTCAATGCACGTAGGACTAATTAAATACCTAATTACAACTAAATATCCTAGCATATTCCATGTGCGTACTGTAATCAGTCAAATATCAAGACAATCAAAACGTTCACGGCAGCCAAAAAACATCACATTGTGGGGCCGAGAGGGCTTACTAGGCAAGGTGGTTGCTTTTTACGTCCTTGATACCAAGGTCTTGAGTTTGAATCCTGCGGCAGGCGATCCTTTATTGCCGCTGCATAGCAAGCGGAGGGGATAGCTGTTAAGACTCTTCTGTCACTATACCAAAGGGGTTGTTAAATCAGCCAGTATTTCTTTTATCACCTAAAATACAGTCTTCTAAGAGGTAAGGAAGCGTTTGCACAATACAACTGATGCGACAAATCAGACAAGCATTGATTATAAATTATCAATACTTCCAGAAGGCTGCACACAAACTTGGTATAACTATTCGACTGCTAGGCCTGAACTGTATATTTTCATGAGCTCACGAAGACCGACGAGACCTTTTTAAATTCGGGTCGGCAGCACTCACGTTCTTGACCAATACCAAAGCACCCTTTACTGCAACATTTTATTCTCTCATTCACTGCCTACCTAACTACTTGCGTTAATTGCATGCTTCTCCTTTGCCCCAGCTTTGGCCTAGGTGTGCTCACTGCCGAATAACCGATTCTCTTTTTCGGTCTCGCTGGTTTGGCCCAGTTGCTAAGTCGCTGGCCCCGACCAAGGTCTGGCTGAGTGAGCTCTTGGACTCGAACCCCATGGCGTTTGTGAAGCGTCCTAATAGAGAATAAGTTCTCTTAGCACTATCCAAGCAAATCATATTTCTTTTATTATTTGACAATGTAAGACCTTAGTGACGCTTTTACTGCTAAAAAGAAAATTTACAAAATTAACTGTTCAAGGTTGGTGGAATGATACAAAGGCATTTACATCGGCTCATACCAGACCATGATCATCTAAGACTGCTACTTTATATAACATACCCGTCGGCAAATCAGAGGGAACTCTGGCCAGCAATATGCAATGCTTAAGTCAGAACTGGTAAAAAGACAAGACTGTGAAAAACGTATACTTACTCACTTCTGACTGCCTTATTGTGACAGGCTGAGTAAGAACAGGTTGCCTGCAATGCAAAAATGAGCTCTGACGGTCGAAATACAGTCATAGATAACCGTGCAAAACACATTGGCAGGGCTGCATAACCCCATGCCAACAATATCAAGTATTGTAGCTTCCAATACAGAATCGCTACATTACCTCTTCGTGATAAGTCGAAGTCAGTGGATCCCGCTTAACACCGTCGAACATCCGGAAGTATCTATAAAAAAAAACGCATGCTATCCATGCTGTAGTGCATTAAGTTGCACACGTTTTGTCACACGTCACCTTCACGATCATAACAGCTGCATATTCGTGGATGAATTTCGCCAGTAGGTCCTGAATCTCAAATTGTTCGTTGGTCACACTGCTCCCCAAACCTTTTGGGAGACATTGGCCATCATTCCATTCGAATCCTGTTGACTGGGGTAACCCGACCCCATTCTAAAAATAAATAAATATGCAATTTAACAGCTATTTCTTATATAATAATAATAATGATGCATTTTATAAAGCGCCCTCAGAGAACTCAATCTCTTTCTGGGCACTTTACAGGTGCTGCAAAGGGAAACGCAATTGAATGATAAGTAAAATCATGCTTGATAAACAGCATGAATAACATGGTTAGGGGTGATATGCACAAGGTCAGCATGCGAATGTGGTTAGTGGCAGCATGCACCGATCAGAACGCATAAGCACATCAAGGACGAATCACTGGGACCCATTAAATACTGTCCTAAATAGGTATGTTATATCTTGTGAAAAGCTAGAAACCCGCACGATGCTTCATACTGAACTCACCAGCCTCACCAGCTTTGGAAAACGCTTCAGCACAGCACTACAAGTATTGCACGAACCGGCAGTAGAAACGGTCAAACAAAAGTGTAAGCATACAGTTGGGGCACAGTAAAAAGCCTGCTTCTGAAGGCAAGCAGGCTGTTGACATTCACCAAACTGAGAGTTTGCTCTAGACATAGAGCCATGTCCACATATACTATGAATCAATATATTGCTTTTGAAGTATAATTAGAGGGAAGAGTACCTCGGCCATGAGGTCGTGGGTTCGAATCCTGCAGTGGGCGATCCTTTATTGCAGCTGCAAGCGATGGTAATAGCCGTAAAGGCTCTTCTGTTGCTATACAAAAGGGTGCTGTTTAATCAGCTAAAATATTTTTTTAATGCACTTAGATAGTCTTCTCAAAACCTCTTTCAAAATCTAATTTGCATATGCATGCAACACAACGCCGAGCACAGCATCATGCAAAATTCGACAGTGGGTTAATAAGTTAGCCCTACTAATTGGCAATCTCTTTTGTAAGTTAGGCCAGCAATCCGTGGTTTCACAGCACAGGCTTCGTTTTGCACTTGCTTTTCTAACTCACTTCCAATGTAACTTTAATGAAACCAAGGCAACAAGAGATCAAAATCTTTGCATGGCTACACGACTGCCGATAAAGGATCCACACGGCTGTCCGGGTGCCCACTATAGCCAGCTAAGACGACAAAGAGGTATGTATCTGCATGAAAACGTCTACCTTCTACATGACGGCTGCACTTTTTTCTAATATATTGTGTCTGTACATTTACACGATAGTGGAGTGATTAAACTACAAAGAGACTACCAAAGAGACTGCCAAAAAAAGGAGCAGCAGCCACTGCTTGGCACTGGGGACTGGGTTCACCTCTTGGCTGCTTTCACTGGCTCATATCAGAAACAACCAAGTCTCGGAAGGTGGTGAGCTAACCCATACAGCGAAAATACACCCAAAGTCTAAGCATAATGTAACCACAAGCAGCCAGAAGGAGGCTGGAGCACATCGAAGCCCACAGGGAGAGCATCCGGCCAGCAGACATACATGCAGTTGCATACCGTAACAGTGCTTCGTAGGACTTCAGCTGTAATATGAAAGGATTCCCAGCAACACTAAGCTCGGTCAGCTGCCACGACTTGATCTTGTCAAGCTCTGACACCGACATCAACTAAATTGAAAAGGTCAATATGCAAATAACACACCTAAATATAGCAATAAAGTGCTACATAAAGCACTCATTTAGCAATTAATACCTTATGAGGGGATAAGTATGTATTTTTTAGATTAAATGTGTTTCAAATGTTTTCAAGGTTTTGACCTGATTTATATAGAGGTTCTACAGTCGTTGCTTTAGCAGAAGAAGCGGGCTGTAAAGACTGCTCTAATGTATTTCACCAACGATAACCCGGTCTTTGATGTGGATACAGTGTGGATACAGTCACTGTGTAGTAGTGGAAGTGAGAGTGGCTCCCCATAAGAATGAGCTAAGCCGATAGCATTGATCTGATAAAATTCCCAGATCGTTGAACAAGCTAAAGAAGCAATTTCACTGAACCTAGACAAACGCGGCTGTCTTACTAAATTTCACTGCATTGCCCTCTTTAAATTAATAACTAGGCTAAGCAGTATTTATTACCATAACTAATTTCTATAATGTCTTAAGGCCATATAAGGACAAATGGGTGTGGTTATATAGCCTTAAGACATTATAGAAATTTGTTGGTTAATCGAAAATTAGAAGGATGCACATAACTATTAAGATAAGCACAGTCATTCTGAAAGACTCAACACTGCATAATTTAAGGGATATAAGGTTCTCACTTAATATGGCCAAGGAAAAGTTAATCTGCGAATCCCCATAGGATACCAATCTTTTATATTAGGAACCATCATTATAGGCAGGCGCAACTTGCAGTACATAAAATAGCCTTATTCATTTTTAGCCCAGACAGACGACAGACACCAAGGCCTAATTTATAAATTATTTGTGGAAATGAACCAGTGGAGATATTAGAAGCAGTCTAAAATCACGCTCCATACATAATCTAGGCATCTGCTAATTACATTATTATTGAATCTCCAATAGGAATCTCCAGCAATCATTTATAAAATATAATTTGGAAAACAGGTCATATCAGTAAGACAGAAGCTGTAGACAATTACTTCAATGCATTTATGTGTAAGAAAATTTAACTTTTGCAAAGTAGCATTCAAATTCACAACTGCCTTTTTGAGAGCCCGAACACCATTAAGAAAACACTATCAATGAAGCACAAAGCACCTACAGTTTTTCAAGCAGGTTACTGATGAAATGCCCAACTGACTACATAAAAACATGCAACAGAAAGTTAACCTTCTTTAAGGTGGATGGCAATCTACATGCAGAATATGCAGCAAGCTTGCATGGCACTGCAAAGACAGTAGACAATTGGCATTAATCAGCTATCAGCTAACGATTTATCAGTTTCAAAAACGCACACCACATCTAAATGCAGCTTGTTTGCCATTTCCATGGTAAGCCACGATGAAAGAAGTCACACTGATAAAAAAACGTTCTTCCAGACTACTGGGTAGCTTACCTCATTGTTCCACAGATCTAATCTTGTCGGCCGATTCGCCTCACTGGGCCACAACTCAAGAGCATCTAAGCTATTAATTTTGTTGCTACCAAGGTTTAGTGCAACAAGCTGGAACAAAAACAGTGCTTCCGAGCTCTCGCCAGTGGGCAGCTAGTGGCAGCATGGCCAGCAGCAGCAAGCAGCACACACTACTTTTGCTCCTACCTCAGGGATTTTGTCTATTATTATCCGAGTAATAGCTCCCAACACGGATAACCGATTCACCGGCAGGAACAACGACTCGGCCCTCAACTCTGAAAAGAAATGCGTAGCTCAGTCCGTTACTCTGCTAAAGAACGAAGTCACTACTAGTTCTACAGTAAAAAACTTGCCTAAACTGAAAGAAATCAAGCCAAAATAAAAGAAAGCCTTATCGAGGATGCAAGCCAGCTTCTGTAGGTAGCATGTGCTGAGCAATCATGTTGATAATTCATTAAGTCCACCTATTACAGCAAGGTGCCAACCACTTTCGAGAGACCTGTACTGGCAGCATTTGTGCTCGCTCGGTTGCGCAATGAGGCTTCACAAGTGCATGAGTACATAAGCAAAAATAGGTAAAGGCTACCATGTTAACAGTGGGCCACAGGGCTTGACTTTCTAGTGAGACCTTCCAGAAAAAAAATTACTCGTAAAGAGTCATCGGTAGAGCTTATTTTGAACCTACAAAGAATAGCATATACAAGCATACTCCTAGTGACGAAAAATTGCAGGATTGGGATGCTGACAATACCAAAGAATTTCAAAGTTTTTTGCTTTGCCCTTAAATTTAATTACTCTGCAGAGGCATATGTGCAATGTGCTTCTACTGGTTTTGACAAGGTTGCCAAGTTCCATAAATGTAATAATGCTTAAACAAGAGAGGCATTTTAGGTAATCAAGTACGAATGTAATGATAGTTTGGAATTATCTGAAAAGCTCCACTAAAACTTGAAGGTGATAAGCAGCTACATTTACACAAAAGCAGAAGAGCCTCTCCGGCTAGCATCACCCCTTGAAGTGAGCAATACAAGATTTCTCACTGAGAACTCCCATCCGCCACACGAGAGCTGTGAAGCACGAGTACCTTACATCTGGGCTAAGACACACGGTAAGATGAAATTAATATATAGTTGTAAGTAAATCGGGTCAACCACATACACAGTAAATATCTTCTCTCTACCCCTATTATTGAACTAATTCGATTGAAGAATGATTAAAAGCACTTTAACCTTAATCGGAGTTTTGCATTCTGCAGGAAAAATAAAAGCTACCAGATACAATGAAAACTTCTTGTGACTATTTGCACAAATTACATAGATATATAATGATTTCAGACCGTTGCTAAAAGAGATTTTTCACATTAGGTGATAGCTCCACTTTTGGAATCTGATAAAGTTTGGATAGCCAAACAACTAACCAAGCAACAAAATTACCTCAGCATGCTGCCAATTTGGATTGCTTTGCAGTTATGCTAAGAGCTCAGAAAGAGAATCAATTCTGAAGTTTTATTATTCTAAGTGTAAAAATTGCACCAATCAGTTTGATTACAGAAATAATATTAAAAACACTAATAATACATTTGACATAGCCCCCTCAGAAAAATTGAACTATTTCTAGGCACTTTACATTTAATACACAGTAAGCACTACCGAATGGGTAGTGGTAGCATGCTCAATAAACGACAAGAATAAAATGGTTAGGATGGCATGCACAGAGCCAGTATGCAAGTATTGTTAGTGGCAGCACTCACAGTGTCGGCATGCATACGAACATCAAGGTCAAATCACTCGGACCCAAGATATGCTGTCATTCGATATATTCGTTTTTAGGTTCTTTTTTTAAATGTGGTCAAGTAAGGAGATGTCGTGACGCAAGCCGGGAGTGAGGCCCAGCGGTTGGGAGCATATGGACTACAGGCATGGTCTTCAAATAAATTGAGGTTTAGACGAGATATAGGCAAACAGCTAGATTTAAAAAAAGCTGGTGGTATGACACTTAGTCTGGTGGGATAGAAGATCTGATAAGTAGGCTGGAGTCAAAGAATGAAGGGACCTAAAAGTGACCGACAAAACCTAGCAGTGACTGCCTTGTTTGACAGATAGCAAGTCCAGATTGGCAAGAAGTGGGGAAATGCAGTGAGATGGGGCAATAGTGGTACTAACAACAGACAAGCCTAGCAGCAGAAATTTGCACCAACTGTAAGCGCCTGAATGAACAGGCCGGTAGACCAGCAAGCAGTGAGTTACAGAAGAAAAGAAGCCATGTCACAAACGTATGGACCAATTTAGATGGGTTATCCTGTCTAAGCAAACCTAAATTTTAGTAATATTATGTAGGTGAACAATCGGCAGACTTGATTGTGGAGATAATGCAGTGGTCCATTGAAAGGTCACATTGAACCATGACACCTAGATTTCGTGTAGATTCGACTGAAGATATGCTGACAGAGCCAAGTTTGAGCACTTGCCTTTTCACAATCCGAATGACACCTAGTCTGCCCATGAAAAGTAAGTTGGTTTTACCAGCATTCAATAAATGAAAATTTGTTGCTATCAATGTGTGGATTTCATCAATACACGCAGAAATATATTTGAGAGAATTCTATGTGCTAGAGGGCTGGGAGGAACAAAAGAACAGATACAACTGAGCCGCACCTGCATAGAAGTGAAAGCCTAGATTTTACTTGGATATCATATCGGAAAAGGCGAGTATAAACCATGAAAAGAACCGGACCTAGCACGAGCCCCGAGATACCCCACCTTTCAGGGGTCTATCTGTGTCCATTCACATCACTGTTCTGGATTCTCCCACTGAGGGAGAACCTGAACCATTGCAGAGCAGTGCCAGTTGCGCCCATGTGAGATGAGAGGCACTTAAGAAGAACTTGGTGACCGATAGTTTCAAAAGCCGCCTGACGATCATGCAAAAAGAAAAAATACTTCAGCTATGTGTGCACTGTTAAGTAGGTCGTTGTACACTAGAACCAGTGCTGAATATGTGGAGTAATTAGCTGTACAAGCAGCCTGGAACTTACAAGCAGGGTTTGAAGTTTCAATTTAGGAGTTTAGCTGGTCTGCCACGACTAGCTCTAATGTCTTTGATAGGAACGGTAGAAGGGAGACTGGGTGGTAGTTGCTCAAGTTCTCTTGGTCTAGTTTCAATTTCTTGAGCAGGGCCCTGACTACAGCCTTTTTGAAAGGTGCATTACCTGATGCTAATAACATACTTGGGATGTTAGTTATGCATGGCAGCAGCATATCAATGCATCGTTGAAGCAGGACAGTGGTAGTGGATTGCAGAGAACTAGTAGTCTTTTTGGATTGAGATATGAACTTAAAGAAGTGTTGACTAACCATACTTGCATGCTGACCCTGTGCATGGCATCCCTAACCATGTTATTCATGTTGTTAATCAAGCATGATATTACTCAACATTCAACTGCATTTCCCTTTGCAGCAAATGTAAAGCGCCTAGAAAGAGATTGAGTTCTCTGAGGGTGCTTTATCAAGTGTATTGTTATTATCATTATTATTATTATTCGCTATTGACCTTCTTGAATGTAGGCATTGAGGTGCTATATGGAATTGAGGGACAGCATTCCAGGAAGATGCTGCCGATATTATGAATGGACTCCAGGATCTGGTCTATCTTCTTGACAAAGAAGCTAGAGAAGCGACCCCCGCCCTTACATCGTCGCAGCCATCATTTGGTAAGGAGCTTACCAGGGAGTGGTTGAGAAGATGGTTGATTGTCGACATCAGCATTTTTAAATTGTGCATCTGTGATTCAACAATGTTTTAATGGAAGTTAGAGTTGTCCTTAGCTAGGTTAAGCTAGTTATCTACTAACTGTAACATGTGACCACCATTTTCTGTGGCAATAATCATCACGACAAATCTACATGTCTACGATGAGCCAAAAAGTGCTTTCCTAATAGGATAATAATAACAATAATAATAATGCACTTGATAAAGTGCCCTCAGAGAACTCAATCTCTCTTTAGGTGCTTTACATTTGCTGCAAAGAGAAATGATGAGTGATTGAGATTTCTTGTCAGCTCTAAATAACACACAACTCACCGAGTTGTCTTCCAAAGGGCCACGCATATGAACTTTGTTGGCTACCGAATGCTTACCGAAAACCGCTTAGGGTGTAAGTAGGCTATGCAAAACTCTCCTAAGGAAAACAGTCTATATGACTTTTTTATTTAAAGACAGTGATACATTACATTACATTATGTACCTAATGCCAATTTACGGGTTACTGAGGGGATGCAAATGAAATAATAATTTTATTGAGATAGAGCTATGAGCAGGAAATTGTGCTTGACTACTGCGCCGAGTCAAAATGATATCGGTACAGACATGTGGGATAACATAAATACATTCGCGGTCTGAGGCAGTGATAATAAGAAAAAT
Organism: Cristatella mucedo; assembly: GCA_009760855.2. Classification (NCBI taxonomy): domain Eukaryota; kingdom Metazoa; phylum Bryozoa; class Phylactolaemata; family Cristatellidae; genus Cristatella; species Cristatella mucedo. The sequence continues at coordinate 102,421 of WPIO01000263.1, forward strand.
AACAATAATGATACGTTTAATGAAGTTAATGATAGGCTTTAGTGAATTCGCAACTACATAAATGCAATTACAGTAGATACTGACGTGTTCCGCATGTCCACTCACTACAGTATACCAGACTAACCACGGTATATCAACAGAATAGGAAAAAGGAGGCAAGTGACAAGCAGGGTAATACAGGCCTGGAGGCACTCATGCATTTGCAATCATCTCACAAGGGCCGGAGCTGGTGGCTTGTACTAGTACCTACGAGCCTTTACAGCAAATTAAGCAAATCAAGCAGGCTACCAAGGGTCTGAATGAATTTCTCTAGTAAAGGACTATCGGTTTGTTTGTGTACCATAGAAGTAATGCAGGCAAAGATCAATAGCTCCCGAACTCAGCCCATTTTTTAAGGTGCATGGGGGAAGGAAGCAGCACACTGCCTACCTGCATTCGAGCAAAAGCTTGACATGTCAAGAGCCTTCGATTCGATGCTATACTTGTTGCAAATAGCAATCTGCAATACAATTCAAATGAAGGATATTATCAGTGGTATAAGGAGGTGAGATTGCTGACTAAACGACCATCTAGCAGCAGATGAGAATGCAATATAACGCTTCTGGCTTATATTAAGAGCTCTAATGGTTGCTTCTGCCGGATCCATGTACCATTGCTAGCAGCCTCCTTTGTCAAAGCCAATTATTGCAGATAACCACAGACCTGTAAGCCACAGGAATGAAAACAAATCACGAAAATGTTAAAGCATATTCCAACAAGCTAGAAGTCATATACAGCAGTATTTTCTCACTAAAAGCCACAGGCTTCATGACAACCAGCCAGCGGCCTATGACCGGCATTAAACGAGTCCGTATGAGGCAAAGTAAAAAGCAAAACAATCCAGGGTCATAGGAAAGCGTTGCTATAGCTGAGTCAACTGCTGGATCTAATGTATACAGCACTGCTTATTCTAACATATGCAGGGTGCCAGAAAGAGTTTAATGCATCTTAAGATGCTATGCAATTGTATCCTTAAAATTAAAAGTAATGCACTAGGGCTAAACGTAACTTCAGTGATGCAAATGCCTACCGATGAAGTGATATTCCTCTGTCCACGGGAGCTAAGCAACAGCTTCAGCAAACCGGGACTACAGTACTGTTCGGAAGCACTTACGAAATCTATCGTCCTAGTACATCATAGGAGCATCCGATCTGAGGAATGATTGCACTACTTACCAAAACTGATCAAAAGCATGGCCCTTAGAGCTCCTGTGACCAGCATAGCACACACTTACTTTACTTTCTTCCATCGGCAGTACGGAAAAGTTGTACTAATAATGTAGCCTGTGACTACAACACGGGCAGGTTAACAATAATAATAATAATGCACTTGATAAAGTGCCCTCAGAGAACTTAATCTCTCTCTAGGTGCATTAAATTTGCTGCAAAGGGAAATGCAATTGAATGGTGAGTAAAAGCATGCTTGATAAACAAACAAAATGAATAACATGGTTAGGGGTGACAGGCACAGGGTCAGCATGCAAATGTGGTCAGTGGCAGCATGCACAGCCTTAGCACGCACAAGCACACGAAGGACAAATGACAGGGACCCACTAAATGCTGTCCTAAATAGGTGTGTTTTTAAGTTTTTTTTAAATGTGGTCAGGTCAGGGGATGTTCTGACGCAGGTTGGGAGGTTATCGACCTAAACAGTATAACATTTGAAAGCGAAAAAGAACCAAGTCATTTCATCATGTGCACCTGACATGGGACGAGTTTGTGGCGAATAGCTTGCTTGTGTCTGCGAAAATTCAAGAAGAACAGATCACCAAACCACTTAACTGCAATTAGTAGAACCTGCAGTAGCAAACACGAAGACATTTTAAAATGCCTTTGTCATGTGCCTGAGTTGCTGATCCAAGAACCTAAGTATAAATAGAGAACTGAAAATGACAGGTCAAACCCTTACGAAATCCGGATTTAACAGTTCTCGAGGATAAAACACGGCCACGTGGACATGTGATTGGAACCAAGAAGAATTCTCATCTGCCAGAGCAATCGTTATTCTTAAATGTTTTATGACAGTGCCTAAGGCAGCTGAAAAAAGCAGGATCTGGAAATGACCATCTTTGCTGCTGTTAAAAATATCAGTGGCAACTTTTTTGTTGAAAACATACACATGTATATGCCAACATAAAGCTAACTTTTAAGTTATTGCATACATTGAGTCACAAACTGTAACATAACTTCAACAATTTTTCAGGATTTCTGTACACGATTGGCTACATTAACAAGTTAAGTAAAAGAGCACCTCATATAAAAGACCCTCAATGGTGGGCGAACTTAGAATAATCATAACTAGGATTCCTAGTGGTCCAGTGGATAAATGTTTTTTAGACAACTCGTGGCCTTACCTAAATAGTCTGCAACTATTGTGAATCACAGCAACTCGTCTGGTACGTAGTCAACGGCTATAATATATAATATATCGATAGCTGCCACGTCACACTCATTCTTTAGTGGCAACCTATTAAGAATCAAATCGAGCGAACGATCATTCATCTGGCCTATAGGTAGCTTCACTCGCTTGCACCATTTAAACTATCCGACCTCTTAGCCTGTCCAGTGTGCTCTCTCTCAAATTTCTCACCAAGTCTCCGGTTTCCAGTCATCTCGTGAGCCATTGCATTCTCCATATCGACCAATAGTCTGAACCTTGCTTTCGGTTTTGCTAAATTCTCTCAAATTACTCAGTACCATTCAAGTCTCAGTTAAAGACGAATCAATACCTCTCAGCTTTCTCCTCGCTCTACTGAACTTGTCGTTTTAGTTTACGTGTGTTTGGTGTGCTAACATAGTGTATATCATAGTCAGAAGTCCTACTAACTGGCAGCCGTCTGTTGTAGGCTTCTGTATGCTGGCTTAAGCTTTATGCTTGCTGTTTCAGGCTTGGTCAAGCATCATCAAACTTAAGCAATATAAGTCGTATTCTAAGGTTTTCTGAGATTATAGCCCAGTCTGCCTTTTTATTTTGGTCGAGGATCCTCAAAACAATAGTAGCAAAGCAGTTGGCAAAGCAAACCAACGCGAATGAGTTATCCAATTAAATTCCATAGATTCGAGAGAGACCACAACATTACAACTGGCCTCCTTGGTTAACCATCGACATCATAGCATCAAGGATAATGGAATTGAACTAACTGAATTATAGGCTAGGAGTGGACTGAGGAAAATTTGATAGAATCTGGTCCACACACCTTACCTAGATAATGAATGTAATTAAACATACACGTTAGTCAAATTTAGTTAATCTATTCGCAACCAAAAAAGTTAGCTAAATACGGCTAGCTGAAGATCGATTTCGTCAGTTGACAGTTATCTTTATAATTGCATCATATTTAGTGTGCAGCTTATTCACAAAGAGAACAATAATATAACTAACATATAATCCAAAAAAACTACTCAGACCATACAAAGGCATCCAAGATATATACCTTCATCTTTGCTAAAGCCGATGCATTCAGCATGCTTGCAAGTGGGGGTTCAGACGCCGGCTTCACTATAATTCTCATCTATAATACAAAGGCTTACTTTCAAAAGCTATCATTGTAATAAAAAAAAGCACAGGGCATAAGAACTGAAAAAATACATGTCAAACCCAAACTAAGTTGTCAGGATGGCAGTAGCACCAAGAGTAAACAACCAACAGCAAAATGACACAGGTGGTGGCAAAACTATCCACACTTTAGTGGGTTTTAGCAAAATAGTGAGAAAGGAATAGCTGAATGCGACCACAGAATTGAAAGCTAATGTCCTATGCAAGAGCGCCACCACCTAACCACTGGGTTAGGGTAGGAAGTAGTGACAATAAGTGTTGCAAGTGTCATAACCCAACCACCCACACAGAAATGAGAGAGAACTATTGGACTGCATCACTATCAACCTGGTAACAAGCTTACAGGTATTTGGCTAGTGAATGGTATCACAATTCACAACCCTTCTTGTAGTCTTCAACGCCATGCAAGTAATGCATTGACAAGGGAAGTGCTAACTGAGAGAGCAGTCTTCTTATTTGGTAAATATACCAGCACCAATAAGATTGAAAGCTGTCGCTCTTGGTTTTACTGAGGCAGCTAGGTTAGAGCAGTGAGGCACACTAGATAAAGCAGTTGCTTTTCGTGACCTCGGTCCCAAGCTCGTGGGTTCGAATCCTTTGGTGGGTGATTTTTTATCACAACTTTAAGCCGTGGTGATAGCCGTAAATGCTCTTATTTCGCTATTTTAAAGAAGCTTACATTAACACGTATTCTTAAGAGTCGTAATAGCTCACCGATGCCTGGTGTTGAAAACTTTAACTGTCTCACAATATTTTTAAACAGCTACAAGTCGCATGTAGTCTTGTTATAATGGCTGCAACGTGCGACATCAAAGCCGGACAACTTAGAAATGTTAATCTCACTACCGCTTTAGGAGAGGGATTGTTCTAAGACAGAGCTACTCCAAGAAGGGTTACTGCTCTACCTGTAGGACAACCTCTGGGAAATTACACTCTCCAACATTTACTCCTTAAGCCCCCTCCCCACTTATTTTCCCCATTTTCAGGTGGCACTCTGGCCTTCAACGAGCAGTTTCAAAGTGTTTCCTTGTAACACATATCCAATGTCTCGATAGATTCAAGTAGGCCGGCTGCTTACGCCTTTGTTGCACAGCTTCATGCTCGGCTTCCAGATCAGGCTATCTTTATTTTTTAAGAGCAGAAGAGGTCATTCATTTCCGATGGTAAAAGAAATGCCTGCCGAGCTGGCATATACTATCCACATAGAAGCTATTGTTTTTACATTGCTCTAACTAGGCTTTGGGGTACAGCACCTGCAGAGTACCTCAGAACTAGGCTTTAAAAAACTGAAACGCCTGGAAACTGTTTTTGCAGACAGGTCTGAAGAATTTTACTAACAGGGTGATTGCTCTGAGACATTGTGTAGTTCAATCTCACGACATTGAGTTGACAATTAACATGCACTAATTTAGCCAATTGATGCTGCTACTGAAGCCACATACCATGAAACCACTAGGGAAAGTGACCCTCCGGTCAAGTGCAGACAACGCATCAGCTCCAGCAGAATTGGTGCAGGCATAGAATACAGCATCTTTGCCACTGTCAAATAGAAACTACAACGGAACGGCAGCTACTCACGTGTATAATATAATGATAATAAAAGTACCATAATTCATTTGCATATCATCGTAAGAGAACTTAATCTCTATTCAGATGCTTCACATATGCTGCAGGGTTCGAGCCCACGAACCTGGGCCAGACCTTGGTTGGGGCAAGCACCTTAATCACGGGGCCAAATCAGTGTGGCGAGCAAGAGCTTTTTAAAGCAGCAAGACTGCTTGTGGCAGCACTGAAAATTGTACCGCTATGTGGAACCGACCTGGTGTGGCTGCAGACCTCCATCCACAAGCTCGGACAAGGAATTTATTATGAAATCTGTTCCAGCATTTTGTCCATTGAGAATCTGGAACAAAAAAGGCGATTACAACATTAGCAACATCCAGGACTGTCATAAAAACCTGAACAGAGAAAATTCTCATGTAGGATCTCAATGTGTCAAGCAAAACTTGCCGATAAATTTGTATCACTAAAGTACAGCCACCTACCTGCTCGATCCAAGCCCCGGGTCTCAGCCCGGGGGTTAAGTGCAAATTTGCTGTTAAATGAACATGGTTTAACGATTTTATAGCCTCCAATATTATGTTGCCACTGCAAGCAAGAGATTACACCCCACTGCTTGTCTGCTGCTTTATAAATGAGCCTGTTGAATCATATGACCTTTACCTTATGTTTTTTTTCGCCTGCAAGCCTTTAATTAAGATAACTGCCACCCAAAGGGAAGGGTATCCAGTGGCCCAAGTTCAGGATGTTCTGCTGCTTCGTGATCTACCTTAGCCAAAACACTTGGAAATAAACAGGTAACACTATCATACTTTTGGCCGAAGTATATGCTCTTTAAAAGATGCAGTGTGAGTTCTTCTACAGCCGTCAAAACAGAAAAATATTATTGCAGCGTTCCTACACTTCCTCCTACTCACAGAAGCCTAGCAGCATATAATAATAATAATGCACTTGATAAAGTGCCCTCTGAGAACTCAATCTCTTTCTAGGCACTTCACATCTGCTGCAAAGGGAAGCACAATTGAATGCTGAGTAATATCATGTTTGATAAACAACATGAACAACGTGGTTAGGGGTGACATGCACAGGGTCAGCATGCAAGTGTGCTTAGTGGCAGCATGCACAGTGTCAGCACACATATGCACATCAAGGACAAATCACAGGCACCCACTAAATGCTGTCCTAACTAGGTGTGTTTTTAAGTTCTTTTTAAATGTGGTCAGGTCAGGGGATGTTCTGACGCAAGTCAGGAGGGAGTTCTAGGCTTTGAGAGCATACGAACTAAATGCACGGTCTCCAGAGGCATTGAGGTTTGTACGAGGTATTTGTAGACTGTCGGATTCCGAAAAAGGGTGGTACGATGCTTGGCCTGATGGGGGAGTATATCTGAGAGATATGCTGGAGCCAAAGAATGAAGTGACCTAAAATTGAGTAACAAAACCTTGAAGTCGATCCGTTGCTTGACTGGTGGCCAGTGCAGGTCGGCAAGAAGTGGTGTGATGTGGCAACTGCGACGCTGAGGACAGAAAAGCCTAGCTGCGGAGTTGTGCACCATCTGTAATCGCCTGATTGCACATGCAGGTAGGCCAGCAAGCAGTGAGTTACAGAAGTCAAAACGGGACGTCACCAATGCATGGACCAACTTAAACGTGGTATCCTTATCTAAACAAGCCCAAATTTTAGCTATGTTATGTAGCTGAAAGTAGGCAGACTTGACTCTGTAGCGGATGTGATCGTCTAAGCATTTTTGCTGGGCCGAGCTATAGGAACTCACTATCGGTTGCCACTCTTCAGCTTCAGGTGGGCAATGCAACACACTGGGAGTGTAGGCATCAGCAAACAGAGCTCGAGGATAGTCACGGAGGATCTACCTGAGCTAGCTAATGAGACGCCAGCAGCAAAGGTGATGAAAAGGATCGGCAGTTTCTCGATTCCTTGTGTATGGAGCCACTCATCTCTACTTTTTAAAGTGAGAAAATCCGTCACGTCATAAGATGGAGTACTTGCACCAAGCAGCAAGATCGGAGCACTTGCACCAAGTGGTAAGATTGGAGCACTTGCCATGGTAAGAATGGAGTAATTGAGTCAAGCTTCAAGAAGGCACAATGATGTTTTCCGTGACAACTGCAATGACTCAGCGAAGCTAGTCCACAGGCAATGAGCTGCTCGTCAGAGAATGAATAACTATTGAAGGTCACGTTATTGATGACAACTCTCGCTATACATCACATGATACCTACAGAGAATCAGCTATATTATTGTGCTCTACAAATCTGCTGTGATTATTATTATTATTAACACAAGCTTACTGAAGACAGGAGAGGCAAGCACTCTTGTTTTTTTCTCTGATAATGGTCTGAGGTTTAGTTTTCTCCTTGAGAAGATGTACGCCCATCTGCTTAGCTCCTGCTTGTCGCTATCCTTCGTCAAAAGACCGCATCCGTTAATTGTTCAGGCAGACTATACATTTATCTTAAATAGCAATTGAGGCAATCTTAAAATTGTTGGAGAAATCCTAAGAATAGACGGGCAAGAGAGAATGGGGAAAAATACTGCAGGAGACAGATGGGGATACAGAGGGGGAGCAAGATGTAGACAAACCCAGGACAGACAGCTGAGCAAAGAGGAGTGAAAGAAACATAGCAACAGAGGATCGGCAATGAGAGATTAGTTAGATTCAAGAACACATGCATTCGCAAGCACAAGGTGGTCACACTTGAAAAATAATTTTTACCAGCTATACAATTTTATCTAACTTTATAACAAACACTATGTAGCACTGTTAACCTACCAAAATTGTATACCACGATTGCTCGGCCGAATTTACTGCAGCCTCGTTTGCCACCCCCCCCCCCCCCCCGGTGGTTAAACCAGCCAACCTGGCCTCGAGGTTGCCGGCGGCCTTGAAAGCCATATTCCCCATTAAGACGCTGGGTCACCGACAATCCTTCTGGAAAGATGGACAGAAATGCCACAGCAGGGAAAGTTACAATGAAAATTAGCACATTGCCAAATATAGCCTTACCAACATTTCTTCGGCAATACTTGGTATGAAAGAAACGATAACATTTAAATATACCAGCTCATAATAACAACAATAACAATAATAGTAATAATATGACTTTTTCATAGTACCGAAGAGAACTCTCCCCAATTAAACTTTTTGCTGCTAACGGCAAGTGAAAATAAACGATTGCAAATGGCAAGTAATTTGTATTCATTTTTCTAGACAGTCTTGCAAAAGCACAAACGAAGACATGCTCACTACTTAGTATGACCCCGGGCTGACAACATGCACAAAATCAGGAAGGCATGCAAGGCACAAAAAAAGGAAATTCAATTGGAGAAAAGACAAAGCTGAGAGGAATAGATGCGCTATCGTGCCCGCTCAAATAATAGATTGAATGGCGATAAAACTAACTTACTATCTATGGGAAAACCTAGTGCTACTCCAAAATTAGAAAAACCTTACGCAAAAACTGAGCATATCTCCAATAGCATCTCCTCAAAATCTAGCTGTCTTGTTCAAAAGAGAACTTTCACTAGACACTTTCACCTTCAGAGTCAAGTCTGATTATTTTCAGCTACCAAACATGGCAAACCCTGACCTGCTAGACAGGAATACCACATTCAAGTCGGTCCTTCCATTGGTGATGTCTCGACTTTAATAACCAACTAATCGCAACTCTTCTGGCCTCGGCCATATGGTGCTAACGATTAGTGCACAATTCTGCAGCAAAAATTGTTTCTGTTGAACGTCGATACAGCGATGCTACACCACTTTCTTACCGATCTGACTTCCGATCAAACAACTTATCGACTTCGAGATTTGCAAGTATAAGCACATGCAGGACGAATCACAGGGACCCACTAAAAGCTGTGCTAAATCGGTGGCTTAAAGTTCTTTTTAAATGTGGTCAAGCCAGGGGACCAAAAGGCCGGCTTTGTTTGCAGCATATATCAAGTCTAAAGTACAAGATTTAGTTGCTTAGGGCGCTATCCAAATACCTTACAATGATTGGTCCTATTATTATTATTAAACGAAGTGCATGTGGTTACAGGAGCTATAAGCAAGTTCCAGGCTTTCGGTGCACTAGGGTAGACCGCCCTATGGAAGAATATTTCAAATTAGTGCTAACAAAAGCAATACGGTTGGAACCCAAAAACCGACGGTGAAAAAGCACACTGAAGTAGCATAGAGGCTATACACATAATCTGAACCAAGTGAGTGATGTAACCTGTAGGCCATATAGAGGGTCGTGAAGTCGATTAGATAACATATGGAAAACCAGTGAAGCTCAGACGGAAGTGGTGTGATGTGGCAGCTACGTTGCTGCCGACAGGCGAAACAAGCCAAGGACATGCGCTGTGCTCGAGTTACATATGTTTAAGGACACAGGCTGAGAGTGCCGAAGGCATGGATAAGGATATACAATCTCGAGACGATATAATCTATGCATAGTGCTCAGGCTGCCAAATGTAATGAGGATCATAATGCTAACGATTTAAAAACTTGCAAACTCGTACAATTAACTTGTGCCAGTGCACCGTAACAAGCAGCCAACAAAGTAAGCCTCGTGCCTGTTCTAACTGCTCATACCCTCTCGATTGCCAAATGGCCTTCGTGGGTTGGCACCTCGCCCTTGCCAATGTCTCGGATGTACATGGTGTTGACCTCTATGGCTACGGTCCATGTCTGCAAGAAGGGCTAAAACAGTACAGCAATTGATGAGCGACTGCCTACGTTAAACACTTTGCCACGGTTCACTAAAGAACAATCACATGCAAACTGAAAATCTGGCAAGCATGGTAAGAGGACCTTGCTAATTATACGGGATCCAAAGGCAAATTCTCTAACTGGCATATAATGTAAAGTCGTAACACTTCCCACTTGAGGTCCAGACACAGAGGTAGACTACCGAAGAAATGGGTAACCAAATAGCTTGGTTACCCAGCTATACAGCAAAACCACGGAGCAAGGAAGCAATACTGCCAAGCCACACTTCCGGGGATTATTCTGCTCATAGTCTAACACAACAGAAACAATAATAATAATAAATTAGATAAAGCACCCTCTGAGGACTCAATCTTCTTTCCGATGATTTACAATCGCATCACATGAAGTACAATCAAATGGTTAGTAGTAGCATGCTCAATAAACAACAAGAACAACACAATTAGACGTGACATACACAGGGTCAGCATGCAAGCTTGGTTACTGGCCACAGGCAACAGTTTCAGTGTGCATAAGCACATAATGATATAATCACAGCGACCAACGAAATGCTGTCATAAATAGATGCATTTTTTGTTTCTTTTTAAATGTGGACAAGTTAGGAGATGACGAGATGGAGGTCGGGAGTGAGTTCAGACTTTGGAAGCATGCAAACTAAAGGCATGGTCTTCAAAGGATTTGAGGTTTGTACGAAGTATATGTAAACAGTTAGATTCCGAAAAGCAAGTGGGACGATGCCTAGCCTGGTGGGGAAGAAGATCAGATAGGTTGCGTGGAGGCAAAGACGGAAGGAACCAGAAAGTTAGTGACAAAACCTTGAAGCCGATGCAATGCGTGGCTTGACTGGAAGCTAGTGCAGATCGGCGATAATTGGTGTGATGTGGCAACTGCAACGCTTGCGACAGACAAGCCAACTGCTGAGTTTTGATTAAGCTGCCAGAGCCTGAGTGCGCAGACCGGTAGGTCAGCAAGCAGTGAGTTACAGTAGTCAAGATGGGATGTCACAAATGCATGGACCAATTTAGATGTGGTTTCCCTGTCTAAATTGGCCCAAATTTTGGCAGTGATATAATAATAATAATAATGCTAGCTGATTAAACAGCCTCTTTTTGTATAGCGACAGAAGAGCCTTTACGGCTATCACCACCACTGGCAGTGGCGATAAAGAATCGCCCACCACAGGAATCGAACCCACGACCTCGGGACCGAGGTCGTGAAAGCAACCGCCTTACCTAGTGTGCCATCACGGCTCACCAATATGCAGCAGATATGCAGCAGAAAGCAGGCAAACTTGACTGTTGAGTTGATGTGGTCGTCTAATGAGAGGTCGCTTTGGACTATGACACCTAGATTTCGTGGAGATTCAGCAGGATGTCACAGCCAATCTTGATAATTAGCTTTCCGAGTTCTGAATCACATCCTGCTTGCCCATAGCTAGTAAGTTGGTTTTATCATCATTCAATTTGATAAAATTCGCTGCATTCCATGTGTGGATGACATCAATACATGCAGCAAGGGAGTTGAGAAAATTCGACATGCTGGAGAGCTTGGAGCCATCGAAGCAAAGGTTAGTGTTATCGGCATAAAAGTGAAAGCATATATTGTGCTTGGCAATCACATCGGCAAGAGGAGACTATAAAACGCGAAAAAACCGAACCAATCACGGACCCCTGAGGTACCATATATTTCAGGGGTTCTTTGGATGATCTTTGGCCTCCCGTGACCATCCCTTCAGCCAATAGACAACCAAACCTAGAAACTCACTAGAAATGCACTTACAGAACATACCTTGACCTAATGACATTGAAAAGCAGCCGAATAGTCACCTACTCCCAAGGGTTGCTGGATCATGAAGCACGAGAGTATTGTACTTGATGCACTTAAGCGTGCTGCATTCGCGCACGTCGTTTCCATTTAGTTAATATACTTATAGTCATTTATAACTGCAAAAAATACAATTTTAGTTCTCTCAGGGATACATCATAAATTGAATACTTATCGACATTCTTATCATAATAATCATTAAATTTATAAGGGCAGAACTGTTCACCATACTTAAAGTGCAGTATCATAGCCAGATGATTTACTGTTCATGTTCTCTAACACAGCTTTACCACACCATGCATGCCAATGCAGAAAATCCTGGCCATGACTAGTTTTACACACACACAGGGCTAGAATGCAGGCGCAATCCAAAATTTACTGAAAGGATAAACCTGTCTGGGCCAAAGACCCGAGTTTGGCATTGTTCCTGACGCATTAATTTAGCAATCTTGGCAGGAGGTTCAAAGCTACTTCAGCATTTGCCAATATAGTAGTGCTATAACAAAGCGGTTGTGGTACTTCTTTTATACACGTAAGACAGCAGTGCTGGGCTAGAGCAGTGTTCTGAAGTTCGACTAAATATTGTAGCAGGGCTGGGCATGGAAGAACAACTAACTAGGTGTTGACCACAGAAGAAAACTGACTGGGTATTGATGGCATGTCGGTGGACAGGCACTGCTGGTTTTTAACCCTGATCTCTTCTCTTCAGGGCCTCTCTTCCCAATTTCTAAGCGGCGCAATAGGCCAGGAGATAAGTTGCTCTTCACCGCAGAGATCGTGGGTTCGAATCCTGCAGTAGGTGATCCTTTATAGCTTACTGTAAGCAATGATGATAGCCATTGAGGCTCTCCTGTCACTATACAAAAAATGGTGTTGAATCATCTAATATTTTTTCTCTCAAATTCGAGACACGGGTTAACATAGTGAAGAGAGCATGAGCATCGTCTCTTGCCACGTGACAGGCAGTCCAACGAATGTCATAGCTCGCTCCAAGCAGTATCAATACACAGGATATCGTAAATGGGCTGCTCCAGGCCTGGGCTGCCGATTAATGCAGCTTTCACATGGATGCCGATTGCAGTTATCTGAAGTGAGCATATCCGAAGCTTACCATGCAGCTACCCCAAGACACTGAGAGAGATCGACGCAGCAGCTTTCTGAGATTGCTTGGCATGCACAAAGCATCATTTTTGTTTGCTGCTAGACTGCCACTGACCAGACACTACCAACTGCCAGCCAATCAAACAGAGAGTGGAGAAGCTATGGCTGCCTGCTGCCCTAGCAGTACATCAGCCTGACATCGTCGCTAACCTGAGCAGTCACCGAGTGGCCCTTACAATTGCTGGGGAACCGAATTGTGGGTTTACCCACTCATTTTAATACATAGCATGCTCTTCAGTACCAAATGTTTGGCTACAGCCTAAAAACCAAAAGACACTTGCAGTCGGTTATTTGTGCTGCAGAGTACGACCCACCCATTAGCAATACGTTACATACCTAGCCATTAGGCACAGGACTATCCCAGAGATCAATAAACATTCACCTGCTGGTCCCTTGCGGCTCTTCTGCCATAAGCCCGAGTTGGTTGCACATTCAATGGGAAACAAAGCTAGCCTAGAATTTGCCAATAACATTTAGGCATGCACTGGAAATTTTCAAACAGCTGGAATCTCTTGGCGATCTATCTTTCAGTTTATATGTACCGAAAGTCTATAACTTGCTTCCTGCTTGTCCTTAACAATGGCTGCATAGTTGAAGCCTCTACCAAACGTGCATGTGCTCCTCTCAGCTGTATGAGTGTGTGTGCAGAGGTCCTGCGAACCGGTAGTAGCTTTTTATTTTGCGCCTGCTGGCCTAAGCATATATGATATTCAAATGATTTTGCATGATTGATAAAGCACCAAATCATGCATGCAGTACCCATGGATATTGGTTCTCTAGCAGAGTTAAAATTCACGCATCCGGATAAAGATGAGTTCGAGTACCACAAAACGACCTATTATTATTATGAAAGCTATTTGATGAACTCTTGGTTGCCTAGATTGATTAATTAAAATTTTGGGACAGCTATGCTGTGCCATAACATCTAAAGCTGGACAGTGAGCATTTTAAATATATCCTGAATATTACGAAATATGCTCCCATGCATACAGACGAAATCAGTACACATTCTCATTTCATATGACATGAGTTAAACTGTGGCTGCCAAATTTGCTGTTGATCCAGCTTATACTCAGGTGCCACAAAATCATCACATTATCGCCACTGATTATGCGGCTATAAATTAGTTCGTGTACAAAGAAGTTGTTCTAATATACAGAGCTTTCCAAAGTTATCCTAAGCATGCGAAAGTACTTATTGACAGCCCAAATACATATGCATATGCAGTTGTATGCATGCTATTACTCTGACTCATTCCACAGCGATTCCTTACGGTCTTTCTTGGACTACGAGTAACTGAAGCCACCAGCTTCGTCGGCGTCACATTCCAATGAACATGGGCTTTACTAAATAGGCGGGCTGCTGCTGCAGGCCGAACTACCAGTTTCAGCCTCCTATCGATATCGCTAAATAGTCGTTCAAATCGGTTACTAAGCGAGCCACTTCAACAGCAGCAAATAAGCATTCCTCACATTCTTCTGCCGTTTCTTGGGCTGCCAATAAATACATCTTCTCATGCTTCTCACAACCTTTTGTTATGTCTGCTATTTCAGAAAAGCCTCTTATTACCAAAATTAGTTTATAGCAACAACAGCCGAAGCCATACTGCTTGTATTTGTTTGACCTCAGTGTACATCAATGGAGATAGCTGTCCCTACTTTCATGATCCGTGACTGACGGCTTCACGAAGCTTTCAGACGTCTTTCAAGGAGCTCTCAATACGTTGCAAGTCGTCTGCCAGCTTTGAACACTCAATCTGGCAAACAATTCCACCAGGAGATTGTTTAGCCAGCTGGCAGACAAAAATGCTGGCGCTAGTTTGCACTTTAAGCAAGAAACATAAATTTCTTGCATGTATTAGATTAAGAAGCACGATACCGTTCGGGGCTACAGAGCTTAAGCACATTCTGGGTGGATGTGGCAAATCTAATGTGGCATTCAGGTCTTTTGGTTATCGAATGCGCACCAAAAATCGCTTAGGCTGCGAGTGTGCTATGCAAAACTCTCCTACGTAATACCCACATAGTCTTTGTGGCATTGTGGAGTTGCACTGGGGAATGCACTGGGGCAGCTCTCAGCTTAGCCGAGATACGAGCCCTTGCCTTAGCCGGTCGACTAGGGTGCCTAGTACAGACCCAGCTCCTGATCCACCTAGCTCAGGTTAGAATGGAGTGTTATGCAGGCGAGGCAGTTAAGAGATGGAGCGACCAATGTGCTTGCATTAGTGGATTCGACTAGGACACCTAGTTCAGGCCGGGCTCCTGGTCCACCAGCTCAAGTGAGAATGAAGCCTGGTGCTGAGGATGCGGTCAGGACGTGCACCGACTAATATACTGAAGGAGAGACAGCAGCTAAGCGGTCAGGATGTGCACCGACTAATGTACTGAAGTAGAAACAGCAGCTAAGCGCGAGTTCAGGAGTTTAGAGAAAATATAATGGGACGACTGACAGAGCTCGGGGCTGCAGCTTGGTATTCGATGCTAGACTAGAAGCTTTGAGAGCACGAGAGACGAACCTACGGCGACGAACAGCAAAGTGCAACTTAGACTGCCCATTTGTCCTCTGCCGGCTACTCAGTTGGCTGCTTGTATCTTGGGGTGCTGTAGCCTTCGGGGTTGGGACCATAGCTAGCGACGCGCGCATAGGATAATTAGATATAGATATAGATATGGATATAGATATAGATAATAGATACGCGGGCTTCGGGAGTTCGTTCAATTAACTCCGTCGGTCCGGTATGGGCCGTGTAAAGCGCTTGTGTCGGCATGTAACCACTACTAACAGGCCCACAATAAACTGTCGCTTTCGGCGCCCAGTTGTGGCCGCTTGCGCTTTAACCGCACTGAAGCACTGCATCATGCAGTCCACCGGTAGAGAACCGGAGGACGAGCTTCTCCGTGTGGTTACAGAGTTACTGACGAAGATACCTTAAATTGCATTCCGCAGGCAACTCGGCTTATGTTTACGGCAGACAACAGGTGAGCAACTGTGGCGCAGAATGCGTCAGCTGCCAAAAAACAAATTCAATTAGCGTATCCAAACAAAACTAGGGTTCTGGAGATGATGCAAGCCAGCAAGGGCGCCAGTTGCCCAGAAAAGCCGCGGCACGGGAGAACGCATAATCGCTAGGATACAAACATACTAGCAAAATAAGAAGGCTTTATACCTTCGTCTAAGATATCCTTTTCTCCGTCACTTCTAGCTGTTATTTGTATGTGCTGTCTTTGCAGTTGATTCTTTGCATATAAAGCGCTCGTAGTGCTAGAATTAGCGTCCTAATTAGGGACCCGAACTCGCAGGAAATACGGAAGCCAGCTTTAGTGCAGTGTCAAGGCCGTCTCCGAAAAAAGAAATACAAGCTACCCAGAAGCATAAGTTACGACAAATACTATCGGCTTCAGTTTGCAATCCCAGTGGCTTACGAATTTCGTTTACGTTTGGATGCTTGAGACCAGGTGGACCACGATGTTGCTCTTTTAGGCTTATTCGGAGGCTTAGCGTCTTGGCCGGTAGATTGCACTCCGGCGGGCTCTAAAAGGTGTATGCGACTGAGGGGGAGCAGGTCGGATGCGACACTGGCTGGGACAATCACGAGGATTAAGCGGCGGGACAGGTTTGCGACGCATGCCACAAAACCGACGCATTTTGAGGATACTAGAGACTTCGAAGGAGTAGGGGCCCAAACTGATGGGTAGCTAAGTATTGTGAAGCGTGAGTGTGGCCGTCTTTCTAATTAACCGACGAAGTGGGGCCCTCAGACGCAACCGAACTTAATAAGGTGTAGTAATCACCTCAATTTCCAGACGTAAACCCTAACCGGAGCATCAGTCGCCTGCACCTTAGGACTGCTGCTCTCCGACTGGCTACCATCTTTGCTTGTGCCTAGCAGCAGGAACGCTACGTTCGGGAAGGGTCCCAGCCAAGTACAGGAAGAAAACGACGTTTGCTCCTGGCAATTTCGTCCGCTGATGTTCGCATTTTTGGGGCACGATCTTAACATTCCTCTCTCTTTACGCTGAGTCGGTAAAATAATATTAATAACTCACTTGATAAAGCGTTCCCAGTGAACTCACTCTCTTTCTTGGTGCTTTACATTTGCTGCAAAGGAAGTACGATAGAATTGTGGCGAGGAAGGCTCGGCGGAGTAGGCTTGACCTGCCGCTTACCTAGCGGCGTGACCTAGCGCCTAATGCCGTTCGGTGCGCGCCTACGCGCAATAAGCTTGCCGCCATGAAACGAGTGTTTCTGGGGCGGACCTGCTTACCGTTACGAAAGGGGGTCGTAAGTCCGCGGCGTGAATTGGAAAGCAAGACGCACACATTGGGGTTTTTACTGAGCTATATTCGCAAGCGCACAAAGTCGCTGCACGTCTAGCTCAGTTTTATCTCCACACTCCTCGCACGCTCTTAACAACACAAACACACTTACAGTGGGAATACGTCTCCACACTGAGGCTACTTACGTCTATAGCGGGGAACGACCCAAATAGACGGAGCCCGAAGCGGAGTCTAAACCCTAACCGGAGAACTCGGACTCCGTTTCTACCAGTGGGGCAGGAATACTCCACACACGCCAACTCAAGTACTCTTGCGGAGGAAACACGTCTCCACACTTAAATTGCTTACTTCTATAGTGGGGAACGACTCAAATAGACGGAGCCCGAATCAGAGCCTAAACCCTAACCGAAGAACTAGGACTCCACGTACAAAGAACATGCCAACTACGTCTAGCTCGCAACGGCGAATCCTTATGCCAAGACCATGTGCTAGAGCGCACACACAAAACACGAAAGAAACAAAAAATGCCAGCTCGGGCGCGATACGAGCGTATTCGGTGAAGTCCACTGAATCCTCCTAGAACTGTCTCGTCCTGTCCCGTTCATAGCCGGCGAACAGCCCGCCCTCCTCCCTCGCTTTCAGAGAAACGAGTCCGACGGCTTCGAAGCGCGAAGCCGGACAAAAGACCAAAAGACCAAGAGCGAGTGTCGTTCGATTCCTAAATACTTAGCTGAGACAATGGGGCAAGAGCTTAGTGGTATTGGGCCCGACACCATGGCCATTAATTAATACATACCGTCACTAGGCCACTGGAAGGGCACTTCTGTCCAGCTTGAATGGCCAATGGGTTCCAGGCGATTTTTTTTTGGACAGAGTGAAGGCGGAGGTTGACAATACAGCTAACATCAATTTGCAGCTCCCGCGGATATCAGACCAATTATAAAGGCCGAATCGCCACCGTTGGTCTCAGAGCTTCCTGGCTTGCTCTTAAACTCGTGCTCTCTTACCGCACTGGCGCCCCTGTCTGGCTCACTGCTCCAGGACAAAGGAGTTCTAGCCTGCCGCCGAACAGCTCTTGTTCGTGCTAAAGTTAAGCGATGGCCAGCAAGGCGCTACAGAATCGTTCATGGTAGTGTGCTCGATGAACAACAAGAGTGACAAACTTGGAGATAAAATGCACAGGATCAGCAAGCAAGTGCGGTTAGCGGCAGCATGCAACAGTGTCTGCACGCAAAAGCACAAAAATAACGAATCACGGGGAACCACAAACTGCTGTCATAAATAGATGAGTTCTTAGTTTCTTATTAAACTATGCACATTAGCTTAAGGATTAGCATAGTCCTGGCGCCATATAGGCGGAATTCGTATGCATTTGGGCCTGGAAATTAACCGCACTCAATATTGCACCACATGCGATACTGATAAGTTATATTTAACAGGTGACACATTGTGTTCGGTACTTGCAGCAGAGCCAGTCTCCACTTGCTCATAATTTTAGATTCTATCGGCAGGCACGACTTCTGCTATATCTGCTGCGGGTATTACAGATTTAGACAGTTCAGTGGAGCTCGCTGGCATGTTGGCACCAAATTTTGCTACGGCATCAAATCAGCCTTGTTAGAAGTGCTTTTGCTAATAGTGATTAGAGGTTGCGACCTACAGGTTGCCCTTAGGGTTCGAGGTTTGAGTTCAACTTAGAACGGAGCATCGACTTCAAGGTTTTGTCACGGCCCTTTATTCTTTACTCCAGCCTACCTATCGCATCTACTTCCACACCAGGCTAAGCATCGATATACCCGCTTTTCGGAATCTAACTGTTTACTTATACCTTGTACGAACCTTAAATCCTGTGGAGATCATGCCTTTTTAGTCCGTATGCTCCCAAAGCCTGGGCCTCACTCCCGACTTGTGTTACAACATACTCTTACTTACTTACTTACATACTTGACCACACGAAAAAATAGATTGAAAAATTATTCATGGATCACAGCATCTTATGGGTCCCTGCTATTTGACCGTTTTGTGCTTAAGCAAGCTGACACTACATGTTTCCGGTAACCATACTTTCATGCTGACCCTGTTCATGTCATCCCTAACGATATTATTTTTGTTATTTATTTAGCATGCTACTGCTAACCATTCAATTTTGCTCCTTTACAGCAAATTTAAAGCACCAAGAAAGGGATTTAGTTAGCTGAACGCTTTGTATGCAGTGTGGTATTATTGTTATTATTACCGTCGGCGGTCTAATTTAAAAACCTTTCAAAATTTCTGTTGATAGATCCAGTGGAAAGTAGTTGTACAGCAGGGTCTCATGCAAGGCGGGTGAGAGAACCAGGAGCTGCCGCGCTAAGAATTATTTCAAGTCTCGCATGATCTCTAGATGGAATCTCCCTTGGCACAAACGCTTCGTTTCGTACCTTTGCTTTGATCCCTCACAGCCTTCGAGCACCTCAAATTCTCTCGACTCAGATGCTGCATGCATTGATGACATCCCCACATGGATGGCAGCAAATTTTCTAAAACTAAACGATGATAAAACTAACTTACTAGCTTTGGGCAAACCCAGTGTGATTCACAAATTGGAAAGGGTGACGCTCAAAATTGACTCTGCCAGCATATCTCCGGTTGAATCAGCTCGAAATCTAGGTGTCATATTTCAGAGTGACCTCTCGTAAGACCACCATATCAGCTCCACAGTCAAATCTGCTTATTTTCAGCTTTATAATATTGCTAAAATGCGGGCTTGAGTAGATAAGAACAGCACGCCCAAGTAGGTCCATGCATTCGTGACGTCCCGTCTCGTCTTCTGCAACTCACGGCTTACTGCCTTACCAGCATGGGCGATCCAGCGATTACAGCTGGTGCAAAACTCTGCAGCTAGGCTTGTCTGTCGTGAGCGTAGCAGTTGCTCAATACACTACTTCTCGCCGACCTGCATTGCCTACCAGTCAAGCAATGGATTGACTTCAAGGTTTTGTCACTCACTTCTAGGTCACTTCATCTATTGGCTCCAGCCTACCTCTCAGATATACTCCCCCATCAGGCCAAGCATCGGACCCAGCTTTTCGGAATCCAGCAGTCTACCAATACCTCGTACAAAAATCAAATCCTTTGGAGACCGTGCATTTAGTTCGTATGCTCCCAAAGCCTGGAACTCCCTCCCGACCTGCGTCAGAACATCCACTAAATTGACCACTTTTAAAAAGAACTTAAAAACACACCTATTTAGGACAGCATTTAGTGGGTCCCTGTGATTCGTCCTTGATTTGCTTATGCGTGCTGACACTGTGCATGCTGCCACTCACCACATTTGCATGCTGACCCTGTGCACATCACCCCTAACCATGTCATTCATTCTCTTCGTTTATCAAGCAAGATATTACTCCCCATTCAATTGCACTACCCTTTGCAGTAAATGTAAAGCACCAAGAGAGAGATTGAGTTATTTGAGAGGGCTTTATCCACTGCGTTACTGTTATTACTATTATGATTACCTCACCTCTTGGGTATTTACGGGCGAACGCAGCATGCAACGCAATTTGATGCCATCGTAATTCCGTAAGTCCGTGGGTAGTTCAAGACATACGATGAGAGCCTCTTTTCTAAGAAGCAACAGCAGTTCGTCACCTTTCTGGAGGGCATCTCATCCAGACGACCATATCAGCTCCACAGTCAATCAAATCTGCCTATTTTCAGCTTCATAACATTGCTAAAATTCGGGCTTGTTTAGATAAGGATGCCAGGTCTAAGTTGGTCAATGCATTCGTGACATCTCGTCATGACTTCTGCAACTCACTGCTTACTGGCCTGCCGACATGTGCGATCATGCGATTGCAGCTGGTGCAAAGCTCTGCAGCTAGGCTTGTCTGCCATCCTGTTTCCTCCTGCTTCTATCTGCTCGAATGGGGTAGCAGTAAGTTCATAATAACAATAATAATAATAATAATAGTAATGCACTTGATACATTGCCTTAGAGAACTCAATCTCTTCCTGGGTGCTTTACATTTGCTGCAAAGGAAAACGCGATTGAATAGTGAGTAATATCATGCTTGATATACAAACAAAATATATATCATGGTTAGGGGTGACATGCACAGGGTAAGAATGCAAATGTGGTTAGTGGCTGCAAGCACAGTGTCAGCATGCATAAGCACATGAAGGATGAATCACAGGGACCCACTAAAAGCTGTCCTAAATAGATGTTTCTAAGTTTTTTTTGAATGTGGTCAAGTCAGGCGATGTTCTGACGCAATGCGGGAGGAGGTTCCAGGCTTTGGGAGAATACTAACTAAATGCACGGTCTCCAAAGGATTTGAGGTTTGTACGAGGTAGCGGTAAACTGTTAGATTCCGAAAAGAAGGTGGTACGATGCTTGGCCTGGTGTGGGAGTATATCTGAGAGATATGCTGGAGCCAAAGAATAAAGTGACCTAATATTGAGCGACAAGACTTTGAAGTCGATCTGCTGCTTGGCTGGTCGCCAGTGCAGGTCGAAGAAGCTAGCTTGCCTTTCGGCTCCGACTACTCAGCTTCCGGTCATGCCTTCGATTGATGCTGATAAGCAAAGCTTGCACAGCGAAAGTCATGTAGCCATGTGCTTGGCTAGTTAAATTGTATGTAGAAGTAGTTTGCCATTTGACTTGGACTTGGCAGCCGTGCAGCGCACAGACCTGCTTACCAGCTCAAAGCAGCAATCAGATTGAGGCAGTTAACAAATCTTTCCGGGGTTGTCGTTTGCTCTTTTTAAAGGCAGCAGACTGGCTTACCTGTTGCTGCTGGCTAGCTTTCCGTGTGTCTTCCACTTACCGTCTTTTTCGCTGGGTTAAGACTGTTCCGTTGTGATCTTATGTATGTGCACTCACCCGGCTAGCAAATCAGGTCGTTAACAAGGCTGGGGCTTCCTCGTTATAGGCAGGACACACCTTTGGCATGTGAGACAGTCCTCAAAGCAACCTGTTGTCGGGCTGTGTAGTGCGACCGAGCAACAAGTCTGATGGCTCAAACACCAAAACCTTTATTTCAAAACTATGCCGGCCACGCACAGTGTGCACGCACTAGACGGCTGCCGGCACCGAGGGAATACCCTCCGTTGTACTCTTTCTGCAGCCTTGCATTCCATGCATGCTCGGTTTTTCGCACAGTTGAGCCATTGTTCGTTTCAAACCAGCTCGACAGCTGGCAGTAGTTTGTGGTAGATGGATGTCTCCACAGATGCCGCCAATGCATGGATTTAGGGAGGACAGCAGAATCATCGTCTGCCCTTCTACTGCTATGAGCTTGCAGTGGCTTAGGCAGTCTGAGAGCTCTCCTAGTGTCTCTGCAGACTACAAAGTCATGTAACCTCACAGCATGGCAGACGGCCTCTGCTGCTGGGCCTGCCATGCTAGGACAGGCACCACAGCCTCAATGGCATCTGTCAATGGTGTCCACCGTGCGTTGCCTGATGCAGGGCGCGCAGACTGCACCTCACATGGCCCTGTAGCAACAGCAGCAGCAGCACATGGTCGCGATGGCCGTTATGGGCAGCAGCAGAGTATAAGGTTGATGGTGGTAGTGGCAAGCCTGGGTTGCCCTACCACGCTATAGGTGCAGCAGCAGGCGCTGCCGTGCCACACAGCGATGCAGTACGTGAGCGGCAGCACAATATCCGGAATGCCTCACCCGGCTCCAGTTATTAGTGGACACCATAGACAGATGTGCAGCTTGAGCAGACAACATGCCTATCCTAGTTGATCACTCACGGGTGGGGGGCCATGATGGCCACACCTGATAACCTTTACCATCGGCAAAATTCGACAGAAGATGCCGGCTGGTGAGTAATTAGCAGCTGGTCCGTCAAGGAAGATGGCCGACGTTTATGGCTGCTTGCTTCATTGGGTTAGCTAGTCTTTGTTTGGTCTTCTAGCTGTTAATTGATGAGCTACCGCCGTGCAACCTGGGCCACCGGTCTCACACGAAAGTTGGTGGCTGCTGTTGTTACTGAAAGTGCTTATATCCTGAAAGCTAGTAGGACTTGGAATTGAATGACCAGATCTGGTTCATTCTAGGCTGCAACTTGACTCTAGAGAAAATATTAGCACGTCCTGCTTTCTTTTCAGGAGGCTGAGAAGTTGATATTGTTTTTCAAAACGGGCGAGGTCATATGAGAGTTTCTCTTAACTGTGAGGACGTCAGCAAAAGGGTGGTCCACAGAGTTGGCAGCTCGTTGTCCAGCTGTGTGTGGCTTGTCTCAAACTTTCGTGGCACCATAGTTTTACACTTCTGTCACGCCTAGTATCACTATTCAAAGAAAGCAAAGCAAGGTATAGTATTTAAAGAACTCCTCTCAAGCTATCCTGGCATTGCCTGTGTTGTCTATTCCAAGTTCTTTTTGAGGCTGCCAATTTTTCAGCACAACAAATGTCAAGGCGATGAATTTTTGCTGATACACGGTTAATCTTTCTATCTGTTTTTATGCCATTTATTATGTTGCTTGAATGCTTTGGTTCAAGCACCAACTAGCAGTAACCGGCTGCTTGGCTCGTGGGGGGCCCCGACTACCCAGACTCTGAGCTTCTTTGTTTCTGCGTTGGTCTACTCCAGTCAGCCCAATAGCTGCTACAATGGCTACCACACCACGATGCATTCGATATCCAGCACCTCTCACTTTCGTCCAGATCGAATCTGCTGAGCCCTTTTGGCAGACCGTTTGGGCTTCTACTAGAAGGTCTTCCATGCTCTGCTGAACGACGCACTTTGTTGCTTCATTCTTGTATGTGCACCTTAGGACCTCCATTCACCTTTGGATTTGAGGCACCTCCTGATGATGTAGCTTGGGTAACGTGCATGTCTAGCTGGAGCTGTTTTCTAAACAAATAATAATGTGTATTCATGTATTTACTACACGTTCCATCATGTATTAGTGGACAAATTTAAGCCAAGACTGGTTTTGGCTTTATCAGCTTAGACTGAATGGTCAAGTTCGATTTAGATTAGTACACTGAGTCTAGGTCTGGCTAGTATGCCACTTACTCTATTTTTAACGATTGACGGGGTCCTAAGTGAGCGTCCTTAGCTCTCTATCTCTTTGTCGTTTGTAATGTTCTGACTAATGTGCAGTGTTCAAGCAGCTGCACCTTCAACTTGGTGTCATGTGCCAGGCTGTGCCTGCCCAGATGTGCAGTTTAATAATAATAATACGCTTGATAAAGTGCCCTCAGAGAACTCAATCTCTTTTTAGGCACTTAACATTTGTTAGCTTTCATGCCAGTCTTTAGCACTATCTATACTGCTTATTTGGCAGTTGGTTATGCTGGTACAATATTTTTTGGCCTCAGCTGAACTACCAAAAAGTGAAAAATCCCTCGTATTTGCACCAAGGGCATGTGTACAATCCAAGCACAACACCTGCACGCTAGTGCATGCTTGTCTGAGAATATTACTATTACTGTCATTTGGTCTTGCTTATTTCTGGCATTGCTGGTTGGTAGTTTTCTAAGTGCCTGAATGGAACTTGGGTCCTCTTTGGGCATTGTACGGAAGCCTTGTTATTACTATCATTATCAGCGAACCTCTAGAAAGAAAATGCTGGTGTCGCTATAGGCAGTTGAACCCACGACCTAGGAAGTCAAAACTAAGAGCCCTACAAATTTACCTGTATTATTTGACAAACCAAATACTGCGAACTTTTTTGGAATAATGATTTGGATAGTGCTCCTCCCCTCTGTGATGTCGGGTGGACCTTCTGCTGCAGAGGCATTGGATTGCAGCAGGTTTCCTTGAAACTCTTTGGTTGAAAACCGGCTGGGTCTCAGTCTGTGGATGAAACTCATTCCCCGAGATCGTGTAAGCGATACCTTATAAAATAATAGTAAGGTATTTGTTGTGCCTATAGCTAGTTTGGTCCAGCGTTTAAGGTGCTTGCCTGCTCCAAGGTCACCCTGAGGTCAAGGGGTCGAAAAGTCCCAAGGCACACACAAAGCACCTGATAAGAGAATAAATTCTCATGGGGCGCTATACAAATGAATTAAATTGTAAATGAATTTTGAATTACCTCGTAGAATTAAATCTGCCTTCACAATTTATTGATCGCAGAGTTCTTCTTGAGCGCCTCTCATCTCGCCTGGGCATCACAGGCACTGCTCTGCACTGGTTCAGGTCCTATCTCAGTGGGAGACTCCAGAGTATTGACGTAAATGGACAAAGATCATCTGAGGCACCTCTAAAATATGGGGTACCTCAGGGCTCAGTGCTGGATCCGGTTCTTTTCACAGTTTATACTCTCCCTCTTGCTGATGTGATTGCCAAGCACAATCTAGGCTTTCACTTCCATGCAGATGACACTCAGTTGTACCTTTGCTTTGATCCCTCCCAGTCTTCGAGCACCTCAAATTCTCTCAACTCACATGCTGCATGCATTGATGACATCCACACAGGGATGGAAGCAAGTTTTCTAAAACTACACGATGAAAAAACTAACTTACTAGTTATGGGCAAACCCAGTGTGATTCACAAATTGGAAAGGCAGATGCTCAAAGTTGGCTCTGCCAGCATATCTCCAGTTGAATCAGCTCGAAATCTAGACGTCATACTCCAAAACGACCTTTCGTTAGACGACCGTATCAGCTCCACAGTCAAATCTGCCTATTTTAAGCTTCATAGGATTGCTAAAAGTCGGGCTTGTTTAGATAAGGATACCACGTCCAAGTAGGGTTCATGAATTCGTGACATCCTGTCTCGACTTCTGCAAACTCACTGCTTACTGGCCTACCAGCATGGGCGATCCCGCGATTGCAGCTGGTGCAAAACTGTGCAGTTAGGCTTCTCTGCCGTGAGCGTCACAGATGCCACATTTCTTCACTTCTCGCCGACCTGCACTGGCTACAAGTCAAGCGACTGATTGACTTCAAGGTTTTGTCGCTCACTTTGAGGTCCCTTCATTCTATGGCTCCAGCCTATCTCTCAGATATACTCCCCCATTAGGCCAACCATCGTACCACCCGCTTTTCAGAATCCAGCAGTCTAGAAATACCTCGTACAAACCTTAAATCCTTTAAAGACCGTGCATTTAGTTCGTATGCTCCCAATGCCTGGAACTCCCTCCCAAGCTGCGTCAGAACATCACTTGACCTGACCAGATTTAAAAAGAACTTAAAAACACACCTACTGAGGACAGCATTTAGTGGGTGCCTGTGATTCGCCCTTGATGTGCTTATTCGTGCTCACACCGTGCATGCTGCCACTAACCACATTTGCATGCTTACCCTGTGCATGTCACCCATAACCATGGTATTAATTGTGCTTGTTTATCAAGCTTGATTTTAGTCACCATTCAATTGCATTTCTCTTTGCAGCAAGTGTAAAGCGCCTAGAAAGTGATAGAGTTCTCTGAGGGCGCTTTATCACGTGCATTTTTATTATTATTATTAGTAAGGGAAGCATTTTTTTACCAGTGGCCACTTCTTACCCCACTTTTTCTGCGCTTTGCTCTGATTCCTTAGATGTATTCTCCGGGCATCGCCCTACAGTACCGGATCCCTCACCACGTGTATGAAAAGCTAGTAAGTGTTGCAAGCAACTTCGTTCAGTTACTTACTGAGTTAGGCCATAGTGCTTAGACAGAGGCTAGGCTGCCTAATTGTTGGGAGAGAAAGTCTGGAGGAGCCCTCTGATTGAAGGCAGCTGAGCCCAGTCTAGTCTAGCCCAGTCTAGCCCAGCCAGCCTTGCTGGGTGGACATTTACAGAGCTGCTCAACCAAGTCATCGGTCAGATGAATTTGGTTATGCTCGGACTTAATGAATTACCACAATCCATGGCTATCCACTCTAATTAATCTAATAGTTACCAGACGTAAGCGTTGCCAAGCTCATTTTTTGCACTGATATTTTAGTACACGCTAGAATTTATCTGTCCACTAAAATTCATGTCACTGAGCTTATGCATAATTATGCAAATGAGCTTTGACTCAGAACGCCTGCACAGCAATCCACCGAAATCCATTCTGGTTCTTGTTCAATCCACCACAAATCAGCTTTGAATAGCTCCAAAAAGTTTGGAATATCCAAATGCATCACACGCAAAATATTCTCAGAAAAATTTGCACGAATCCACTCAGTCGTTCTTATGAAGTCAACTGAAATAAGATGGCAGTGGCCCAGGCTAATTCTGCAATTCACGGCAATTCCCTGCATTCCACCAGGCTACGAATGAAATCGTGATCCGAAAACTTTGTTTTTGATTGCATATGAGAGCACACTTTGCAGAAAATGCATTAAACGAGTTTTACTTGCATTGGCATGGCCATTCTCATGCATTATTGTGCAATCGACTGTAATAGCCCGGGCCAATACTGCAATCCACTTCTATACCACGTAAAATATCGATTTACATTGGGCCGAGCTCCAGTTTTTGTCGAGTATTAAAGTGCACCGTGCTGCGTGCCCAACAGCGCAAAATAAAAAAATGTGCAGGCTCGTATTAAGGTAGTGGGCGGCAATCTCCAAAAATGGCCCGAAAAAGGTCACGATCAACTCTTTTACGCTGAAAAGCATCCTCAAATCGCCATCGCGAAGCTCTATTTCACATTGCATAAAGAACTTGACTCAGCTCAAAGTGCGTACATACAACATTTCGCTCCATTATTCACACGCCTTCTCACGCAGCGAATTGCAATAAACTGCAACAAACTGGTCCAACATGGCAATACACCTCTATCTGCCGAAATCCACTGCAATCCGCCACACAGCGGCCAGAATACAGACACTAGAAGCTCTAATTATGATTGTACTCTGCTCTACTCTTTGGTTTTTGTGTACTCGCATAACTTAACTGTAATTGCCTCGACCATTCTGGAGCAATACACTGCAATCGACTGTAACTGCCCGGGCCAGCACGTCGATGTACTCCAAACCATAAAAAAACGACCAGAATACATACACTTTAAGCTCTAATAGTGATTGCACGTTGCTCGAATTTTTGGTTATTGTGTAATTCCACAATGTCGCTACAATCACCTTGATAATTTGACTGCAATGCACTGCAATTGACTGTAATGGCCCGGGCCAATACCTCAATTTAGAATAATTTGGTGCAAAATGCCCTTAAATTGGTTTTGCAATGCTCTAATTTACCAATGTATAATGCATGTTACAAAGCACATTGGTAAATCCGTGGCAAATCAATGAGAAATCGGCTGCACCAAGCTCCATTTCTCGTTCCACGTAATATCTCACTTCTCGAGCACATACTTTCGACCAGCTCTGACTGATCAATCTTGGACAATGCATAACAATCAACGGCAATGGCACGAGCATAATCGGCAATCCATAATGACCCATGGCAAACCGCCGGAAAGTGACTGGGCCGAGATTAAAGTTATCTTACTTGTCACAGCGAACTGTGTTTAAAGTGCAATCAAACCAACCAATGGCTGACATACAATGGCGAGCAATGAATGGCAACAAACCCCAACGTCCTGGGCCAAAACCCCAATCGCCGGCAAATGGAAGGAAAACTGGTAAGGCGGAAGCCTCAATTGTCATTACCTTTAACATTACGCTGCGTCCAAAGTAAAACCGCGGAATTTTCAAGATGCTTTGTTGGTTGGCTGTCAACAATGCACGGCAACCAACAGCAACGGTAGGGACCGAAAGCAAAATCCGTGGAAAATTGACAAGATTGGCTGCAATAAACTGCAACTCTCATTCCACATACCATGTACACGTGTGCCGCATAATTTTCACCAATTGTGGACGTTCAATCGACGGCGATGGCCAGGGAACATACAACAATCCATAACGGTCAGTTACAAGTGGACCGAAAGTTGCTGGGAGAACCTCCAACTTTTTCTGTGCATTTCACTACACTATATTAACAATTCAACCACATCCTTTTATGCAATCGACAACGGTACAATCGACGGCAATGGCCCTGTCTCTGCTGCAATGTGGTTCACATTCGCTGGAAATTGGCAATTTGAATTTGTAATTACCCTCCTACATAACGCTCACAGTAGGAGCACATGCTGTCCTTTATCGCGCTAAATATCGGGCAATCCTTTGCAATCCATGGAAATTGCCCGAGGCAACACAGTAATGTGTGATTGTCTTTCACAATTGCAAACGCAGGTGGTTGGAGAAGATTAAAATTTCCTTGAGTAGCTGTGCTGTATTAAAAGTGCAACCGCATCCTATCAACCAACCTTGAACGTACATGCAAGGGCAATGCGAGGCAATCGACGGCAAGGGCCTGGGAAAACACGGAAATCTATAATACTTCCTTAAAAATAGACTCGCAGCTGCTGGGTGAAGCTCCCATGAGGATTTTCCGTTCGTGTATATTTTCTGTGCACCCAGAAAATTCCATCGGTAATTCTAGCTCTCTGTACTGCATTGCAATTAAAATTGCAATGCAGTGTCGAGCTTTGCTTGCACCCATTAGCAGTTTTACCTTCGCTTGCACCTCGGTACCTTTGGCCCGTGGCCAAGTGCTTGCTTCAAGCAACCAGCTCTTGTGCTTTAGCTCTGTAGTATATGTATAGTTTTAATGCAGAAGGATCGGCGGAGTGAGCTTAGCCTGCCGCTTACCGAGAGGCGTAACCAACCAACTAATGCAGTTCTGTGCGCATCTACGAGAAATAAGCAAGTTGCGACGAAAGAGCATTTCTAGCGCTGACCTACTTACCGTTATTAAAGGAGGTCGTGAGTCAGTGGCTTGAATTGGAAAGCTGACACACGAATGGGGATTTTCCTGAGCTTTATTCGCAAGCGCACAAAGTCACTGCAAGTCTAGTCCAGTTTTATCTTAACAGTCCTCACACGCTCTCAACAGCAAAATCACTCTTGCAGAGGAAATATGTCCCCGAACTTGGGCTACCTACTTCTATTGTCGGGAACGACCCAAATAAGACGGGTAGCCGGAACCGGACCCTTGACTCTGGAGACCTAGGGCTCCGCCTCCACAGTGAAAGGCAGAAATACCTCATGCACTACACTAAGCACTCTTGAAGAGGAAATACGTCACCGCACTAAGCCTACTTACGTCTATAGCCGGGAATGACTCAAATAGATGGAGTCCGAACTGGGGCCTAGACCCTGACTGGAGAACTAAGACTCAGCTTCTATCTTAACAGCAAGAATACCTGACACACTACCTCAAGCACTCTTGCGGAGGAAATATGTCTCCGCACTTAGGCTACCTACGTCTCTAATGATGGACGATCCCGAACCAACGGAGTATCTCGCACACCACACCAACTAAGATTGATTTGCACGGCAAATCCTTATACTGAGACTGTATGCGAACCCAAACATATACACAACACAAAAGAAACTAAAAATGCTAGCTCGGGCGCGATACGACCGTATTCGGTGGAGTTCACAAAATCCTCCTCACACTGTCTCACCCTGTCTCACCCTGTCCAGTCAATCGAAAGCGAACAGCCGACCCTACTCCCTTGCTTTCGGACAAATGAGTCCGACAGTGTCGAAGCCAAGCCAAATATATATATATATATATATATATAGAGAGAGAGAGAGAGAGAGAGAGAGAGAGAGAGAGAGATTGAGAGATTGAGAGATTGAGAGAACAGGAGCTGAACAAAAGACCCGGAGCCAGCTCAGCTCAACCATTAAATACCTAGCTGAGAAAATGGGGCCAGAGCTTAGTGGCAATTGACCCGGCACCGTGGGCAATAGCGGTAAAGAAATTAATACCGTAGCTTTGCCACCGGAGGGGCAACTCAATCCAGCTTGAATGCCGAAAAGGTTCCAGACGACTCTTTTAGCACAGAGTTACGGCCGAGGGTGACAGGCACAAAACATCAATCAGCAGCTCCCTCGGATAGCAGACTAATTTTAAAGGATGGATTGCCACTGCTGCTCTACAAGCTTATTGGCTCGTGCTTAAACTATTTCTGTCTCATCTCACTGGTGCTCCTATGTGGCTCACTGCTCCAGGACGAAAGGAGGTTTTCCTGCCGAACAGTTCTCGTTCACTCTAAAATTTGGCCAAGGTCAGTGCTGGGCTACAAAGTGCCTGGAAAGAGACTGACTTCTGTTCCGGATGCTATAGAGATGACATGAATGTAGTATCTATATGCTGGTAACAACTCTGCATCTAGTATTATTAAGCTAATTATCTAGTGCACTAATATAAGCTCATGCATGCACACATGTCTGTTTTTGCACACTTAATATCTTGAGTTGAGCAGGTTACATTAGACTCTAGGTGGGGGCAAGAAGTGACAGCCCAAAAGCCTGGGGCAATGGCATGGATTGGGAGCCATCAATCACTGGCTCAGATTAATTGCATTCGAATTTGGAACTGGTAGAGTTGATTAAAGGAGGAGCCTCTGATCGTAGTGCAGGTGCAAGGGCTTCCTGTTATCGGCTTCGAAAACAAGGCAGCCTTCAGAACTGCATCCGTTCACAAGATGTTTGATAGTGCACGACAACAGCTTCCGGCTGTCATAGATAGACCAAATGCACTCTGCATATGTTGTATAGTGTGTTAGTCCGATATTGACGAGAAATCTCGTTGAGATATACAGGCGTGTACTTACACAGACGAGATGAAGAGAAAGAGGTAGACGATGAACGAAGAGAGGAAGAGGAGAGACGGTCGGGAGAGAGGAGACACTCTGATAGGAGAGATAGAGGAGAGACAGAAGGAGAGGAAGGCAGAGGAGAGAAGCAGAGGTGGCGCTTGACAGCAGAAGCTGAGGGAGCTAGGAGAGTGGGCCTCAGGGTTTCCACTGGTAGCACCCAAACATTCCAAAAAGAACTGAGAGTGCTTGGTCTACGCAGAGGCTCAACAGAGTGGCTGTCTCTTTGTTTATGTTTCAGTGTCTCTGTCTCGGTGCCTCGGCCTCCCTGTCTCTATCTTTGTCTCTGTCCCTGTCTCTCTGTCTGCCTCTATATCTCTGTCTCTCTATCTCCATCTCTGTCTCTCTGTTCCTGTCTCTCTGTCTCGTCTCTCTTTGTCTCTGTCTCTCTGTCTCTTGTTTCTGTCTCTCTGTCCCCGTCTATCTGTCTCTGTCTCTCTGTCTCGTGTCTCTCTGTCTCTGAGTCTGTCTCTCTGTATTTATATCGATCTCGGTAATAATAATAAGAATAATAATATTAATGCACTTGATGAAACGCCGTCAGAGAACTCAATCTCTTTCAGGTGCTTTACATTTGCTGCAAAGGGAAATGCAATTGAATGGTGAGTAATATCATGCTTTACAAATAAGATGAAACATAATGAATAATATATAATAAATTTTGCTCTATCCGCCTATATAAATAAACAACATGAATAAATAATGAATAATAATCAAGAGGAGTGCTGCGCTTTGTCGTGCACAACGTCGTGCCCGACTCTGCTGCTCTTTCTCTGTCGCTCTGGCTCAATCTCACTCTCTCTGTGTCTGTCTCCCTGTCTCTTTCTCTCCGTCTCCTTCTCTCTGTCTCTGACTCTCTGTCTCCGTCTCTCTGTCATACCAAAACCGAGAACAAGACAGTGAGACAAAGACAGAGAGACCGAAACTGAGACCGAGAACAAGACCAAGACAGAAACCGAGAGACCAAGACGGAGACCAAGACAGAGAAACAGAGATAGAGAGACAGAGACAGATAGACCACGACAGATAGAAAAAGATTGAGAAACGGAAACAGAGAGACAGAGTACCAGAGAGACAGAGACAGAGAGATGGAGACAGAGACCGAGACAGAGACACAGAGAAAGAGAGAGATATATAGAGAGACAGAGACAGATAGAGAGCCGGAGACAGCGAGAAAGAGAGACAGAGACAGAGAGACAGATAGAAAGAGAGATAGAGAGACAGAGGCTGAGAGATGGAGACAGAGATACAGAGACAGAAAAATTAGAAACGGAGACCGAGAGAGACAGACAGGCTGAGTCGGGGAGACAGAGATAGATAGATAGAGAGAGAGAGAGAGAGAGAGAGAGAGAGAGAGAGAGAGAGAGAGAGAGAGAGAGAGAGAGAGAGAGAGAGATACTGAGACAGAGAGACGGTGACAGAGAGACCAAGACGGAGAGACTCAGACAGAGAGACAAACACTGAGATAGAAAGACAGAGACAGAGAGTCGGAGAGAGAAAGACCAAGACGAAGTGACACAGACAAAGAGGTAGAAACAAAGTGGCAAAGACAGAGAGAAAGAAACAGGGATACAGCGACAGAGAGACCAAGACAGAGAAAAAGACAGATACAGTGAGATAGAGACGGTGATATAGACACAGAAAAACAGTCTTTTCGTTTCGGTCTCTCTGTCACGGTCTATCTGTTTCTGCTTCTGTCTCGGTCTCTCTGTCTCTGTCTTTCTATCTCACCGTCACTGACTCTCTGTCTCCGTGTCTCTGCATTTCTGTCACTGTGTCTCTGTCTCTTTATCTCTGTGTCTCTCGGTTGTAGTCTCTCTGTCTCTCCGTCTCACACTCTCTGTCTTGCTGTCGCTTTTTCTGTCTTGGTCTCTCTGTCTCTGTCTCTCTGCCTCTGTCCATTTGCAACAAACGTAAAGCAAATAGAGCTTAATAAATCGTCGAATTGGTGCTGGTTAGACTAAACCCAACTTTTTATTGAGAATTTCTCAAAACCCTCTTTTACTTTTCGAACCCTCTCCTACGAAAAACATGAAATCATTAGGAGCCCGTGGCGAAATGACTGACACGTTACTACGAGCTGGCCGCAAAACTAACAGATAATGAGATGGCAGACGATTAAACCGTTCAGCCAACGTTTAAATGCATTATAAGGTGCCTCATGGAGGCATGACCACTCTGTGGGTGGAGAAAGTAGAAAGCAAGATGGAAGGAAAACTGGCCGTATAGGCTTCCTGTAAGAATGAAGAACAGAGCAGGACAGAAGCAAGACTGATGGTGTTAGTGAGGCTGAGAGTTGTTATGGTCGTAGAGCCCTGAACACTTTCTGGGACTACATTGTCCACTAGCTTCGAGTTGGTTAGCTATATACCAAGTTGGCCTCCAGTGTCTAACGTTACAAAGCTGATACTGTCCGCCATAAGCACGTGACCAGGGCGAGCTCTCGTGACTCGGCAGACGCATGGTGTGCCGGTAAGAGTAACTGTCTGCCAGTCAGTTGGTGATTCGTAGCTACTCCCAATCGGCGAGTCATCGCGAGGCCGTCATTATTGTGCGTACAAGGCCTCAATCAGTCAAGCACGATGGCTAAATTTGAACAAGAATACATCACTGATAGGGGCCCTATTCACAAGGCTATTTAGCCTGTCTTATAGTAATCTTATTAAAATAATGCATTTGTATAGCGCCCTCTGCGAGCTGAACCTCTTTTATGGCACTTTAAGGAGGAATCCTGAAATGGCTTTTGTATAGCTTTATAATTCGTAAGGATGGCAATTACCCAAAAAGCACATCACTACTTAGCAATCAAGAAGCATAGTAGCAAATAGAACTGCTGTGTTGTGCACTGAAGCCACTGACAGTAACTGCAGGTTCCTGTAGTCAAGCTGGCAATTAAAGCTATTACCGTAAGTGTGTCCTTCCCATCCGACGAAGCCCTTTTCGGCAAGCTGCAATTTTCTGGTCACTAATTAAAAAGCTAATCTAAATTAAAGGAATATAACCAACTTTCATCCACTCTTCCTTCTGCCCTTCTTATTCAAGACACTTGAATGAGCGATGGAAAAGTAACTAAACCATTCCACCGAATCCATCAGATCTCGCTAGGAACTTCCCATCCGGATGTAGCTCCGACCATATGACCCAGCCTAAGGCTCCTCTTCTGGTTTACAATT
Organism: Cristatella mucedo; assembly: GCA_009760855.2. Taxonomy (NCBI): domain Eukaryota; kingdom Metazoa; phylum Bryozoa; class Phylactolaemata; family Cristatellidae; genus Cristatella; species Cristatella mucedo. Next base: position 137,329 of record WPIO01000263.1, read on the forward strand.
GTAACCACCCAGACGCCCGTGCCCCGGCTCTCTACCGGTGAACGGGGTAGTGCAGCGCTGCAGCATAGCTAGAATACAAGCGGCCACAACTAGGTGCGAAAGCAACGGTTTATTGTGGGCCTGTTAGTAGTGGTTACGGGCCGGGCAAGCGCTTTATACGGCATGCACCGGCCCGACGGAATTAACTGCTTGAGAACTCCCGGAAGCCTGCCTACAATAAGCCACCGCCTGCGTCGCGAGCAGTGGTCCCGACCTCGAAGGCGGACTGCTACAGCACCTCCAGATGTGAGCAGCTAACTGAGTAGCCGACATAATGCAAACGCACAGTCTAAGTTGCACTTAGTTGTTCGTCACCTTTGATAAGCCTCTCGTGCTCTCCCTGCATAGTCTCGAATCGACTACCGAAGCAGCAGTCTGTGTCTGGTCTGTCTGGTCTGTCTGGTCTGTCTGGTCTGTCTGGTCTGTCTGGTCTGTCTGGTCTGTCTGGTCTGTCTGGTCTGTCTGGTCTGTCTGGTCTGTCTGGTCTGTCTGGTCTGTCTGGTCTGTCTGGTCTGTCTGTCTGTCTGTCTGGTCTGTCTGGTCTGTCTGGTCTGTCTGGTCTGTCTGGTCTGTCTGGTCTGTCTGGTCTGTCTGGTCTGTCTGGTCTGTCTGGTCTGTCTGGTCTGTCTGGTCTGTCTGGTCTGTCTGGTCTGTCTGGTCTGTCTGGTCTGTCTGGTCTGTCTGGTCTGTCTGGTCTGTCTGGTCTGTCTGGTCTGTCTGGTCTGTCTGGTCTGTCTGGTCTGTCTGGTCTGTCTGGTCTGTCTGGTCTGTCTGGTCTGTCTGGTCTGTCTGGTCTGTCTGGTCTGTCTGGTCTGTCTGGTCTGTCTGGTCTGTCTGGTCTGTCTGGTCTGTCTGGTCTGTCTGGTCTGTCTGGTCTGTCTGGTCTGTCTGGTCTGTCTGGTCTGTCTGGTCTGTCTGGTCTGTCTGGTCTGTCTGGTCTGTCTGGTCTGTCTGGTCTGTCTGGTCTGGTCTGTCTGTCTGGTCTGTCTGGTCTGTCTGGTCTGTCTGGTCTGTCTGGTCTGTCTGGTCTGTCTGGTCTGTCTGGTCTGTCTGGTCTGTCTGTCACTCTCTCTCACACATTCTCTCTCTCTCTCTCTCTTGCTATTATGGTCTCTGTCTGTCTCTCTCTCTCTCTCTCTCTCTCTCTCTCTCTCTCTCTCTCTCTCTCTCTCTCTCTCTCTCTCTCTCTCTCTCTCTCTCTCTGCATCAGTACATAGAGTAGGCCGTTCGTAAAGTAGTATTGGGTGACCTCACTTACATTGCCATAAAAACATTATTTTGTTGCTTTCCCAAAACTTGTACCTTTTTTATATTTTACGGTGTGCTCAATGCAGTATGTTATTGAGTAGTATACCTTTGAGTAGCACTGGTGTAGTTCATCACTGTCTAGTTCCCCGACTCCTGGCTGTACCTTATTGTCTACAATTAAGCAGGTCACTAGTGATCCAGTCCTCCTGCAGTTCGTATCCTAATCAAAGAAGACAACAAGTCCTCTGAAGCTATTTATTCCCACTGTCCTGCTCCTACGTTGCATTGATGTGCTGCTGCCACACAGAACAAACATCATGTACATCAATACGTCATTAGGTTCAGATCATTTCCCAGCACCTTTCAAAAAAGCTGTAGTCAGGCCACTTCTCAAGAAAGCTACACTAGACCTAGAGAGCTTAAGCAAATACCGCCCAGTATCAATTTTATTATTCCTGTAATAATAATAATAATAATAATAATAATAATGCACTTGATAAAGCGCCCTCATAGAACTCAATCTCTTTCTAGGTGCTTTACATTTGCGGTGAAGGGAAACGCAATTTAATGGTGAGTAATTTCATGCTTGATAAACAACATGAATAACATGGTTAGGGGCGACATGCACAGGGTCAGCATGCAAATGTGGTTAGTGGGTTCTATCAAATGAGCTATCAAAGACACTGGAGCGGGTCGTGGCGGACTAGCTGAACTCATTTATCGAAACTTCAAACCTTGCTAGTAAGTTCCAGTCTGGCTTTAGAGCTAATCGCTCCACAAAGTCAGCCTCGCTTAGGGTATACAACGACCTACTTAGGAATGCAGACACGAGTAGAGTGTCTCTGCTTGTTTTTCTCAATCTTTCGGAAGCTTTTGATACTATCGATCATAAATTTCTTCTTCTATAGTGCCTCTCATATCGCATGGGCATCACTGGCTATGCTCTGCAATGGTTCACGTCCTATTTCAGTGGGAGGCTCCTGAGTATAGGCGTGAATGGACAAAGATCATCCGAGTTCCCCTGAAATATTGGGTACCTTAGAGCTCCGTGCTAGGTCTGGTTCTTTTCAGGCTTTATGCTCTATCTCTTGTTGGTGTGATTGCCAAGCACAATCTAGGCTTTCACTTCTATGCGTATGACCGTCTGTTGTACCTTTGCTTTGATCCCTCCCAGCCTTTGAGCACCTCGAATTCTCTCAACTCACTAGCAGCATGTAATTATAACACCTGCAAATGAATGGCAGCAAATTTTCTAAAACTAAATGATTACAAAACTAGATTACTAGTTGTTTTGGCTAACTCAGTGTGATGCCAAAATTGGAAAGATTGACGTTCGAAATTGGCTTTGCATGCATTTCTCCTGTTGAATCAGCTCGAAATCTAGGTGTCGTGTTCCAAAGTGACCTCTCGTTAGACAACCACATCAGCTACAAAGTCGAATCTGCTTTCTTTCAGCTACATAACATTTCTATAACTCGGGCTTGTTTAGATAAGGATAATACGTCTAAGTTTTGTCCATGAATTCGTGACATCCCGTCTTGACTTCTGTAACTCACAGCTTTCTGACCTACCAACATGTGCAATCAAGCTTACAGCTGGTGCAAAACGCTGTGGCTAGGTTAGTCTATCGTAAGTATGGCGGTTGCCACGTTACAACAAGTCTTGCCAACCTGCATGGGCTACCTGCCAAGAGACTAATCGACTTCAAGTAATGTCACTCACTTTTTCATCACTTCATTCCTTGGCTTCATCCTATCTCTCAGATCTACTCCCCCACCAGGCCAAGCATCGTACAACTCGCTTTTCGGAATCCAAAAGTTTACCAATACCTCGCGCAAACATCAAATACTTTGGAGACCGTGCATTTAGTTCGTATGCTCCCAAAGCCTGGAACTCGCTCCCGACTTGCGTCAAAACATCCCCTGACTAGACCATATTTAAAAAGAACTTAAAATCACACCTATTCAGGACAGCATTTAGTGGGTCCCTGTGAGTCGTCGCTAAGCAGGTAGCCATTTTGTGGCAGAATAAACTAAAATAGCTAGAGTGCAGTTATGATTAAGTCCGAAGTAGGAATTTCTGGTAGAGCGAATCAAATGTGAAATCGACGTCAACAAGTACATACCTGGTTTTTTCTAACGTGATTACGCACAAGTTAAGGTGGTAGCTTTTCACGACCAACGTCGTGGGTTTGAATCCTCGGGTAGGTGATCTTATATTGCCACTGCAAGTGGTGGTGATGGCCGTACTGGTTCTTCTGTCCCTATAAAAAAGGAGGCTGTTAAATCAGCTACTATTACTTGTATCTTGAGTTAGTGCCCGACTTACAGTTCTTCGAGATTAGAGCCATCTCAAGGCCAATTACTGCTCCGAGTTGAGAGCTAGAATTCGGGTTACTAGCCGGCTTCCAATAGCCCTACCCTAGTGTGCTTGGGGAAGCACACATTAAACGCCACAACATCCGCCTCGCATCCCACGTCTCAAGCATTCACTTCAAGTGGCTAGCTCACAGTGAAAGCATAATTATGCTCGCGTTTGAGCATGCAGCTATTTTGCAAAACGTCAGTTTTCCAGCACTGGATCCCAAGGACGTGATTGCGAAGGACTCGGCTGAGAAGAAAATATTAAAATACATTGAACTAAAGAAAAATATTTTGAAAAACTTCAACAAGGTGTGCATTTACCCGACTTGGAAATGCAGTACGAGCGTAGCAATTCTATTCTCTGCACCAACTGCAGAGGAATAAGTCGACAAACACTATCACTCTAGCTGAAGGTATTTAAATCATTTCCAAAAAGAGGACATCTTACCAAACAAATAAGGAGAAGCTTCTGATGGTGTAGTTGACGGAAAAGCTGCTCGAAGGAGATACCATGACGGAGGCAATAATATGTGATAAGGCACTAGCTTTTTAAACTGTATTGCTTCAGCGACCCCTGGCACCTCAACGCACGACAACTCGGGCGATCCCGTTTAAAGCTAGCCGGAATTGATTCGAACGTTTTAAAACGGAAACAGCATTCACTGTGTTGTCAGGCACCGTGAAGCAGGGAGTGAAATTATGATATATATCAACTATGCATCCTCAAAACCTTTTCAAATCATTCATAGCGAACATTGATTTGACCTACAAGCCGGACTTTTAGCAAGTGCATTCAGGAGCTTACAGTTCACACACATTTCTGCAACTAGGATTGTCTTCCGTGAGCATTATAGCTCTCATAGTACACCACTACTTGCTAACCTGCACCGGCTCCCCATCAAGCAGTGCATCGACTATAAGGTTCTGTCACTCACGTTTTAGTCCTTTAATTAGCTTGCTCCAGCCTACCTATCCTAACTAATTCTCACTTACACAGTATGCCACAATCGGCAGAATTTCGGTGCAGGAATGTAACAGCACATCCTTAACTAAGCATTGGGTGGCTATTTCAAGCGCTGATTCATGCGGATTGACTACCACGGTTAAATCTAGGCGATGCATTTATCAGCGAATTCGACAACCACAAAAAAGTCGCTTTTTAAGCATTTCGGATGGTCTAAGTCGCAGCATGTCAGCTGGCTAATTAGAATAGAAAAGCTCACCTGCAGCATTGTGTTTTTTCCAACGACAATATACGTTACAAGAACAATTACTGTTCAGAGAGAATAGGCGGTGATTCGCCGACCATTAAGCAATCAACTCTCAGGCTAAGCCAAACGAGCTGGATAGGAATGGACACAGCATACACTGGTAGCCAGTCTAGAGAGTCCACAAAGTAACATGGGGGATAACGTCTCACTAAATTCATACCAAAGGCATGTGTTTTTATTTAGAGACTCAATAAATGCTTCCACACGCTTTGCATAACTTGGCTATGCATAGTATTGTGGAAAATCTTATTATCCGAAAAGTTTGCAGCCATAGCTTTAGCTTCGGAGTTTATTCCTTGAAAATGCAGAGACACCAAAAGCCGGATGTCTTGGTATTTAAGCTTGAAAGGACTTTGGAGCTTGCAAACAGGATTACTCAACCTCCGATTACAAGTCAGGTAGTTATGCCGATCAAGCAATATACCATTATAATTACTTACCATTTCACCATATTGCCTCAACTCGTCTTCCTATTGTTACTACTTCCAAACGTCGGTTAAGTCCAGCTGCCTCTAGGTAGGTGATTCACTGCCTACATGATTTGCTCGATCTTATGGCTGCGTTGGGTGCTATCAATCACCAAGTCATTATTGAGTCACTCTCATCTCGCCAGGGCATTACTGGCACGGCATTGCAATGGTTCAAGTCTGATCTCAGTTGGAGACCACAGAATAGTAATGTATATCTTCAAAGATCGTCCGAGGAGCAAAGGAAATATGAGAAACCTCAGGGCTTGGTGTTTGGTCCAGCTCGCTTCACGGTTTATACTCTTTCTCTTGCCGATGCGATTGCCAAGCTCACTGTAGCTTTTTCCTTCGATGTGGCTGACGCTCAGTTGTAACTTTGCTTTGATCCCTCCTAGCTCTCCAAAACATCAAATTCTCTCAACTGCCTTGCTGCATCTATAGATGATATCCACACATGGATGGCAGACAGCTTTCATAAATTGAATGATGATAAAACAAACTTACTAGTTACGGGCTAAGAATTGTGATTCAGAAATTGGAAAAGCTGACTCTCAAAATCTGCTGTGCCAGCATATCGCCAATTGAATTTGCATGCAATCAAGATGTCATATTCCAAAGTAACCTTTCATTAGATGACCGCATGCACTTCTCAGTCCATTCTAAGTACTTTCAACTATATAATATTGCAAAAACTTGAGCTTCTGTAGACAGGGATATCATATTTAAGTCGGTCTATGCATTTTTGACATCCCCTATTGACTCCAATAACTCCCTGCTAGCTGGTCTACCGGCCCGTACCGTCAGTGGCTTCCAGCTTGTGCTAAATTTAAAAGTCATTCTTGACTGTCGTGAGCGTCTCAGTTGCACCATCATACATAACTCTTCTTGCTGACCTGTACGGACGATTGGTCAAGCAACGATCGGCTTCAAGGTTTTGTCGCTCACTTTCAGGCCCCTTCATGCTTTGGCTCAGCCTACCTTCCAGATCTACTGCCCCACGAGTGCAAGCCTCTGATCACCCGCTTTTCGGAATTTAACTGTTTACCTGTACCCTTAAAAACGACAAATCCTGTGGATACTGCTCCTTTTGTTTGTATGCTCCCAAAGCCTGGACCTCACTACCGACTTCAGTCACGACATCGCCTGACTTGACCACATTAAATAAAGAATAAAAAACGCACCTATTCATCACAGCACTTAGTGGGTCACTGTGATTCTTTGTGTATGTGCACATGTGTTCAGACACTATGCATTCTGGAAGTGGCCACAGGCATGTTGACCATCAACCTAACCACTAAATTACTGTTGCTTGTTAGGAATACTACCACTAACCATGTTGTATCTTTGCTTTGATCCCTCCCAGCCTTCGAGCACCTCAAATTCTCTAATCTCACTTGCTGCATGCATTGATGACATCCGCACATGGATGGCAGCAAATTTTCTAAAACTAAACGATGATAAAACTAACGTATTAGTTATGGGCAAACCCAGTGTGTTTCAGAGATTGGAAAGGCTGTCTCTCAAAATTGGCTCTGCCAGCAAATCTCCAGTCGATTAAGCTCGAAATCTAGGTGTCATATTCCAAAGCGACCTCTCGTTAGACGACCATATCAGCTCCACAGTCAAATCTGCCTATTTTCAGCTTTGATTGCTAAAATTCGGGCTTGTTTAGATAAGGATACCACGTCCAAAATGGTCCATGCATTCGTGACATCTCGTCTCGACTTCTGCAACCCACTGCTTACTGGCCTACCAGCATGTGCGATCAGGCGATTGCAGCTGGTGCAAAACTCTGCAGCTAGGCTTGCCTGTTTTTAGCATCGCAGTTGCCACATTACTCCACTTCTCGCCAACCTGCACTGGCTACCAATCAAGTAACAGATTGACTTCAAGGCTTTGTCGCTCACTTTGAGGTCCCTTCATTCTATGGCTCCAGCCTATCTCTCAGATATACTCCCCCATTAGGCCAACCATCGTACCACCCGCTTTTCGGAATCCAACAGTCTAGAAATACCTCGTACAAACAAACCTCGAATCCTTCGGAGACCGTGCATTTAGTTCGTATGCTCCCAAAGCCTGGAACTCCCTCCCGACCTGCGTCAGAACATCCCCTGATCTGACCACATTTAAAATGAACTTAAAAACACACCTATTTAGGACAGCATTTAGTGGGTCCCTGTGATTCATCCTTCACGTGCCTATGCGTGCTGACACTGCACATGCTGCCACTCACTACATTTGCATGCTGACCCTGTGCATGTCACCCCTAACCAGGTTATTCATTTTGTTTGTTTTTCAAGCATGATTTTACTTAGCACTTACTTGCATTTCCCTTTGCAGCAAATTTAAAGCACCTAGAAAGAGATTGAGTTCTCTGAGGTCGCTTTATCAAGTACATTGTTATTATTATTAATATTATTATTATTAACCATGCGATCGTGCTTAGTTTGCAGCAAATATAATTTGCTTAGAGAGATATAAGTCTTCTGAGGGTGCCATATCAAATTTCTTTGAATTTTTTTATACTATAGAATATGCAGTTCGATACGTGAGAGATTACCAAGCTTGAAAATACCCTCGATGACTGCTGAGAAACCGAAAGACTGCACCGATGCATGTTTTAAGTTGGGTAAATGCATCCAATTTATCGGTGGCTAAAGGTGCTCGAAATTTAGATCTTTAAAAAATGGTGAATTTTTCAGTAGTCAGACAGTCTTTGCCTCAATAAAAAAAGAGCTGCTCTGCATGTCTTAACTCTTGGTAAGAAAAAAAAGGTAGGAGCATATATGCATTATTACAAATGCAGTTAACTCACGCAGATACTTTTTAGCGATGGTCTAGAGAGTAGCAGATTATAAAATACAGAAATATGTATTGTTACATATTAATCCACCTATTATTATTATTGTTATTATTCCCTTTGCACACCAATTTAGGACAGCATTTAGTGGGTACCTGTGATTCGTCCTTGATTTGCTTATGCGTGCTGACACTGCTCATGCTGCCACTAACCACATATGCATGCTGACCCTGTGTATTTCCACCCTAACTATGTTATTCATGTTGTTTGTTTATCAAGCATGATGTTACTCACCATTTAATTGCATTTTCCTTTGTAGCAAATTTAAAGTGCCTAGAAAGAGAGTGAGTTCTGCGATGGTGCTTTATGAAGTGCATTATAATAATTAGTATTATTATTAATCCCGAAGGACGAGCTAATTTAGTATGTCAGCACTGCAGGCCTATCGTGCTGTTGAACGTTACGGTGGAAAAAGCACTTACAAAGCAATTCATATAGTAAAGGAACACCTACAACGGAAACGCATGATACAGGGCTTATTGTATTGCGACCGCTCAGAGTTACGAATGATTCGAAGTATAGCCTGCCTTATTTTACTACCATGAGGAATTTTTTTGCAAACAGTCGTGAAAATACTTGCACGCAGGGCTGATTATACGACGACTTTCAACTTTTGTCCGTTAACAATTCTTCTAATAGACCAGTTACGCTAAAGATAATTTTGGATTTCTACAAGAAGAAAATGCATTAAAAGCAAGCTCTGATGCTACAGTTTCTCGAGCAAAAGAGAGCAATTCGAAATCGAACAAATAAAGACTACAAGATATTGACTTTTGCCTGTGCCATTTCAACGTTGCACGTGTCCAACCAGTGTGATGTATGAGATAGCTTAATTAGCATAACCGCAATTGGAATCGATACAGTTTCAAGTAGCTGTTTACGTTGGGCTTAATAGGATACGATTCAACGCTTGAGGAAGAATATATGCAAACAGCTAAGCAGTGCGACTGATAAGCAGAATTGGTACATGCATCAGTCTTCCTCTATAAGCTGCACCAAGATTCTTGAATTGGCAATATAGCTTGAAAGTTTCAATGCGACAAATGATCATCAGATGAAACCACAAACGTAACAGTTATTAGGCAATTCTATAAATTAGGTAAAACGAAAAAATGAGAATGAACAATGGACTAATTAAAAAAAGATTGAGTGATTGCTGACTTCTATCTTATTCAGATCTGATCATGCTGAGCTATAGCCTAATATTTTTCTAAATAATCATAAATAGGCATACCTTACTTCTGAGACTTTACTGTGCAGCAGCTGTCAACAGTTTTTATAATATACTAAATATATCAGTTTCACCGCCCACTCAGTAAGGAAAGTGAAGAAACGCACTCGCGTAGGACTACATAAATACATAACTACAATTAAATATCCCAGCAAATTACATGTACGTCCTGAAAGCAGTCCAACAGCGAGACCATCAGTACGCTAACAGCAGCCCAAAAATGTCCCATTTTTTGTCCGGTAAGGATCACTAGGTAATAGGGGGATTGCTTTTTACGGCCTTGGCTCAGAGGTCGTGGGTTTTAATCCTGCAGCTGGCGATCCTGTATCGCTTGTGTGAGCAATTATGTTACACATAAATGGTCTTTTGTTACCATAAAAAAGCCGTCAAATAGGCTAGTGTTTTTAACACCCAAAATACAGGTTTCTATCAGATAGGAAAGGGCTTGCAGAATACAAATGATGTCGTAAACCAGACACTGCAATTTTTGTAGCCTCATCAATACGGCCAAATGCAAACTTCGTCTACCTGTTCAGGCCCACTGCATGGCCCGAACTGTGTGCTTGCATGAGCTCATGAAGAACGACGAGACTGCTTTACATTTGGGACTATGATAACGGATGTTATGTTTGGGATAGCCAGGCAACTGAGCATGTTTCACGGCACATTCTGCCAAAGGCAGCACTTACATTATTTGCCAAAACCTAATCTTCGTTTATTGCAACATTTGGTTTCTCGTTCTTACTCACACACGCCTGGCCTTTACCCAAGCTGCAGCCTACGTGTGCTCACTGCCGAATAAGTGATTCTCTTTTTCTGTAGCACTGCTTTGGTACAGTGGCTCAGTTGCATGCCCAGACCCAGGTCTCGCTGAGGGCTTGGCCTCGAGCCAGGAGCGTTTGTGAAGCGCATTTACAAAGATTAGGTTCTATAAGGGATATACTAGTGAATGATATTTTAGTTTGGTCTGTTAGTTTTGCGTATTTTTTTAGTGCAAGACCTTAGAGTAGCCGTTGTTGCTAAAAATACAATTTACGAGAGAGACTCTTCGATGCCGGTTCAATAAAATAAAGGTATTTACATCGGCTCATACCAGGCCATGATCATTTAAGATCGCCAACTTTATATAATATAAAAGTCGACAGGTCATAGAAAACTCTGGCCAGCATCCTACGATGTTTAGGATAAAACTTGTAACAGACAAGACTGTGAAGAAAGTATACTCACTATAATACTAATAACAACGTTACACCTAATAGAGCGCCCTCAGAGAACTCATTCTCTTACTAGGAACTTCATATTTGCCACAAAGGAAACATGAATGAAATGTGAATGGACTCGCTTTTGACTGCCTTATTGCGGCAGGATTAGTGAGAAAACATTGCTGGAAATTCAAAATTGACCTCGAATGGTCAAGATACAGTCATAGACAACCATGCAATGCACGTTGGAATATCTGTGTTGCCCATGTCGACAGCATCTAGTATTGGAGCTTCAGATACTGAATTAAAACCTCACCTCTACCTCTACCTGAAGCAAACATAAAGCACCTAGAATTAGATTGGGTTCTCTGAGGATGCTTTATCAAGTGAGTCGTTATTATATTACTAATATTATTAGACTTGGGCAGCATTCACTTTGCAGCCAGGGTGACAAATGTGGCAGTGATAGACGAAGTAAGAGAAATGCCCAATTTACACAATAAAATCAGTGTAAACATAAAGAGCAAACGACGCATCACATCACTCCATGCTTGCAGCACAACTCGTCAAATAGCAAGAACTGGGTATGCTGCACAGCCCCATGACTTGCTGGCCGTGAATCGTGTAATACGTTCAAGATTAATTGATGAACACTGCACACAATTTTAAGTTATCCACATCATCTAAATATAAAGCAAAGTCTCACTCCAATACAGAACTATTCTATCACACCTGCCGTGGTGAGACAGTAGTGACTCCTCCACATATGACCATCGTCTTCACTCGTCTGCAGCTGTCAACACCGATAGCGAGTCTTGCCATGGGGGACTTGGCACTGGGTACTTGGAAGTGGGTTTATCTCTGGGTTACCTTTCTCAGGCTCATAGCAGTAAAAACCAGGTCTCGAAAGGTGAAGAGCTAACCCATTGAACGAAAATGGTGAAATATGGAGAGCATGCACCAAAATTCTGTGGGAGAAGTAACCGCAAGTGACCGGGTATAGGCTGAACCACATCGAAGCCCACTTGGAGAGCGTCCAGCAAGCAGATACGTGTGCTGCTGCATACCATAACAGCGATTCTAAGGACTTCAGCTGTATCCTGAAGGAATTCCCAGCAAAAATAAGCTCGATCAACTGCCACAACTTGATCCTATCAAGCTCTGACACCAACTTCAACTAAATTGAAGAGGTCACCATGGAAATAACACACCTAGACATGGTGATAAAGTGGTGCTTCAAGCATTCAGTTAGAACCGTATACCTTGTTAGGAATAAATGCAAAATTTTTAAATTAGTCCCGCTTATAATGTTTTTTGAAAGGTTTTGACCTGATTATAATACAGGTTCTACAAATATTTCGTCAGCAGCACCCGAGGGCCGCCAAGACTCCTCTAGAGTATTTGCTAAATAATGACCCGGTCTTCGATGTAGGTTCAGTGTCATTGTGTAGTAGTGGAAATGACAGGCTCACTATAAGAAGGAGCTTAGCCGATGGTATATGTCTGATGAAACTCACACATGGTTTCACAAGCAAAAGAAGCAAAAACGCATCGACAGAAAAGGCTGCTTTAGTACGTTTTGCTATATTGCCCTCTTTAACAAAATAACCAGGATGTGCAGTATTTATTCCCATAACAAATTACTAAAATGACTCGCAGCTGTAAGGACAGACACGCGATTAATCGAAAACTAGAAGAATGCACGAAACTGTCAAGATAAAGCTAATCACTTTGACAGATTTAGCACTGAATAATTGAAGAAGTGGAACTTGTTCACCTAAAATGGCCAAACAAAAGCTACTCGGCAAATCCCCACAGGATACCAATCTTTACCGATAGGAACCATCACTATAGGCAGGCACAGCCTGCTCTAAAGAAAATAGCCTCTTTCATTTTTCCCAAGGCTGGCTACATAAGGTGAGGCCTTATTTGTAAATTGTTAGTGATACTGAACCAGCAGAGGTATTAGAAGCAGTCTAAGATAATATTTTATACATAAGCTAGTCATCTACTAGTTGCATGTACCTTTGCTTTGATCCCTTCCAGCCTTCGAGCACTACGACTACTGTAAACTCACTTGCTGCAAGTATTGATGACATCCGCACATGGATGGAAGCACATTTTCTGAAACTAAATGATGATAAAACTAACTTACTAGTTATGGGCTAATACAGTGTGATTCAGAAATTAGAAAAGCCGAGGCAATAAATTGGCTCTACCAGCATATCTCCTGTTGAATCATCTAGAAATATAGGTGTCATGTTCCAATATGACCTAACGTTAGACGATCACATCCAATCCACTGTCAAATCTGCCTACTTTCAGCTACATAACATTGTTAAAGTTCGGGCTTGTTTAGAAGAGGATACGATGTATTGTTAAAGTTCGGGCTTGTTTAGAAGAGGATACGACGTCTACATTGATCCACGCATTTGTGAAATCCCGACTTGAATTCTGTAACTCCCTGCTTACTAACCTATCGGCATATGCAATCAGGTGATCAAAGCTCGTGCAAAGCTCTGCAGCAAAGCTTGTCTGTCGTGAACGTCGCAGTTGCCACATCACACCACTTCTTGGCGACCTGCACCAACTACCAGTCAAGCAACGGATCGACTTCAAAACTTTGACGCTCACTTTTAGGTCACTTCATAATTTGGCTCCAGATTATCTCTCAGATCTACTTCCTTACCAGGCCAAGCATCGTACCACTCACTTTTCAGAATCCAACAGTTTATCAATACCTCGTACACACCTCAAATCCTTTGAAAACCGTGCATTCAGTTCGTATACTCCCAAAGCCTCTAACTCCCACCCGTTTATGAAGCATGATATAGCTGAAGACTCAATCGCGTATCCATTAGCAGCAAGTGTGACGCACCTAGGAAGAGATTGAGTACTCTGTGGGCGCTTTATCAACTGCATTATCATTATTATTATTATTATTATTATACGAGTAACATAAGAACAGTGGACATTTTTTTCAGTGCAAAAATGTATAAGGCAATTAAATTTTAGCAATGCAGCATTCTTATTCCTAACTCTTTTTTTTGAGAACCAAGAAACCTAAAAAGCAAAGTCAAAGAACCGCCAAGAACCGGAGGTTTTGGAAAACATGCTACAGATGGAATTCACAGCATACTACACAAAAACGAGCTGCATAAACCGCATGCCAACCACATCGCTTCTCTCGGCCAGATTTTGAACTAACTCGTTTGAAGAACCGTCAAAGGTATCTTGCTCTACCAGGAACAGAGTTTGGCAATGCTGCAAGAAAAATGAAAGCTCTCGGATAAAGCGAAACCATCTAGTGAATATTTTGCATTCGTTACCTAAACACAGAATTATTTGAGACCACTGTTAAAAATTTGTATTCCACATTCGTTGAAGGATCGTCGAATGCAATCTTAAAAACGTTAAGATAATAATAATGGTGATATTAACTCACTTGATAAAGCGCCCTCAGATAACTAAATCTCTCTCTAGGCGCTTTACATTTGCTGTAAAGTGAAATGCAATTGAATGGTAAGTAAAATCATGCTTGAAAATACAAACGAAATGAATAATATGGTTAGGGGTGACATGTACAGGGTCAGCATGCAAATGTGGTTAGTGGCAGCATGCACAGTGTCAGCACGCATAAGCACATCAAGGACGAATCACAGGGACCCACTAAATGCTGTCCTAAATAGGTGTGTTTTTAAGTTCCTTTTAAATGTGGTCAGGTCAGGGGATGTTCTGACGCAGGTCGGGAGGGGGAGTTCCAGGATTGGGAGCATATGAACTAAATGCACGGTCTCCAAAGGATTTAAGGTTTGTATGAGGTATTTCTAGACTGTTGGATTCCGAAAAGCTGGTGGTACGATGCTTAGCCTGATGGGGTAGTGTATCTGAGAGATAGGCTGGAGCCATAGAATGAAGGGGCCTAAAGGTGTGGGACACAACCTTGAAGTCAATCCGTTGCTTGACTGGTAGCCAGTGCAGGTCGGCGAGAAGTGGAGTAACGTGGCAACTGCGACGCTCACGACAGACAAGCCTAGCTGCAGAGTTTTGCACCAGCTGCGATCGCCTGATCGCACATGCTGGTAGGCCAGTGAGCAGTGAGTTGCAGAAGTCGAGACAGGATGTCACGAATGCATGGACCAACTTAGACGTGGTATCCTTATCTAAACAGGCCCGCATTTATCAATGTTATGAAGCTGAAAATAGGCGGATTTGACTGTGGAGCTGATGTGGTCATCTAACGAGAGGTCGCTTTGGAATATGACACCTAGATTTCGAGCTGATTCAACTGGAGATATGCTCGCAGAGCCAATTTTGAGAGTCAGCCTTTCCAATCTCTGGATCACACTGGGTTTTTCCCATAACTAGTAAGTTAGTTTTATATTCGTTAAGTTTTAGAAAATGTGCTGCCATCCATGTGCGAATGTCATCAATGCATGCAGCTAGTGAGTTTAGAGAATTTGAGGTGCTCGAAGGCTGTGAGGGATCAAAGCAAAGGTACAACTGAGTGTCATCTGCATAGAAGTGAAAGCCTAGATTGTGCTTGGCAATCACATCAGCAGGAGGCAGAGTATAAACCGTGAAAAGAACCGGACCTAGCACTGAGCCCTGAGGTACTCCATATTTCAGAGGTACTTCAGATGATCTTTGTCCATTCACGTCAATACTCTGGAGTCTCCCACTGAGATAGGACCTGAACCACTGCAGAGCAGTGCCAGTGATGCCCAGGCGAGATGAGAGGCGCTCAAGAAGAACTTTGTGATCGATGGTATCAAAAGCTGCCAAAAGATCAAGCAAAACAAGCAGAGACACTCTCCCCATGTCTGCATTCCTAAGTAGGTCGTTGTATACCCGAAGCAATGCTGACTGTGGAGTGATTAGCTCTAAAGCCAGACTGGAACTCACTAGCAAGGTGTGAGGTTTCGATATACAAGATAGAAGAAAACTAACCGAACCCAACCATGACCTCAGAATGAAGTCAATTTTGATTGCTTCACGGGGTATGCAAATGCCACCCAGAAAGAGTATCACTACTACTGTTTTATTATTTTGTAAGCGTAAAACTTGTATCGAGCCATTTGGTAGCTACTACTGCTGCTACATCAATAACAACAACCACTGGTACTACCAATAATGAAAATTCATTTGATATCGCACCCTCGGAGACCTCAATCTCTTTCTAGGCACTTTACATTGGCTCCAAACGAAGTCCGATCGAATGGTTATTTTTAGCATGCTCAATAAGCAACAAGAATAGCACTGTTAGGGGTGAGATACGCATGGTCAGCATGTAAATATGGCAAGTCGCAGCTCCTACAGTGACTACAGGTATAAGCACACAAACGTCAATTAACTGGGATACACTAAATGCTTTCATAAAAAGATGCACTTGTAGTTTCTTTTTAAATGTGAAGAAGTCAGGAGATATCATGTTAGGAGTTTGTTCCACGCTTTATGAGCATGCAAAGTACGGGCACGTTCTCCAAAGGATTTTAGATTTGTGCTGGTATGGTTAAACTATAAGATACCGAAAAGCGTACCTGAAACCCATCAAGTAGTTTTAAAACCTTCATTTTAAAGCATGTCAGTTTTAGTCACAAAGTGCTAGCTTGGTGGTACTCACGAATTTTTTTAATATGAGATATATATACCATTTCCAAGATTAATCTTGACTAATCGATAATCTTGCCCGCCTGTAGGCTATAGAAGATATTTCTGAAAAATAACCGACCGGCTCCAAAAAAAGACAGTCTGAGTTGGTATATAAACCTTGTGCCTGAATTTTCTGGTGACCAACTTCAGTATACATGGAAAAGGCTTGAGCAAGTGTATTTTATTCAATATGCATTGCTCTCCATGTGCCTTTAGTATTTTTAAGGATGACAGAAAATTCTGAAGGTGATGAGTTGCGCATGCAGGAAAAGGAGCAGTAGTTAATTCGCTCGTAACTACTTTGTTCAGATTCGTTAAACCTTGCAGTTGAAGTTAAAAACGTTTCATGTGCTCAACATGTAAAGTTCATTTATGAATAGCACTAGTAAACATCTGACCCGTTTGAAGTTAGTTATGCACTGTGGCATCACATCAATGCATCGTAGAAGCAGGACAGTGGGAATAGGGTACAAAGGACCAGTTTGTTTTATTTGGATATGGACTTCGAGATGAGGTCACAGGTGACCTCGTTCAGTTTAGAAATTGAGGTGCTGCGAGGAATCGAGGGACAACATTCTAGGAAAAATTAGGTATCGCAGAGATAGACTGTGATAGTGATAGTGATAGAGTGATAGAGTGATAGTGACAGAGATAGTGATCTTGTCTAGATCTTGATAAGGCTAGAGAAGCGACCAGCCAGATAATCGCATGGATCATCAGGTAATAAGCTAATCTGGGAGCGTTTGAGATAGTTTATCGTCTACATGAGCATTCTTTTATTGTGCATCTACGATTCCATAAAACTTGTTCATTAAAGCTAGGCTTGGCCTTTGCCAGGACCAATCGGTACGACTTACAGTAGTATGCTCTGGATATGTGATCTGCAAAGTCATAATGTCCGTTGCTCAGAAATGAAACCCGGTATGGTGCTAGTTATCAACGCCCTGTAACTTGTGAACGTCGCTTATTGTGGCAATAAATGTCACAAGGAATTTAGATGTTTACCATTAGCCAATGAAATGCTTTCTTGATGCCATTGCTTGAATAGCCCAGGAGATGACCATGCTGGGGCGGCACTGAATTCCAGACTATCAACATCGTAATTGTATTAATGCCAAGGTCAAGATTCTCTTTTGAAACGCCTCCGATGAACTGTGACATACTTTTTAGTATGTCGCAATTAATAAAATATGTAAGGTCTAGAACCTATAAAACATTTGCTATCAACATAATTACCAGAGATACCTGTTGTATTCTTGCAGTTCAGTTGCAAAGAGAGAAATCCAATTTTTTTCGGTAACAAAGCAGAAACACTAACTAAATGAAGCCATTACTCCTGATACGTTAATCCCTGTGTTTTTTGCAAAGTCATATCCAACAGCATAACCTAAATTTATCGCATATGCGTCCAATGCAGCAGTATCTAGGCCTGTAATTCTGTTGAAATTACAATCTAAGCTCTCAACGTAAATTGGTTCACCATCGAGATTAATTTGATTCTACGTTGAATTAAAAATCTAAATCTGAGCAAGTACCATTATTTCAAGTTAATGTCCGTCGACAGAATTAGAACAAAATTTGAAAACATTGAACACGTGCCGCTTGAGAGCTAAAAAAAACTTCGATAAACATAAATAAAAACATGATTTTTGTGAAACATTAACTACAATTCAATTTTCAAAGATAGTTCCAATGGTAGGAGGCATTCTTAGATATATAAAATTTGGAATCGACACTAAAAAAGATGTTTTATCCGGCAGAATAAAAGCAGCTGACGTTTTATCTAAGGGAATCATAAAAGTTGTGCCAAAAATCGCTGCAAAACTTTCTTTAGCTGCATTAAATAACATTGCAAAAGTAGTGCCAAAAGTTCTTAGGTCTTAGAAAAAGATATGTTCTCTTACCAAAGTAATCGCAGGATTTTGTCAGGTGCTGCAAGAATAGTCGAAGTTTATCAAAAAATAGTTGAGGACGTTGCTTCAGGAAATTATGGCCACGTTTCGTAGAAGATAATCCCAGAAAAGATTGGAGATCTAGAAAAATTATTTTAATTCGCGTATTTGGTCAATATATCAACAAAATACTATTAAAATCTGTGAGCAGTAATTCAAATTTGTACCTTAGCACAAGCAAGTTCCTTTCTGCTGTTTTTGGCAGTGTAGTATAGGGGTCCACTGCATAACTTGACCCTAAGTCTTGGAGCAAAACCATTATTGAAGTGAGCAGCCGAGTTATATTGCCCGCTATTCTAGCTATTGTTTCCAGCATTGCCGCAATCGTTGGAGCTGTCAGACCAGCGTTTCAATTGCTCTAACAGTTGCAGGATTAATAACAAATAATAGACATAGCAACGTAAACTGCAAGAGCGTCTCCTATGAACACACATCCTGAAATACCAAGTGTTTTAAAGAGTTGCAGAGTTCATGGCTAAGAAATGCAATTTATATTCTAAATTCACAACTTGTAATCCTGCAGACACCAATCCATATCGTTACGACGCAAATAGTTGACATGATAGAAGTAAGACGAAAGCTCAATTATTTAAAGACGGGCAAGAAAATACTTGAAGAATTTGGAGTTGGCTATTGGCCTAAAATTAAAGAGTCGATAAAAAATTCAAGTCTAGAACAATCGTGCGGTGAACTTGCGACTATAGGTTCAAATCTGCCATGCTTTTAGCTAATTTGTTCGAGAAAGGCTAATCACCAGGAGTAACTTACTCGGCTGTGTGAATTTAGGAGATGAACTCAACACGCACTACAAGACATATAAATATGTGTGTCGTACAATTTTGTGGTCTCCAATTCGGCGATAATCAAAGTTTAATCACGCGAATTACAGGTGAAGTTGGATAACAGCACGATCGCCAGTTTTGGCAGCCTCTACTATGTTTTAAAAATAGCCGAGGCTGGATAATTGTTTTTCTTTCGTAATATAAGATTCCCATTTGTATGGCTAATCTTCAAACACAGAAAGCAAAGCCAGACTTGTCATTATGGTACATCGGCTTTTTCTATTATTCTGCGAATGAGTTGCTTCTCGTTAACTACAAAATCTATTATCCAATTGCATTCCAATAATGTGATTAAATTCATGCATCAGCATTTATTATTGCATTGTAAGCCACGCAAGACAATGCCCCTATATTTTCTAGTGTAAATAATTATAATAAGATCACTATTAGAACCAATATGACCTTATTCTGAACGAACTCTTGCTGTGTCATTTCTAGAAAACATTCAGAAAAATCTTCCCGGGGCAGATTCTTATATTAGTTGCTCCAGGACTTATCTAAGAAATCTAGCAATGTGCTCCTGTTTACACAATAGTTTTCTTTCTGCTAAATAACATCATGTAATGTATCTCCGTCAGTAACTCCACGAAGTCATAAAGACCATGTGGGTGTTACCCAAGAGAGTTTTGTATAGCGCACTCACAGCCTAAGCGGCTTTCGGTACGCATTCGGTAGCCAACAGACTTCGTCTCACGCAACAAAGAGAAAGTGGGAAGCATAGCGGAGTCAGGAGAGCAGTTAAGGTAGTGAGTAGCATAGAAGTAGCAGTTCAGGAGCGCTGAAAAAGATGTGCCATAGTCGGCAGTTGGAGAGTAGATGTTGTTGCATAGCTTCTGTCGCCAACTGTCTTTAAGCGGAGGAAAGGGACAGCTAGTTTATTGTCCACACAGGACCTGAGGGTGCGAACAGGCTGAAATTGATGCAGCAGTTCAGCTAATGGCTTAATAAAATCTGCTTTGGGTATGATTTACAGGACTTCGGTTTTTGAGTAAAAAAAGAAACCCAAATTTGTAAGTTTCCCGGTGTAAACTCGAAATCTTTGAAAGTTACTAGATCAGCATCTGACCCAAATTTCTTGAAACGACGTTCAAGCCTGCGCTTGGCAAGGCATATTTACATGCTGATGCTAGTGGTGACTGTGATTTATGTAAAACACTATCTGGACAAGAAATCAGCGTTGTGTGTGCTCACTGCAGATTAGCATCTAACTCCACGATTACATGCCTTGGAAAAGTGGATTAGAATACCAGCAGTGAGCAAGCAGGTCATCGTAGCCCTCGTTCCCACAGCCTAAGCATGAGTTTATCAGAAATGGACATAGACTGACCTATTATTATTATTCACCAGCGTTTGCTAACTCTAGTGCTGCTGCCGTGACATTCTCTTTCGGTATGCACACACATGTCCGATTCATCACTGGCTAATCATTTGCTAACTGATGCATGGCTGATCCTGGGCAGTGAACTGTGCATGTTAACTAACTTTGCGATGCCTGCTCGATCGTTGCCGAGTTTGTTACACAGTGTCAGACCTGCATAGCCGTTACCCCTATTGGTGACATCAAGTATCGAAGGAATCCAGAGCGGATGTTTTTCCAGGCGTTCCTTCTTGCCTCATTTGCTGCAGCCGATTCAACAAAAAGCTGGAAAATACTCGGCGACTGGTTTGGCTTTAATGTCTGACGACTGTCCATATGGCAACGACGAAACTGATGTCCTGATCCATATTGCAGCGACCAGATCCCCTTATAATTTAACGGTCAAAAAAGAATCATTGGTTGTTCATCCGCCATGAAAATAAGTTTATGAGATGTCATTTTGGCGGCTGACATATCAGTTTCTCACTAATGGCTCCTATTAATGAAAATAACTGTACGTGACACACTTAGCAGCAACCGTAGACGAACCGTAACGGAAGCTGTTACGATCTTAATCCTTAAAACATGTTTGCAATACACTGAAGCACGAGACAGCCAATTAACAATAACTCCTTGCTGGTCATTTAAGATGTCTTTCGGAACCCGACAGGTTGCGTCTTAAGCATTGCTTAAGTCAGAATTGTTCGCTACAGCAACTGTAGATTCCTTGGATTTCTCGAAACCAGCTTAAATCTTGTTACTTTGAAATTGCACCCTGAATGTAATATGGTAATAAAAGGATGTACTACTATATTTACTGACTGGCCTTCCCTTAGATTTGACGGCTAAAGTGTCTTTGTGCCCTCACCTACCTCTAATGATGCTCTAACCTTCTAATCTAGGGGAAGGTCAATCGGCGAAAGTAAGTAGTACATACTTACTTATTTACATATTAAAGTGAACCTATCTAGTTGGTCAAAGGTCACAAAAGATGTCAAATACATGAGCAAAAGGCAGATCTACCCACGATAAAGCCATTCAGTGTTTGTTTGTAGCCATGTCCCGTGCCAAACATTTGCCAGTGCCAAGGCAGTTACAATTGGGGCCAGCATCAACCACCATCTGTTTTAAGCTGAGAAGCGAAGCTTTCGTTGACAATCACCTTGTCGTCCCCTCACCAGAGGCACCACCCACGCCCACCCCGGCCAAGCCACTAATCCTGCTCGTTGCTGCAGCCTCGATGCATCAGGTCTGTACAGCCACTTGAGCTAACCGCATATGGCCGGCGTCGGTGTGGCCCTAAGCGCTTCACAAGCACTGCAGCTGGTCGCTCAGCAACACCGAGAGCCACTGTGACCACGTGTGCAGGCGCACAAAACATCAAGCAAGGGCACTACACGACCAATCCGATGGGGTCCACAGAAGTCTCCTGATGTTGACTCTATTTTTCGTCAATCGCTGCCGTGAATGGCCTACTTACCACCATTGTTCGAAATGCCACCTACCAACCAGTCCCACTACTGTCGGCTACCTCCCGTGGCCGCAATCCTCAACCGGCGTCGCCCTACCCTTAAAAATCTAGCCTTGACAATATGGCTGAAATGTCAGCCGATATCGATCAGCCGCTCCTGAGAGAGCAGGATGCTAAAGCTATTGAGCCAGGCTGATGATGTGCTACAACATGATTAGGGGTGGCATGCCCAGGGTCATCATGCAAGTTTGATTAAGGGCAGCATACACAGTGTCAGCACGCTTAAGCCTGTAAATGACGAATCACGGGCACTCTCTCAATGCTGTGATAAATATGTGCGTTTTAATTTCTTTTTTAATGTGGTCAAGTCTGGATATGTCGTGGCGAAAGTCTGGAGTGAGTTCCAAGCTTTACGAGCCTACGAACTAATTACATCGTTACCAAAGAATTTGAGGTGTTTGGGAAATATTTGTGAAGAGTTGGATTCCTAAAAGCTGGTGGTACTATGCTTACCATGTTGGGGAGTACATCTGATAGGTAGGTAGGTAGGCTCAAGCAAAAGAATGAAGGGACTTAAAAGTGAGCTAGATAGCCTTGAAGTCAATGAGTGTCTCGACTGGTAGCCAGTGCCGGTCGACGGGAAATGGTGTGATCTGGCATTTGCAACACTCACGACAGACAAGCCTTGCTGCAGAGTTTATACTCAATCACTAGGAAAAGATATTACGGACCGTGGACTAGCGTATTACTTTTATGCTGACGATACTCAGCTGTATTAGCACTTCAAACCTTCTGAATCTGCTGAGAAACTATAAAATAAATGCTCACCTGTCGCCATTCAATCCTGGATGTCAGAACATTTTTTTACTCTAAATGACGATACAATCCAGCTGTTGCTCATAGGACATGTTAAGCTTGCGGCCGAATTAAAAGGTCCGCTCTTCTAATTGATTATGCTGACGTGCGACCATCAAAACGTGTTCGAAATTTGGGTGTCGGTTTCGACAGCTGCCTAAATTTTAAAAGCTTCATGAAGTGGACTGCTCCTGCATCTAGCCATCACGTCAGATCTTTATCTATTGGGTAGGAAACAACGTTCCCACGTTTTTTTTTAAATTTAACTTTTAGCATGTCATTAAATGTTTTGTCATAATGTTTTTAATCATTTAAAAGGAATGACAAGCGAACTGGCAGAGACAATGGAATACTCCCACACTGCAATAGAGAAGCATCTTCACTCGATGGGAAAGGTTCAGAAGTGTGGAGTGCGGGATTCACACGCTTTAAGTGACAACCATACAAATCAACGAGCCACAGTTTCCGCTGGTTGGCTTGCTCGTCACCGCTCAACTCATGGATCTAAGCAAAGATTTATTTAGCGAATCGTTTCATGCGACGAACAGTGGTGCCCGTACATTAATATGAAGCAGTGCAAGGAATGGCTTAGCTCCATTGAACAAGCAAAATAGCACGTTAAACAAGATCGTCGTCCGCGTAAAATGATATTGTGCATACAGTGGAACTGGGAAGGCATTATCCATTACCCGTGGCCTGAACAAAACCGAACGGTCAACGCGGAGCTCTATGTTCAACAGACGGAACGACTCAATACAGCTATTCAAGAGAAAAGACATAATCGGCTGCATGGAGTTCTTAAAACGTCAGGAACTTAGTTGCCAACCCAATAAAATAGGGACATGTCTTAGACAGTGGGCTGCAAAAAATGCAACTACCTCTTTAGTTCCGTCACGGCTTGAGTTGTTTTTTCTCTTTTGACTGGGCTACAGAAAAAGCTACTTCGCCACTGCAGCTGGTTAGGAATATGAATGACTAGCTAGTTTTCAAGTCCAGAGGTTCTACTTTGGGCGTGACTACGCCCACGTTATTCCACCACAGCCGGACTCACACCGCTCCGCCTGGCCTACGGGCGCGCGTACCGGCTCGTTAGGCACTGCAGTTGGACAGCATCGGCAGACTAAGCTGGATTTAATTGCAACGGGTCAGCTGTGGGCACCTGACCCGCTAGTCCTGCAGCAAGGGACTTTCTGCCCATGCGTCGGCCTGTATGCAAGCTATCCACTCTCTCTCTCCCCCTCTCTCTCTCTCTTAAAAAAAATCCTAGCTGCTTAAACAGCCTCTTTTTGTATAGCGACAGAAGAGCCTTTATGGCTATCACCACCACTTGCAGTGGCGATAAAAGATTGCCCACCACAGGAATCGAACCCACGACCTCGGGACCTAGGTCGTGAAAGCAACCGCCTCTTCTCTTCTCTCAGCGCGTTCCGGTGCTGCTTCTACGACGGCTACTACATCTGAATGTGCGCTCGCACGCTTGCGTTGCCTGCTTATAATGAAATACAGCCGTCGTCGTCAGTACGACAACCGGCTTGTTGGGGCAACCTTCATCCTTCGTCGCACCGCCATCTTGAGCATGAGCCCACACACTACTTCCTGTCTCCTTTGCTAAAAGAGCTAGCAGGGCTACCGATTAATCAACGGATAAAAGAAACGTTCTAACAATGACCAACAAGGCCCTACCACCGTTTTGCTCCTTGGTACCAATCTGAACTGTTGCACCAGTTTCAGCCTCATCTCAACCTCACGTCTTGTATGGACAATACATTTGTCGCAAGAAAAGTCACTTATTAGGACAATTCCCCTTTCAATCCTCTTCATGCTCACTATCGTTCGCATTTCGAAGTCTTGAAAGTGAAATCACCCTAATAATTTACTTTTCCTCCAACATTATTTTTTTTGTCTGATATTGTTATTGTTATATTGTTAGTAAACATAATTGTATTCAAATGGTTTATTTATTATATTATACAAATGCCTTTGTCCTATGTTGCTAGAGCATTGTTTATGAGAAAAGGAGAAAAAGCAAGCAGTAGGTAAAATCAAGTTAATAATATATTTAAAAAGCACTCTATGCATAGAATTGATGTACCTACTAAGATTAAAGGACTAAGTTTTTTGTTTCAAAGTATACTTTTCCAAAATTTTAATACATGTTTATGTGATAAAATTTATAGAGTTTATAGTTTTGAACATATTTCACAAGCAGGTGTTTCTAAAGCCGTTTATTGGAGAAAATGTTTAGTTGAAAAACACTTTGAAAAGTGTAAAAGGAGATGGAGATCTAAAATTACTAAAATGGAATGGCCTGAGAAATATAAAGAAATTGTGTTATTGTTATTTAATTCAAAATTACAAAGTAAAAATATACACATTGTAAACGTCAATAATAATTATTATAATAATGTTATTACTGATGATTGTTTTGTGATAAAGATGAACATTCTTGGAAAACAAAGTATGATTATAATAAAGAACTTGAGCAATTAGGTTTTCCAAAAATTATAGTAACGGATTATGATATTTAAATTGCTGAAAATTCTAGAGATGTTTGTGATTGCATGTTTCCAGGTTGTCATCATAATCTTCGTCCTATTTTTAATTAATTAATATAGGGCAATATCAGATCTTCGAAGTAAATACGCAAATACCAAGTATAATCCAATACTTTTAGACAATAGTAGATTTAAAGGTTGCTTACCTAAACCGTTACAAATTAGATATGGTCTTCAGTTTTTAGGTATCTTACTTTCTCTTGCAATTACTATAACAAGTACTTATATTTAAAAACACGAGGAACTTTCTCACGTAGTAACAGTATTAGGTGCTTTATCGACAATGATAATCTCAATAGATAGTACAATCTCACAAATTGATAGAAGGAAAAGATCTAAACTTCAAGCAAATCATAACTTAGTTTCAATGATAGCAGATGCTTTAGATGATGATAAAATAACTAAAGAAGAATTTGATGAAATAATTGCGGATCCATTACAAAATATAAGTGTAACTGAGGCTTAATAACTTGAAATTCCTCACTAACAAAACTTCTCTTAACATTATTTACCCAATATCAGTAAAGGCCCGATCTCCAAAGCATTTGAGGTTTGTGAAAGGTATAAGTAAACAGCTAGATTCCGACAAGCAGGCGGTCTGAAGCTTAGCCGGGTGTGGGCGTGATGTATCTCCGCCTGTAACTCCACAATGACATACAGACTATTTGAGATTTTACGCATGAGAGTTTTGCATAGCCCACTCACAGCCTAAGCGGCTTTCGGTACGCATTCAGTAGCCAACAGACTTCATCTCACGACACAAAGAGAAAGTGGGAAGCATAGCAGAGTCAGGAGAGAAGTTGAGGTAGTGAGTAGCATGAAAGTAACAGCTCAGAACCGCTGAAAAAGATATGCCATAGTCGACAGCAGGAGCGTAGTTCCAGCTGAGTCAGAATTGTTTCAGCTAGTTCCACAATCTAGGACCTTCATAACTAAAGATTTTGTCGCCAACGGTATTAAGGCTGAGGAATGGAACAGCTATCTTATTGTCCACACAGGACCTGAAGGCGCGAACAAGCTAAAACTGGAGCAGCATTTCAGCCAGGTACGAAAAAGCCAAGCCATGGTGGTCCTTGTGGGTCAGCTTAAGAACATTACTCTGCATCCGTAGCATAACCAGCATCAATCCTAGCTCTTTTAGCAAATGAGAGACGTGCTTAAACCTCTGGCTTTTGGATTACTAGCCTTGTAGCCATATTCATAGGCAGCTGCAGTGGCTTAGTTTCATTCTTCGGTACCCCAGGCAAAAGGGAATTAAAATAATCAAGCCGTGACCGAACTAAGGAACTAGTTAAACATTTTGCAGGCCATTGTGAAAGAGATCTCCTGATCTCGGATAGAAATCGGATCGGACGTGAGGACTAGCTGTAAAATCACTGTTCTGAATGAAGCTTTTAAAATTGAGGCAGCTGACAAAAACTTCACCAAAATTTCGATCACTTGGTGACAGTCACATAACAGCATCCCCAACTAGGAGGGCACAGCCTTTTAATGTAGCCAAGCGCTTAGGGTGTCCTATGAGCAGCAGTTCGGTAAAAGTGACATTTAGTTTTAAGAACTTTTCTGACATCCAGGATTGAATTTAGGCAAGGCAAGTCAGTTCCTAAGTTGATGCTGCAGATTCCAGCGGTTTGAATGACAAATACACTTGAGTATTGTAAGGATAAAAGTGATTTCTTATTCCACAGGCTTTAATTACTTTTCTCGGTGGTTCAGTATAAATGGAGAACACCAAGGGACCTAGTAGGTACCCTTTAGGGACTCCACAGGTGACCCGTTTCGTGTTGGAGACCTGACCCTAATACGAAACGGATTGAACACGATCAGACAAGTACGATTTACACCATACCAGTACCTTCTTTGCCAGACCGATAGTTGTTCTCATTCTTGTAGATCCGATAGTTGAGATGAAGCCGAAAACACAAAGATTCTTTCAAAAGCACATAAGGAGTACGGTGAATATGAAATTGCTAGCATGCTTACTAGTTAGAGAAATCTCTATATTCACATACATAATCACCAAAAGTTATAGCAAAATACTTCGAAGTTGATTTTTCGAAAAAAAAGAATCAATACCGTCAATAGGAAAACGATGCAATTGTATCATTAATCTCTTACGAACTTTTCAGAGAGAGTCATATAGAAAGAAAAATAAAGAAATAGTGTGAGTTAAATAAGTAACCAGAGAACTAGAGTGATATAATGAAAGAGAGAGAGAGTGAAAGGGGGACGAGGAAAACGAGTCAGAATTAGACAGAGATAGACAGATTGAGAGAGATAGAGAGGGAGAGAAAGATAACGTAGATAGAGAGGGAGAATACAAGAGGAAGAACACGAGAGATAGATGGAATAAGAGAGAAAGACAACGATAGAGTTAGAGAATGACGAGAGAAACAGGATGACGGAGAGGAAGAAGGACCAATGGGGAGAGAGAGAGGCTGGAGACAGAGAGACCGGGAGAGGGGGGCCCGGATAAAAAAGCCAATAACTAAGAAATCTTGTTAAGTAAAAGGCCATCGTTTGAAATTTATATTGCAAATTGTCACGATAGATTGCAAGTCTTTTTAGACGATCAAAGAAAATATATACTCTTTGAGACTGGAGTTGAGGAATGCAAAGTCACAAAGCACTTAAACACTTCCATTTGCAAGAAAATGTAATTTTATGATGATAATAATAATGAATACTTGATAAAGCACCCTCAGAGAACTCAATCTCTTTATAGACGCTTTACAATTTCTGCGAAGGGAAATGCGATCAAATGGTAAGTAAAATCTTGCTTGCTAAACAACATGATTAACATGGTTAGGGGTGATACGCACATGGTCAGCATGCAAATGTGGTTAGTGGCAGTATGCGCAGTGTCAGCACCCAAGGGCACTGGAAGGACGAATCATAGGTATCCACTAAATGCTGTCCTAAATAGGTGTTTTTAAGTTCTTTTTAAAGTATTCAAGTCAGGGGATGTTCTGACGCAAGTCAGGAGTGACTTCCAGGCTTTGGGAGCATACGATCTAAATGCATAATCTCCAAAGGATTTGAGGTTTGTAAGAGGTATTAGTAGTCTGTTGAATTCCGAAAACCCGAGTGATACTACGCTTGGTCTGGTGGGGGCGTAGATCTGAGAGATAATATGGAGCCAAAGAATGAAGTGACTTAACAGTGACTGACAAAACTTGGAAGTCGGTCCGCTGTTTGACTGGTAGCCAGTGCAGGTCAGGGAGAAGTTGTGTCGTGTGGCAACTGCGATGCTCACGAATAAAAACCCTACCTGAGGAGTTTTCCACTAGCTGCAATCGCCCGATTGCTCATGCCGGTAGGCCAGCAAGCAGTGAGTTACAGAAGTCAAGACTGGATGTCACAAATGGATGGACCAACTTAGACGTGTGCAGGCAAATATGTACAGTTTTTTGACTTAACATAATTTAATAGGCCGAGAGAAATCGTCGCCATGGTTTTATTCTACATTAAAATTCTTTAGCGAACTAGATCTTATTTTGCTCGTGCTAATATTTGTTAATCTGGAATTGACCGAGACTTCTCGCTGCATATTAATGCGATGCAAAGTATCTCCATCTGCTATTTTGCTAAAACGCCAACACTATTTGGAGGATGAGCAGGAGTGCTCTATAGAGCACACTCTACGTCTACTCGGGACACGATATGAATTCCTTAGCCAGCCAACTTTAGAGGTAGTGGGTTGGTTGGAACCAGCGGCTCAGGGCGACTTGAAACGATGTGCTTTTTTCCGGTGGCAGGTGAGTAGTTGTCGTTGGAGAGGGAATGTGGATGTGATTTCCTTAGTCTTGGATCTGCAGACTAATGGCATCTCTCGCCAATTGTGTTTAGGTGGGGAAATGAGACAGCTAAGATATGGCCAGTTAAAGGACCTGAAGACAGGAGGTAGCTAAACATGGTGCAGCAGCTCAGCTAAGTTTGAAGGCACCAAGCCGCTGCTAGCCTTGTGGCTTAGTGTAAGAGATATACTCTGCATATGCTTACTAACTGGCTGCCATTCAAGCTCTTTCAGCAAAAGAGACACGCAGGAAAAAGTCAGCAAGTAACTTGTCTTTCTTGAAAAGTCTTGAACAAATAGCTGTGGCCTGCAAAGAGAGTTGTCAACAGCTGAGAGAAAAATTTTTTTGTAAACGTGCAAACAATTAAGTTTACCAGTCCGCTGTGAAGCGAATAAACCCTTTTTTTAACATTTCACTGCAGTAGTTCTTAGTTCACGCGTTTGTGAAATGGTCTGTGCGAACTTATGATAACCTCAATGCGAAGAATTTAGTTTTTATGCTAAGAGACGTCAATAGTTTCCCCTTCCCAAGCTAGTTGGTATTAACTTAAAATTCCAATTTGTTTACAAGTAGTCCCCAGATGAAGCTTCTATACGTAATATGTCGTTTCTACGGCTAGGTAGACTTGCTATTATAAGTGAACCCGTAGCTCCAGCTAGCCATGCCGACACCAACTGAAGATGTACAGGGGACTGCTTCGTAGAAGGTAAAATCTGCTCACGGCCGAGGCAGAAGCTAGTGCGGGTTTATATTATTTTCGTATTCCATGCACGTTATAGAGACATCCGGCATATTTCTCTCAAGTCCTGGTGTGATGCACTCTTACTTTGTGATAAGCAGATCTGCTATAATCTAGTAAAATATCTTGACGGCTAGTCGTTGTAATTCTTGATAAATATGCAATTGGGTTATTGTTTGTTTTAAAACCTTTGCTAAGAGGTCATAGGTTGGAACTCGGTGGTGGGCGATCCTCTATTGCTACTGGAAGCGACGGTGATAGCAAAAAAATCTCTTCTCTAGCTGTAAAAAGAGGCTTTTTAATCACCTATTACGTTTTTAATA
Organism: Cristatella mucedo; assembly: GCA_009760855.2. Classification (NCBI taxonomy): domain Eukaryota; kingdom Metazoa; phylum Bryozoa; class Phylactolaemata; family Cristatellidae; genus Cristatella; species Cristatella mucedo. Next base: position 167,553 of record WPIO01000263.1, read on the forward strand.
AGCACTTGATAATAAGTGATACTAGCACTCATATTTCCTCAACCATAACGGATGGACAAGACCTGGCTTAAATTGGTTTACCAACTGACCGTTTGCGATGCAACTCTAAGAGGTTAATATCTTTTACACTCATAGATAAATCCAAAATAATGATGGCGGATATCGACATAAGTTGGCAATTATATTGTGTGCCACTTGAAGTTCTAGAGAAGGAGTCCTTTGAATCTATCGTTTGCAGTTCTTACGACTGCAAGCTGCCGATGGTGACAGTGAATAGTGTATCTCTGCTCAGCTTCCAAGTTTTTTATCTAAGACTTCTTAGGTTTTACTTAAACTCCGTGTTCAAGAAATCCATCTTGCCTCAATATTGGTGATTTTAAAGTTTCTATTTATAACTTCTCTGGCGCCTTTAGCACAGGATGTTCCACAGTGACCAACTGGAATTCTCTCGTCAATCACAAGTTTGACGTTCTGGCATCGAGTGTCTCCCACTCATCTAACGTTTCTCCTTCAATAACATCCTCTTATCTACGTTGAAATTGAGCATGACGCCGGTAACTCTTTAATCTAACGTCATTTAATATTATGGTGTCTAGAAAAAAGTCCATTGTCGATGGGAGTTGTTAAAAAGAGTTAATATTTTTATTCAGAATAATCATCGTAATAGTAGTTTTTTTAAGTTCAGTAAATTCTGTGTTTGGCAGTCAAACTGAGAGTAGATGTTTTACTGTAGTGATGAGTGAAGTCAGCTGATATGCACTTGACAGGGAGATGTACCTTGCAGGGAAAACATGCAAGTTCAAGGAAAAAGGTGCACTATGCCATTAACAGGGGTGAATATAGTTATTATTAAGGTAGGCGAAAAATAATCAGTCCATCTCCAATATATTCACGTCAGAAAAAACGTTCCCTTGCTGTTCTGTAAATAAAAGACTACATCTATGCCCGAATTCAGCATCAGGTCAGCTTGAAACTGCAGATGCCTATTAAGCTGACAA
>WPIO01000264.1:0-164501 GCA_009760855.2 Cristatella mucedo
GGCCAAGCATTGTACCACCCGCTTTTCGGAAACTAGCTGTTTACGTGTACCTAGCACGAACCGTAAAATATTGTTAATGTTATTGGGCAGTCATTATTTCAAGTTTCTCGGATACATGTGGTAACAAGGCACAAAATGAAGATAACGGAGATTTTACTAAAGCTATTAAAATTCTCATTCTTTCCTTATGATTTTAAATGAGCCATTAAAAGTAATAGGTTTAAGAAAATTATTACTGCTGCTGCTAGGGATATAGAAATAGCTACATATGGTGGGCTCAACGAATCGTCGTGGCACCACGGCTCTTGGAACGGGATCCCAAAGTTTGCTGCGTTTTCGCAGGGGAAGTAAGTTTAGTGGCGAACTAATTTCAGTCCGGCAAGGAGTAATTTACGTGACGAGGAGTCAGGAAAAGAAGGGATTGCAATCACACAGGAAGAGCTGAAAGGAGAGACCCTTCTACGGCAAGCAAACAGAAGCTCCTAATTATTACGCCCGGTCAAGCATTCAAAAACAGAAGCGACACTGTGGCCTTCTGATTAGTAGGACTCTCAGTGAGTGTGCTGTTAATCATACACAGGTTAGCGTAGACCGAAGGATAAAGACAAGACATGCATCCAAACAATGCATTCGAGTACGTCAAGTTGTTCTATATTACAGCTCCCACTGTTCCACACTAACCTGCATACAAAATATATGAGAATTCTTTCGGACATGACAAACAATTGATGGAAAATACCGAACTATCTTTTGCTCCTTTTAGAATTTGATTACCGCACGGTATAGTATGCAAGTGCAGAGACACGGTATTATCGCTAACACCGCTACTTCCGAAACTTTGCTCGCGAGCAATACTCAGCTGAGTGACTAGTCAGTGGATTGCTTCACATAGGCAACAGCAAGACCAGACTGCACACAAAATAAACTACTAATTTTCTCGGGGGCACTGGCTTTTTACTATGAATGTCGGTAGGGAGACTGAAAGCTTTGCGAGACCTATTAGTTTACCATTCTTCGTTTAATGACCTCTTCGTAGGCCCTTTCAGGATTCATTCGCTGTGAAACCCATATCGAGCCGACTTAGTCAGCGATTATAGCGAAGCTTCCGTAAGCGAAATGATCAGGCAGACGGACTGACCTTGCTGACCTTGCTGCATCTAATGCAGCGTACTCACATAGAAGCTGTGATCCTCCGAGAGCCGAGCATGCTGGCAGTGCCAGTGCCGCCAGGGTCGCCACGATTGCCACCACTCTCTCCATCGTTAGCCTGCAAGTGAGTCTACTCCGTCGTCGCCCCAGCTGGTTGCATAACGAGCTTCCCGAAGCTCTCCTCTTGGGAAGGCTGCATCGGCTAAGCCGACATTCTACTGGCTGACAATTATAATAGGGAGACCACTGTGTTAAAGGTTAGTGGCCGACAGGCAGGGTGAATTCAGCATTTGCACAACAGTGCAGTGCTTAAAATGCGAGTGCAAATATTGATTCTCCTGAGCGACTACCATTTATTGGCCACAGTACGGCATCTTCGATCGGTCAGCTAAATGGACCTTTCCATGAATGCCTATTCTCCTATTCCTCAGGGTACCGTCGCTATGAAGCACGACAATTGAGTTGAAGGCTAATGGCTGACATAATGGGTCTGCTAAGTTATGGCCCAACAGTGCATTTCCCGTGTCAACAGTGTCAATGCTGATTCCTGTGACTACCTACCACTTACAAACTGCAGTGCAGTATCTTTGATTTGCCAGCATAATGGGTCTTCCCTTGAAATGCCTCGTCGCCCGTCACACTGGGTACCATCACAATGCAGCACAGCTGAACAGGGTTAAACAAAAGACAGCTGTCTATTTCAACGTAGATTAGGGCGTTAAATTGCTCGCTTAAAGTGCACGTAACTAAATTCCATAACTTATGCTTTGCTAAGAATTTTTTATAGCCCACACTGTATTTAGTGGGTCCGTGTGATTCGTCCTTCATGTGCTCATGCATGCTGACACTGTGCATGCTGCCACTAACCACATTTGCATGCTGACCCTGTGCATGTCAGCCCTAACCATTTCATTCGTGTTGTTTATCAAGCATGATATTAGTCACCATTCAATTGAATTTATCTTTGCAGCAAATGTAAATCGCCTAGAAAGAGATTGAGTTGTCTGAGGGCGCTTTATCAAGTGCATTATTCTTATTATTATTAAATGCTCAGGCAGTCAAAGCCAAACCGGTGTGTACATGGAAGCTGGTAACAATGGCGTGGAAAAGATGTTACTAGTCAGCAGAGAATAAAACGACGTACAGGCTCAGTCCTGTCCTGTTGGCGCCCTCAGGTCCTGTGTGGACAATAAATTAGCTGTTCCATTCCTCCGCTAAAACACGGTAGACGACAGAAGCTTTAGCTCCGCAGATCCTAGACTATGAAACTCGCTTCCACAATTCTTACGCATCGAAAACAACACTCCTACTGCAGACTATGGCTCATTCTTTTGGCTTATTGTGGCTCATTTTTTTTATGGCTCATTCTTTCATTCTTCTCATCCTTTTCAGCAGTCCTGAGCTGCTACATCCACGCTACTCACTACCTCCACTGCTCTCCTGACTCTGCCGTGCTTTCCACTTTCTCTTTGTTGCGTGAGGCGAACTCTGTTGGCTACCGAATGCGTACCGAAAGCCAGTTTGGCTGTGAGTGGGCTCTACAAAACTCTCCAGTGTAACATCGACCTGGTGTTTATGACTTCGTGGAGTTACAGACGGAGATATATTACATTAAATTTAGAGAGCCATCACCAAGCAAGTGCTGAGATTTAAAAAGGCTAACTTAGTTCGGTCCTTGCGATTTTAAAAGAAATATTTGAATATGAGTTTTATAAAAATGGTGCTATATTTGTTTTGCTTTATTTAATAGCAGGCTTCTATCTCATTGTAATTCAACTAAAGTGTTAGAGCAATTACTTCTCCATCGTTAAGATACAGCACAATTCTTCTGGTTAACAGGCCCTAATTCAAGCAGTTCTGTCAAGGTTTCCAAATTTTGTATGTAATCACCAGGTGCAATACAATTTATATTAAGCTGCCTTTCATATTAAATTTTTGTAATTGCCTGGTTGGCCATAGCAGTACCATTGAACTACCGTTATACTAAGACATCCCATCGTATTTTAAATCTCTGGCAATGCATACCGTTAATTCTGTGAATAAATTCGTCCGTATGAATTACCAATACCGGATATGTCAGCTCCATTGTTGCTAGACTCTCTCAGCATCAAATTCAACTGCAGCAGAGCGCCAAATTAAACTGCAGCCTCAATAGTTGGGGAATAACACTTCGGGGGTTAACCTCATGGATATCCGTCTCAGACCACAGATTTCATAGGCTTGTAGTTGTTTTTCAGCATGCGTGCTATTTCCTCCTCAAGAAAGCAACGGTTATAACCGCTTTTCCACGATCTAAGGCAGACGACGTAAGACCTTTTGTGTGGGTTGGCATGCTGCTAGGTCTTAAATTGGTCATGGTGCCGTACTTCTAATCGACTAGGTGGTGTAGATATTTAGACGTGACGAGGCTCGTCTGCTAAGGTATTATTGCTTTATAAATATCGAATGACCTAGTACGTGCAAAGCGAGCATGTGTAAACTTGGTGAAATGGTTATTAAAGCATATGCGATGTCACGATATGATAATCATGCAAATAATTTGTGGAAATGTTTAAGAAATTAAATTTATTGCTGGTCCATTAATCATTCAGATTACTGTCGCTCAGATGAAATAAATTCAAGAATTAGTGCAATGCTGAGTAAATATTGTTTCATTTAGATATGATATAGAGTTCTGATGCCTCCAGAGCATATGGTTACGAATAGACTTTCGCAAACTCTGTTGGCCGGCACCGGTAGCCGGTGTTCTATGCTATTAGGAGCAAACAGTGAGCAATGAAACGATGACAACGCCGATGACCAGGTAGTAGGGCAAAAGGTGGCTGGTTGATGGTCGTGCTGATCCGCTCTTTGAAGGAGTGAAACTTGAAGTCTGAAAATGTTCACATATTTTTGTCAGTCATCAGAGATGACAATTTAGCTGCGATTATGCGTAAATATTTAAATACGATGAAATATAAAAAAGTATTTACCATAGAGTACGTGGTCGGAGTAACGGCCTGAGAGCAGGCTGCTGAAGTGGAACTCGTATTTGGCAGTGGGTAGTTGGCGAGTGGTGGCAGCATGAAAAGTGACTGCTTTGTCTGAAATAAATACTGATGCGTTGAAGGATTCTCATTGGCAATGCAAAGTTTTTCTCTATTGACATGGACTCTCCTGCGTTGCTGCTACTGAGCTTAGAGTCTGACTGAGGGTAACAAGAACGCATTCCTCGAATTGTTATCGAAAGGAAATGGCAGCTGCTCATCACAGCCTATAGCGAATTAAAAAATCCTAGTGCCATGAACCCATCGAGAACAATCAATTCGATAGACTCTAGCATTAAGGTCTATAGAGACACGCAGAAAACCCGAACCGCAACGGGTTTTTTAATTGCAAGAGCTCCTGAGAGCTTCCCAAAAATGTATTGAATGAATACAAATACTATTAAAATTAACAAATGTTATAAATCAAATGAAAGCAGTTTCACTTTCAAAATAATTAGAGGTCAAAATAGTATGGGATATCAAGACGCATCATGCGGTGAATGCTGACAGTAAATAGGTTTGCATTCCTTATGTTTTAGGAGAAAACCGTATGCTCGTTATGCTTATTGTTAATTGACAATGCTACCACTAGCCATTCTATCAAGCTTTCCTTACAACAGATGCAACGTGCTTAGAAAGAAATTGAGTTCTCTGTGGGCGTTACAAAGAGCGTAAAAAATAAGATATAATTCATTGGTTGGGCTCAAGAGAACTTAATCTCTATCCAGGTGCTTCACATATGTCTCGACACTCGAGCCCACGACCTCAGCGAGAACTTGGTTGAGGTGACTAATTTAACCAATGGCCAAACCAGCTCGACAATTTATTATAATTAGTATTATTGTTATCAGTATTACACGTAATATTAGTTTAATTCAGATTTTATATAGAGCTCAAAAGCAGGCAGAGGAAGACACATTACGATAAACGCACGCGATGTTAATATTTGTAGGCTACTCTATCTCTAAGCTTAAAGACCGTTGGCGGAAGGGCTTTAGCACTGCATGTCCTAGAGTCTGGAACTCGCTTCTAAAATTCTTACGCAACGAAAACTACTCTCCTGCTGCCGACTATGGCTCATCCTTTCCAGCGGTCCAGGGCTGCTACTTCCATGCTACTCACTACCTCAGCTGCTATCCTGACCTGCTATGCTTCCCACTTTCTCTTCGTAGCATAAGATAAAGTCAGTTGGTTCAGAATGAGTACCGAAAGTCGCTAAGGCTGTAAGCGGGCTATACACAACTCTCACGCGTAACACTCACATAGTGTGGCTTTGGAGAGTTACAAAAGGAGATACGTGACATGACATGATAATTGAATGAATATATAAAGCACAACGTGCGTAGACACATCAAAGGCAGTTTCGAAATCCGCTTACAATCCACTTACAATCCACTTACAATTCACTTACACCCCACTTACACCCACTTTACAGTCCCACTCCTTCAATCCCACTGTAGGCTAGGTTCGAGCTTTTCAGGTTACTTAATATCGCACCATATAAGGGCTTTATAAACACATAAAACCCCCAGGTGTTGCTCTATTAATCCAAGAATTCTAAACACGAATTGAAAAGACGGAATTTCGAATTTAAAGTGAACTATTTACAGGTGGGTGCTCGCTCTTCATGAACTAGGTAGTATGATCGTGTTTTGCATTTGGCGAACATTTCAAGAGATGTAATTAAATGTGAAGTCCTATCTTTCGGTATATGAATAAGGCGGTTATAAAGCTCAATACTTATAAGTATGTTTATTAGCAATATATTCGCCGTAACAATAGATATTTACATAATACAATTACAAGTCCAGCTTTTTGCAGCACATGTTTCCATCGGTATGTCTATTGGTATTTCAAATAAGCCTGTGCTAATGTTTTCAAAAAATAGTGGGTTATAATTAATGCAATATTGCTACGACGTTTTATATAAATCTTTATGAAAAGGACTATGATCAATATGCAGCAAATGTAAAGCGCCTAGGAAGAGATTGAGTTCTCTGAGAGCACTTTATCAATACATATTTATCATTATGACAATGACAATGACTTTGCTATCTTGCATCTATTTAGTTCTTGGAGAATGGGTGCGTACTAATCTATGATTGCTGTCCCTGGTCTCCAGCTCTGCTGCATATGTAAGGTAAATTTTTCGCATAATAATTTGCTTATCATAGACACTGTAAGGTGCAGGAGAAAGAATAAGAGTTACGTGAAACTAGCTCTTCTATTTAGCCCCTAAAATTTAGAATAAGGTCCGAGACCTCTTCCATTTTTATTGTCCTTCTAGTATATCTACTCTGTCAAGCCGTTCCACGGAGGATCAGAGATTAGTGAATAGTTAGGATTTCACATAGACTTTATTCTGTTCTTTCTCCGACTATCTATATTTTCTCCTTTTTCGAAGTTAACCTTTGAACGGTCAAATATTGAAACTAATAGCAACCTTAAGGCGCTGCTTTCAAGTTAATGACCCCCAGAAAGATGGTTTTAGTTAAGAGTGCATCTTCATGTAAAAGCGCAATTTTGAAAATATGAAATTGAATACGATGAGCTTTTGATGAGAGGGTAAAACTAAGTTGGTTCGAAAATATTTTAGTGGCTGGTTTAAAAAAAACCTATAAGAACTTGGGCTGAGTGGTTCTTACTTTTTCTATTATAACTGCTACAAATTTTGTCGTAATAATATTAGTAATACATTTAATGTAGTTCCTTCAGACAACTCAACCTACTTCTACACACTGTAAATTAGTGGCGCATTAAGCTCGATCAAATGGCTAGTGGTAGCATGCTCGATAAACAACAACAATACTATAATATGTAATGTAATGTAACGTATCTCAGTCTGTCACTCCAAAAAGCCACTAAGACTATGTGGATGTTACGCAGGAGAGTTTTGTATAGCCCACTCACAAACTTAAATGTGGTATGCCTGTCTAAACAAGCCCATATTTTATCAATATTATGTTGCTCTAAGTAGGCAGAGTTGACGGTGGAGCTGATACTATCGTCGAAAGAAAAGTATATTTGGAAAATGACACATGGATTTATTGCTGATTCAACAAGAGATATGCTAGTAGAGCCGAGTTTGAGCTTTAGCTGTTCCAATTTCTGAATCACACATGGTTTGCCAATACCTAGCAAGTTGGGTTCGTCTGCATTCAATTTTAGAAACGTTCTTGCAATCCATGCACTAATATGTAATTAAAATACAGTTCATGTGTATATCGCCCTAAGAGAACTTAATATTTATTAAAGCGCTTCACATATGCACCAGGGACCGAGCCCACGACCTCAGCCAGACCTTGGTTAGTGGGAGCGACATAATCGCTGGACCAAACTCGCTTGGCATGAAATGTCATTAATACCTGCAGTACGGAAGTTGAGACAATATTAAATACTCAAGCATTATTATGGTTTGAAGCAAAACTACAACTGTATGTCATCTGCTAGTAAGTGAACGTCTAGATTTTCTGGCGATTACAATAATGAGAGAGAGAGAGAGTATAAACCTTTAAAAATGGGTAGCAACCACAGAGCCTCGAGGTAACCAGTATCTCTGAGGTTCCTTGGATGATCTGTGTTTAGTCACATCTATACTCTGAAGTCACTTGCTGAGATAAAACCTGAGCCATCGCAATGCAGTGACAGTGAGGCTCAGGCGAGATGAGAGGCGCTCAAGAAGGACTTGGCGATCTACAGTATCAAAAGCTGCCTAAAGATCTAGCAAACCAAGCTAACACTTTACCTGAATCTGCATTCCTAAGTAGCTAGTAATACACCCAAGGTGTTTCTGAATCACTATAAGTTAGTAGCTCTACAACTTGACTGAAACTTACTAACACGGTTTGAAGTTTCAATATACGAGTTCAGCTTGTCTGACACGACTCGCAGCAGTATCTTTTATGGGAATCGTAGAAAGAAAACTGAGACAATGTTGCTCGACGTCTCTTGGTTTAGTGTTGCGTTCTCGAGTAGTAGATCGACTACAGCCTTTCTGAAAGGTACTGGGACATGAACTTGACATGAAGGCTGATGTCATATTTACGATGTTTATTATACGAGGCGGCAGCAGGTCAGTGCATCGCAGAAACAGGAAGATGGAAATAGAGTCCAGAGAACTATTTGTCGTCTGTAATTGGGATGCTAACTTTAGGCGAGGTCACTAGTAACCTCCTTTAACCTAGAAATTAAGGTGCTGCATGGAAACGAGGGACAAGATCTGAGGGGGTATTCCGGGGGTAATCTGAGGGATGGACTCCCTGATCTTGACTGTTTTTGCAAAGAAGCTAGAGGCGCGATCAGCTAGATCATCACATGTATCGCCAGGTAAAGAGCTAACCTGTTAGGAGTTCAGATGGTTGATCGTCGAAATCCGCATTTTAGAATTGTGCATCTGTGATTGACTATATTTTTATGGAAACTAAGCTTGGGCTTAACGTGAATCAATTGGAATGATGTACAGTTCGGTCGCATGCCTTTAGATCGAAAAATAAGTCCTGGTCTTGTTTGTGCTTTTAACGCTTGGGCAATGTAGGCCCTGTTTGTTCAGTGGCTCTGGTAAACCGTATACCTTCTGGGTGAGGGTTTATAGCGGACTTAGTTGGATGTAAAACTCTTCGAGCATTCATCAGGTTTAGTATAGGTTCCTTCAATTATCCAGTTACAAATATGAAAAAATGAACATTTCTTTTATGTTGAATCCAAAATTTCCGATTTTTATGAATCATGGTGCGAATTCCTCGAAGCATGAACAACATTTAGATCATTTAACACGTACCAAATGTGGGCATACAGATATAATTTTTAACCGAATAGTGAGTGTTGTGCAAATGTTTCCATGTTTAATTATAATGCAGTTAACGTAGAGCTTTATGAGAATCCATTCTTTCTCTAGACATTTGCTGCACAGGAAGAACGATTATTAACAGAGCCCCTTATATCCTTGTAGCAGCTGTCGGCAGCCTATTTACTAAACAAACAACAGATAGATCCCGAGAACCTGAGCAAGTTTTGGAAATCAAGACGCCGAGCTAGTTTGGTCCAGCAGTTGACGTGCTCGCTCCCGACTAAGGTCTGGCTCAGGTCGTGGGCTCGAGCCCGGAGGCGTATGTAAAGCACCTGAATAGAGATTAAGTTCTCTTTGGGCGCTATACAAATAAATTACATGATATAAGACACTAACCCCAGTTATTGTTCAAAATAGTGGAACTGTAGTTAGCTCAGCTTATGCACGACTACAGTAGCTTAGAAAATCTGGGTTTCTATATCGAATTAGTATTAAGAAACGACAACTTCTACGATTCCATCTTTAGGTATCATGAATTAGAAAGACCTCATCCCGGGGAAAACTATCTACAAAACTTGTTTTTAATTAGATTAATTAGTTGGTGCTAAATTGGGGTTTCTTTCAAATTGAATCATAGCCGAGATAAATGCGTCTCTGGTTTCATGGGTAGCCATTTAAAGTGTAGTATAATTCATTGTTAAAGTGAAAATTATCATCTAAAATCCCAAAAATCCCAAGCAGCCAGACGATCTACTAGCAATCTGCTCCATCAATTCGAATATAATAACGTTCTGCTACACAGATAATCAAAAACTGATAAAGATCGTTCTTCATCAGACTCATCCTAATTCCTAATAAAAGTATTTGTGGTGATTATCTCTCTGATATCCTTTTACTTATTAAAGCTCACGGGCGATAGGAACGCCCTCACAGCTACGAGCGAGAGTCCTGAGGTATGAAAATCTGGAAAACGTTTTCCTCAACTGCAAAGAATTCGTAGACCATGCATTAAATTCGCATGTTCTCAACATCCTACATTACTGCCGGCCGACCTTACCTTATTCACTGACGTGTCAAATTTACAAGAAGTAAAATTCTCAGCTTCCTAGAAGTTGCCGTTTTTTCTTTGCGAAATGTCTTGCATGTGGTTATGCCTGCATATAATTTGCACTATATCACTGATCGACTTTCCCTGCCTCTTTCATAGTAGACATAAAATGCCTCCAAAAAGATTTAGTTGACTAATGACACAGTAATACTACTGTCTTATTTTTAATACTTTCACAGTCAAGATTATTCGATCCTCAAATGCCTTCAACCACCTAACTCAGGAGCTTTCATTTTTCGGTACGTTTCAAAAGATCCAAAGTATATCAACAGCTAGGCCATTTTTAATGTGAACTAAAAAGTCAGAAACAATCCTTGGCCTAAGCCAATTCATGGGCATGCACTCGCAATCAATCAAGAAGTGAATTGAGCTTCGTATAAAAACTCGTTTATAAAATATTCTGCCCTTCTCAGCAGATTTAGGCATTGGCCAGGGGACGGGTTTATTTCGTTCATTTCTGCCTTCAGGATGAACAGCTTCAACAGTCCTTGTAGGTCGCTCACCTTTTAACTTAGTGATTTTTTGTCATCAGATTTTTAGTGTGATTTTTAAGCGCTTCTGAATATGGCATTTTTATGCTGAATACTGTTTTTCTAAGCCACTACATTACCAAAAAATGGTTTGTTTTTTGATTGTTGACAGTATCATTTGTTTCTTGTAGAAATTTAACTCCCTCGAAGATCTAAACTAAAAGCTTATCACTATTTAAGATCCTATTTATTCTGACAAAAGCACGTTTCACTATCTGAAAAAAGTCAACCACTGCAATGTAATGGATCAATCTCAAGCTTGATCAATCGAGTGCACTTACATCTGACCGAGTTATTATGGTATCAAGATCGCGAGCTCTTTTTCAGAAAATCTTACAGCAAAGTGGTCACAAACGAACGTTTCTAGAAGCATTAATTTGAAAAAGCTATTAAACTTATGATTGTTTGCAAGGCATTAGTATTAATTTTTTGTAGTTGAATGGGCTAATTAAGTAAGGCTGGCATACTTACCGAGTTGGTCGAGCAAATATCTCCATTAGCACCAGTAAAATACTCATTCTGTATTGCCTGAGTCAGCTGTGTAGACCACCTTGCTCCTATTAGCCCATCATTTGTGCCGTTGTAGAACCAGCTGAAGCTAAAGCCATAGAAAGTTTGCCATACTGTGCATTTATGTTAGATTTGCTATGCACCAAGAGATATGCAAACTCAATAATACACTCCTTACCTAGAATAATTATTTCCAAGTAGTTGATAAACAGAGTCGGAAGTATTGTAAGCCAAAGGCGGAGTGGTTAAGCATTTCTTCAAATTTATTTTTGGGTAATAAAACAAGAACGTCAAGCACATCTCTTGATATGTAGAGTATCCACCCTAATAATACAAAAATTGCATGAACATTAAAATTGCTTTCATGCCGTCGGTCAAAATTGGGCCATAGCTACTTAAAATGATCAGTCAATTTTAAATAATCGCGAGCTTGAGCAAATTGCGATGAAAATACCTTTTTACATTTATGTTATAATATGACTGTATTAGGATTAGATTCCTTTTTTGTGCTGTTCGAAATATAAAATTTGAAACACATGCACCCATAAAATATTCTATTTAAACACCCATTCCAAACATTCAAAACAGGAGCCGTGTGCTAGGGAACTGGAAATAGAAGCAGTAACAGAGCTTAAGTGCAAAATTGCAAAACCATCCGAACGTGACAGTTTTTAGGATAATTAAATACGAATACTTATTTTGCCGAGATCTTTTAAAGCATATTTACTACTATTTTGAATTCAGATCAAAGGAAAAAATGGGTTCTTATGGAAAATAAAGTGCTGAAATGCCTTATTCTGCAACCAATTTGGAATGCTACCTGTGTCAGTTGGCCCTGGGAGGCTATAAATCGAGGTAAGGGGCTGGCTCATCTCAATCGAACCCATGGTTTTGAATACTGGAATGGGCGATCGGTTGATACAAACTACACGCTGACAGTCAATATGGCTATTCTGTTGCTGTATAAATATGGCTGTGGAATCAGCAGATTCATTTTTTTATAGAAACTAGCTTCACATATTCACGGTGACCTTGCGTTTCTGAATAGTTGTTTAGCTATGGGTGCTGAAAAGTATTTTTACTTGCAGTGGCTTGTGCTAGGGTTCGTGAACTGGGAACCATGGAGAGAACATATCTCACTCCATAACTAGCTAGCTTTGTCTGTTCTTGTGATTTTTTAGGAATTCAGATTAATCTTAAGTTCATCGCTGTCAATATTTTATGGGCTTCTAGAAAATTAGGCACAATAAGCGCATATGCAAAGAGCAAGGGAGTCATAATTTACTAGCTTGCACGTGGATTTCAAAAGTGCATTATATTTGTTAAAGTGAAACTTTGAAATACTTGGTCTTCGCATGCATATAAACTGTGAAAGTATTTTTAAAATGGCTTTGCGGAATCCCAACCGCGTTTGCTATTGCTGTACTGTTGCCATAATGGTAGACTAGCTCTTCTGGCGTTCCACTGGGACCAGCTGAGTTGGCGTATTGTAGAGCTGACGGAGTGACCACGATGAATTAAAGTTCTTTCGGCGGGAAGCCATTGTTAAGCGATGGATTTGCGTAATTTTAATCTACCTGTCACTCGTTATGGGCAGAGGGCTTACTAAATGGAGCATGCTCACCACTAACGAACAGTCTGAACTGCTTTTCAAAGCATCTGATGTTTTCCTTGATCACTCACGGGAGCTATTTCCATTTAAGCCCAGTGAATTCCAGTAACCGTTATCGACCAGAAATACTTGACGGCAATGAAATGCGAAAGCCGGCACATATAAGCATACTTATAGCATGCATCCATGTTAAAATAGGCTACAAGGGGGATCAGCAGTGGGATACTACCGAAACCCATCAGAGTCTTCTCCTGTGGCCAACTTTACAACCAAACGGGACTCAAGAAAAAGACTAAGAGCTTCATGCCAATAAGGCTTAGCAAATTCCTTACCACCCTGATTAGTAGCTTGGATTCCGACCCCAATACTGGGCATGGTTAGTCAGCTAAGCTGTGAGTTCTATAAGTCGGGCACACTGCCACCAAAAAAAAGTAATATTTTCCGTGACTTTTCAATGGTAACCAGTAGTATACACACACACACACACACACACACACACACACACACACACACACACACACACACACACACACACACACACACACACACACACACACACACACACACACATATATATATATATATATATATATATATATATATATATATATATATATATATATATATATATTTATCTATATGTTTCTCTAGAAGTGACTAGTTTGCCGGTAACGCTAGATTATCAACGAACAATAACTGAATTATCAAAGAATGATTTAAAAAACACTCGTATCAAATTTAGTTTAACTAGTTGGTTACTTAGAACAAAATAAGCCGTCGTATCTCCAGCATTCAATCTTTTCAAACAATGTCCGCACCAATCTAATATCTATCAAACATTTCAAAAGAATATGTCAGTGCCTATACAAATTGTAACTAGTCTTTAACAAACCTAATTAATAATTCTATGCAGATAAAGAGATCCCCTGCTACTATGAGCAGCTAACAATTTATTTAGGCCGTAATCAACGTTCGGTGAACGGATTTAGCAAAATGGCTCCAGCAGTTGAGAATAAATGTTCAGTTTTTGCCCATTTTGGCTGCTCGATATCAATTCGAAAGATTTAAAACCACGACAGACCCGGTGCAGTTAAAATTAACAGATTAGTTCTACAACCACGCCAGATTTATTAAGTTCCACTGGCTGAGTAAACATCAAAGTTGAGTAGACTTTATGAAACCAAATATAGGGCACTAAAGTATTTTTTAAATTATGTCGTTTTTGTCATTTCAGGGTTCGAGGATTATTGTTGACAAGCTCTTTACATCTCCAGCTCAGCATGAAGATGCTATATCATGAAAATCCAGTTATTGGGTTTTAATTTATCCGCAACCCACCCCATATTGCAAGAAAACTGGTTGAGAGTATAAGAATCTCGTACCATAGCTAGGGAGACTTTTTTTAGCCAATCAGTTTAATCAGATATAGCCTATAATAACTGCGGCATATAACATTACTTACTTGAGTCGCCTCGAATCGATTGACAGAGCTCATGCTGCAGATGGTTTGCAAAACGTCTCCCTAATAAGAAAGTAAATTCAATTTCACGAAACCTGAATTGCCATTCCAAAGGATTGGTCATAAGGGCTACCTCTGATACTTAACAGAAATGAGCACTACACCTACCGGTAAAACCTGGAAGTATGTGTCCAAATTCCATATTTCTTGAAAATCAAAGTCGTAATAAGGATCGTCAGCAATTACTTTAATCTGAGGCGTTGGTGAAGAGCGAATGTTGCGCAGAGTAATTCTTCGCCCAAGGAGATGAGAGTGCAAAAACAAAGAGAAAATATTTATTCCTGTAGCTGGCACGTTCTGCAATGAAATAGGGTAGATTCTTAATATCTCTGGCTACAAATCAATCCGACCTAGCCATTATATTACTCAGTAGTGCGTTTTCTAGAATTATTTATTGCCAGAACTCATCGCCGGTAGACTCACTTCTCTGACTCACAACTGACAATGCTGCACCATCTTGCCATGTGACGGAAGGACGGACGGATTTTCTCGCTTCTATTTAATAGGGATTTCAATTTTTAAGCATTTAAGTTTCCTTTCTGCTCATCTTTCGACGACTTTATTAAGAATCTGTTATTTTAAACACGACTTTTACGTCCAAGACAGTCTCCCAGTCACTTCACACTTTTGTTGCTACCTGCAATCACCTTTCTCGATTTTTGTCTCAGCTCAATGCCTATGCCCCATTGCCATTTGTGCACAGCCTATTACATTTTTAGTTTTAAATCTTGTAGGCTTTACAAGCTCACTTGAGGCGAATGAAGTTATTCCACAGCCAGCAACCTTTGCGTCTTTTTTTGCATTTTATGAATTATGTATAAAAGATCACGATTTGACGAGGCACGCTTTCAAAGCATGTTTTCTCGCATGTAATTTCAAACGACTATTGCTTATTTAGCGGATTTGCATTAGGAAGCGGCACAGAGATTTAGGTATGGTATCATACTGTCAAAGCGACCAACTCTAATTTATTCTGATATCATTCCTAATAGTTCCATACCAAAATTTTGCAAGCAAATTTCTGGAAAATAACTGCATTTGAGAATAACGTTTGCAGATCCGATGAAACTTAAATTAGCTGACCTACAGACGGTTGACTCTCGACCAAAACAGCTAGACGGGCTGCGATTACATCTCTGCTAGTGAGAACTTGTGTTTTCTTTAATATGAATTTGAAATGAGCATTTCTAGTACTTGTCTAATAACCTATTTCTCTCGAGTAAAGTCTAATATACGGCTGCTCAATATGGTGACAATACTTACTTTGTTGAGAGATGAACACGGAAATATAGACAGAACAAATACATATTTTGCAAAGATAGATCCAGATTATGCTTCAAAATCGAATGTCTGACGATATATATAAATGAGAGCATGAAGACTTTAAAAAATTGCATTAAAATGCAATTTATATGCATACCATAATATCATCAATAAATATCTTATGAAAACCTAGAAAAACCTAATGTCTTGCCTAGCCGTTTATGTTTGCTGCAAGAAAGCGAGATCAAACGGTTGATAGTAACATGCAAAATGTCAAAATAAACGCGATGGTTTTAGGTAACTTGGACAGTGTCAACATGTAAAATATGATTTTTAGCACCACGCACATTGTCGGCAAATTTAAGCACACTTTAGCATACACAAAGCGAATCACGTGGATCCGATGAATGGTGCAACAGACTAGCCCATTTGTAGTACTTTTTAAATTGCATTTTTATAATTCCTGAAATTAGTTACTGGGGGTGCTGCACCTAATTAATTGATAGTAGTTCCGTGGGGTGCTATTGAAGAACAAGATTTTTATACGGATGCTGCTTCCTTAGCGTAGCACTCGCTGATCTTATCAATCATCACCACGACCAAGGTCGAGTTGAGGTCAAGGGCTTGAGCCCCGTGGCATATGTTAAGCACCTGAATAAAGATAAAGGTCTCTTAGGCGCTAGAAAAAAAATTCATTAATTTACCATGAAAGCAGAGAAGATAGACAAGTGATCGGCTAGATCACAGCGATGATCACTAGTCACGATACCAAAAATAATATGAAGCACGACACATTTGGCACCTTAATTGTGTATCGCTCTGCCTACGGAAAGCTGCTTGAGTTATACTCATGTTTAGTTCTTTCTTTGAAAATCTTATTGCATTTTAGCTTCAGATAGATGATATTCTCATGTACCTCTTGAGTATGCAGATACGTGGTAACGTGTATAAGCATGTTTCTTCGTGACTAATTCCTTATTTATCTTTAATGAGCCGGCACTAGACTGGTGAGAATCGAGGAAAACCTTGGAACCTCTTGGAATAATCTTCTTCCGGGAAGAAAATGGAAAATCTTAAGATGCATTTAATTTAATTTTAGAAATATCAAATATTTTTACAATGGGATTACTCAAATTCATCATCAAATAAAAATGTATGAAGTCAATTAAAAAGTTGCAAAGCTAAGACGAATGGGAAGTCCCATAATGTAGCTTCTTGATGAAAACGCTAGGTCGCTCATTGTAATGCTACAAAGTCGGCAGCCGGAGGCTATTTTAAACGTAGGGATGTTAAAAGTCAGATGCCTACTGATCTTGAAAACTTCGAGTCAGATCTTGTGAGGATGTTATATTATAACCCCAACGCAGCTAGATACAGCTAAGCTAATATGGCTCTCCTCGAGCTTTTGAGGAACTTCAATTTAAAGAATATCATTGTCTTTCAACCTAAAAATGCGGCTGAGGTGACACCTAGTCAGGGTATATATTTACGTCACCACACCTCTCATAGTCTCTCAAATCATGGAGAAAAGTCTTGTTGGTGCTCAACAGACTGAAATTGCGGGTGACTCCGAATGACCAGATATTAAAACGGGCAAATAATCCTCTTTACCATTACAGCACTGAACACGTTACCTATAACGTATGGTTGCGTGCGTTCAGAAACACAAGTCAGTTTACGTGTTTATGTTTCAGCACAAATACAATAATTTAAAAAATTACTGATTCCAGTATATAATAGGACTTGCCTCTCAAGTTTTAAAATTTTGAATTGAGGTGTTTGCAGCTAGTTGTAGTGAATGGTTGCGACTTTTAAATAGCGCTATATACTGCGTAGTTACGTTCCTTTTAAATATAAAATACATCAACGTTTAACGATAATCTAGAAGTTTAGTAAGAGTAAAAATTTGTTTGTCACCGCACTAGTTTCTTTCGGCTGTAAGTTGAATATTTACTTATTTACATTTCCATGTTTAGCTAACAACTCAGGAAGTTTAATGATATGCACAGAATTCCTTATTTTATAGAAACAAAAAAGATGTGATTGCACCGTGATGTGCCAGAATAGTGGAACTTACATGTGAAATTTCAAGTTGGTTCGTAAGTTATTAGCTGAGATATAGATTTTTACAAAGTACAAAGCTACAGTGAAAATAAAGCTTCATACAAATAAAAAAATCGAATTTCGGAATTTGAAAACACGTTTCTCGATATACCAAGATTCAAAAAGTTGGGACAAAAGCTAGACGTGGTTCTCAAATCGTTAGTTTTTTGTTGTTGTTTACTTCCGGGCTGAAAATGCTTTGCATTATATTTTGCCTTTTGATGTAGTCACCGTCAAGAATTCCGAATTAATTTTTAGCAGTGTTGCCTCTTACAAGGTTTTCAACAAAAATATTCGTTTGCTTGACAATATTTTTAATAATTTTCTGAGTTTACCCGTAAATGAAGCATTGTGCTTTCAAAAAAAATCTTTGATGCACGTGTTCGGTTGATTCTGGCGACCTTAATTGGGACGCAGATTTGGGTCTGATGAATCCCGTTACCTTGAAAATCCTTGCAGCGCTTATTCAAGTGTATTAATTTGCCATACACTTTCCAACCATACAATTACCACACACTGACATGCAGTTTTATATTAACATATATTTCAACCTAAAGACTATGCATGCACATAGTGTTTCTGAAACTTGATTAAAACGTAAAGAAAATGCAACTACTGTGAATGTGCAACTGGGTCTGTGAAAATATGCTTCAACGTTTGATAATCTCCAATACAAGTAATGTCTTCTAAGAGTAAACTTTTCTATTAGGCAGCATAAAATGACTCTTGATTTAAGTCCTCACAGTTGCGGAAATATGGATAACCACGTAAATGCACTTAAAATACCCAAGCTTCCTATACAAGGCTGGAATTAAAATTTTTAGTAAAGCAATATAGTCTACCTCAGCTTAAATAAAGTGAATTACTCAGCACAAGATTCCAAACCGAAATTACGGTTATTAAGTTTACATTGTGTTTTTTATTAAGTCTAATAACATCGCAACGGTGCAGATTGTTACGATTGACATGCTATACGTGTTAGAAAAAAGATTAAATAATATTCATGGGTAACTGGAAACCAAAATCCTATCGCACACACTGAGCGTAGAGATGTCTACTAAATTTTCATGTATGCGGAGGTGCTTTTGTCAGGTCCTTATTGAATTCCTGATTTAATTTTGTCGAGGGTACATCCCTTGAAATTGAAAAAAGGAAGAGTGTAATTCACGCGCTCACGTAACCCAGAGGCAGAGCAAGGGCTTACATCTAGTGGATAATAGATTTTTCTACAGACGGCTGAGACAAGCTATAAAGTTAAACTAATAGTACACTATATAAGCATTTTAGTAGTAGTCGTCATGGTCTTACATGCAGTGAAGTATGGCAAAGAGAATGTCATTGGTGAGGTTCAGGGCGTAGGTTTGGGGAAAGACCAAGTCACCACACCCTCTGGTGAAGGGTAATGACGGCCGCTATCTCCTTATGGTCCTACCTTTGTTCTAAACCTGGGCCTGCCAGTCAGTGAATAATTTTTATCGAGCCTATGCCCAGCTAAGCAATTATAATAAATGTCTTTAATTTTCAAATTGAATTGTGTTCAACCATGAATATTTTTTCGAAGGCCCATTTTGAGGTTTTCATCCTCGATCAGCATTTATCTTGCCTAACATTATGGTATTGCAGTCAAAGCCGTTAATAGTGGTCAAGTTATATTTCACTCATCAGAATCAGCTTTATAGAGCAGCAATCAGTTTGACTTACCGCAGAACTCAGGCAGTCACTAGAACAGTATCCGGAAATGAGCATCTGCGTGACGTTCGGCGGCACGAAGATGCCGTTAACTACTCCAGTCTCAAGAATTCCAGCATCGTATTGCCTAAGATTCGGAGTAACTTTGAACCTAATATATGAAGCGTCTGTCCGCCCTAAAAAAATTCAGAGCAAGCGAGCCAGTTATTAACATCAATTTTAACTTACTATTTGTTAGTTTGACGGAAAAGTACAGCTTTTGTCTGTTTATCGTACATAATTACTTAATTATGAAGGGCAAAACCAAGCAAATCGTGCGAACTACGGTTTCATAACTGTGTCAGCCTTAAATTAGTTGCATGTTTGCAATGCAGCAAACACAGCATGGTGAGATTAGGATATTGAGCCAGGCTTATTTGGCCTAGTTGTAAAGGTGCTCGCCCTGACCAAGGTCATGGTCAAGGTATTTGACTGCCCTGTTGGTGGGCCCAAGGCGTGTGGCATATGGGAAGCACCTAAATAAAGATTAAGTTCCCTTAGGGGGCTAACTATGAATTATACCTTTTTTGTGTGTATATATATATATATATATATATATATATATATATATATATATATATATATATATATATATATATATACATATATATATATATATATATATATATATATATGTATATATGTTGTGTGTGTGTGTTTGTGTGTGTGTGTGTGTGTGTGTGTGTGTGTGTGTGTGTGTGTGTGTGTGTGTGTGTGTATACA
The DNA here is from genome assembly GCA_009760855.2 of Cristatella mucedo. Taxonomy (NCBI): domain Eukaryota; kingdom Metazoa; phylum Bryozoa; class Phylactolaemata; family Cristatellidae; genus Cristatella; species Cristatella mucedo. The sequence continues at coordinate 20,058 of WPIO01000264.1, forward strand.
TTCATTGAGTATTCAGTAAATACTGGGTAGAAAGAAGATTCAAATGACCAATATTTTCCAAATGTTCCTACATTTTAGCCAAAAAAATGTTAATGCAACTCTAACTTGAAAGCTTTTATGAAGTATTATAGTCTGATTAATAATTAATGCAATATTAACAACAACGATGAAATTCTGTGTATATATCTCACAACAATTGATCCTGTATACGAAATTTGAAAATTCAAGAAAAGAGAAATGATCAAATAGATAATAGTAACATGCAGGATCTCAGCAAGCATATTTTGTGTACTCGTAGCATTCACATGGTCTGCATGCAAGTACTAGTTGCAGGATGCACGGTATCAGAATACATGAGCACGCAAAGTAAAAATCACAGGGATCCACAAAAAACTGCGGGAGAAAAGTACACTTTCAGCTTCTTTTTATGACGTAAATTCAGGGGAGGTCTTCTTGATCTGCATTCAGACTCGACCAGCAGCCTTGATACCTTCACTGATGTATGAACATGACACTGATGAGTGCTCTTAACAAGCATGCTTCCGTTCATTCTATCCGTGTTCAAAGTCATGAAGATTCCTTTGAAGTTACAAAAAATCATAAATATGTACCGGGTTAAGCTCAAGCTTGAACTTCGTTTAAAGAAATCAGGGTCTGATGCAGAACTAGCCAAGGTCAAAGACTTCCTTCGAGTTTACATCCGAAATTTAAAAAAAAACAGGGCTCCCTTTTCAGCCGAAAGCTGAGTTCCTTCCAGTCGGACCCTAAACCGATTCATAAAACTAAAAACCCTTTACTGGCTGATGCTGAGAGGTCTGACTCCCCAGGTATTTAAGGCTCAGCCGAAATTTTTTCAGCCTTCTTTACTACAAGAAATTATGCGCATTCTTTCCCCCATTAAGACCCCTCCTACTAAAGTAATCACGGTTCCACAACCTGTGACCTTCGTAAAAAGGTTCTCCAAGATTTCTGCACGTAATGTGGCTACCTTGATAAGGTCAAGCTTAAAGATTATTCTCCTGAAGACCCTGAACCATCATCTCCGTGATCTTCACTAGCAGACCAACTTAGCCCTGCCATAACCAAGATTTGTAATGCTTCTCTGGGTTAAAAGGTCGTCCCCAAATCCTTTAAATCGGCAATCGTTCGACCAATACTTAAAAAGCCTGGATGAGATACAGAGGTTCTTGCAAACTGTCACCCTGTTTTCCGTGTTACTTTCTCATCAAAGATTCTTAAAAGAATTGTTGCTAAGCAGCTGATTGAACGTATAGAAAAAAGAAAAATTTAGAAACGTTTCAATGAGGGTTCAAGAGGTAGCACTCCACTGAAACTGCTCTATGGGGTGTGTTAAAATGACATTCTACGTGGCAGCGACGACGGGAATGCCACTGCCCTAGCACTGCTTGATTGGTCTGCTGCCTTCGACACAATTGATCGCGATGTTCTGCTTGAACGATTGAGAACAACGATCGGTCTGCCAGACAAAGCACTGGGATGTTTTAAATTATACTGTTCTGGTCTTGTTCAATCCGTGTCACCAGGGGGTCAGGTCTCACACACGAGAAGAGTCATCTGTGGAATCCCTCAAGGGTCTGAACTCGGTCGATTGCTGTTCTCCATTTGGACACAACATCTGGGAAAAGCGATTAAGGCCCATGGAATAGAATATTACTTTTGTGCTGACGATACTCAGTCGTATTTTTCATTCAAACCACCGGAATCTACTTCGGCAACTGAGAAACTGAATGCCTGCCTAGCCAATACTCGATCCTGGATGACGGAAAACTACCTGCATTTAAATGATGATAAAACCGAACTGCTGCTCACAGGACACCCAAAGCATGTGGCTGCAATGAAAGGCTGTGCTCTTATAATAGGTGAATCCGTTGTGCGACCATCCCACATGCTCGAAATACAGGTTTCGTTTTCGACAGCTGCCTCAATTTTAAAAGCTTCATTCAGAAGACTTCTACAGATAGCCATCAAGTCCGATCCCTATGCCAGATCAGGAGCTGTCTCTGACAGTGTCTTGAAAAAACTATAACTAGCTCCTTAGTTCTGTCTCGGCTTGATTATTGTAGTTCCCCTTGGCTGGCCTACCAAAGAAAGCTATTAGGCCACTGCAGCTGACTTTGAATATGGCTGCAAGGCTAGTCTTCAAGCCCCAGTGGTTTGAGCACGTGTCACCTTTGCTAAAACAGCTACAATGAATGCCGGTTCAGCAACCGATACAGAGCAAATTTCTTACTCTGACCCTCAAGGCCCGCCGCGGCTTGGCTCCTTCGTACCTAGCTGAACTGCTGCATCAGTTTCTGCCTCTTCGCTCACTCAGGTCCTGTGTGGACAATATATTAGCTGTTCCATTCCTTCACTTAAAGACCGTTGGCGACGGAAGATTTAGGTATGCAGGTCGTAAACTGTGGAACTCGCTTCCACATTTCTTATGCAACGACGACTACTCTCCTACTGCCGACTATAGCTCATCCTTTTCAGCGGTCCTGAACTGCTACTTCTATGCTGCTCACTACCTCAGTCGCACTCCTGACTCTGATATGCTTCCCACTTTCTTCTCGTTGCGAGAGACGAAGTCTGTTGGTTCCGTTATGCGTACCGAAAACTGCTTTGGCTGAGAGTGGTCTATACACAACTCTCCTGCGTAACACCCACACGGTCTATATGAGTTTGCGGAGTTACAGGCGGAGATACATTACCTTATAAGGCAATACGTTTCTGCTGTTTAAACACTCAAAAGTTTTATTAGTCTCACTGAAACGATGGCCTGGTTACTTTAAGGTCTGTTATTGTCCAAATAAAATATCCCAAATTAATAACCTGGGATGTTACTGTGCGCCTCAACCTGTTTCAAGGATAATGTTAAGTATTATAAAAAAATTGAGAGAGAAACCCTTTGAAAAATGTTTGGTACCCGTTTTAAAAAGTCTAAGTAAAAGTACAGACGAGAAATTTCACAATACTGAAATTCATGTTGCGATTTTCGTTTATTTTCCAGGATAAAGTTTTGTTTAAGGAAATTGAGAATCTTTTCCTTCCATAAGCTATAGCAAATAAATTACGGCTCAAACGATTTTGCACACATTTTAAAGTCAGCTGGTGAATCGGCAAACAGACTCTTGTGGAGATATTTTTAATACTTGTTTTTTTGAATATATTGAAATGCAATAAATAAATAAATCTCTCAACATGTGAGCTTTTTTCAGATAAGAGCTGTATTTTGCATGCTATTCATGACAAAATCGAGGATTCGAATGCCTCAGAAATCAGCAAATAGTACGTTAGTCCCCACTAAAAGTGTGATGGTGGCTAGAAAGGTTTATTTTGGGACAGTTACCGTAAATGAGGCTACTTGATTATAACAGCTGCAGTCTGCTTTATTTGTACTTTTGGCTGATAAAATCTAAAGTGGAGTTTGTTAAGGCAGGAGGGTATGCATAATCTGTGAGACGCAATTTTAAAAGTTAGAAAGAGGGAGAGGGGGCGAGATTGAGAGAGAGAGAGAGAGAGAGAGAGAGAGAGAGAGAGAGAGAGAGAGAGAGAGAGAGAGAGAGGGGGGGGGGGAGGGAGAGAGAGAGAGGGAGAGAGAGAGAGAGAGAGAGAGAGAGAGGGAGGAGAGAGAGAGAGAGAGAGAGAGAGAGAGAGAGAGAGAGAGAGAGAGAGAGAGAGAGAGAGAGAGAGAGAGAGAGAGAGAGAGGGAGGGAGAGAGGGAGAGAGAGACAAAGAAAGACCACGGAGCTTAAATTGGAAAATGAATTGAAATATCTTTCTTTATGGTGCCTACATGGTGGAAATAAAGCTCAAACATAAATTAAACCTATCCATGCTTCAGCTAGTTGAAATAGCATTAGTGCACTCTATAGAAACGCACTGCCCAATGCCTAGTGCTAGAATTAACCAGCCTAATTAAAACCACGACAAGATCTACCTTTCTTTGGCCGCATGTTTCAATAATATAAATTATAAATTCATCCTGCATTTGGCATGATAGCTGACTGAAAATTCTTGCTTTTAGTGTAAAATAATCGGTACAGTTTCACGCTTACATTATGATTAGGTAGACTTGTAGCAAAAACAAAATTTCAAGTCGTTTTATCTTTTTCTGAAGCCACTTCTTCTTAAGATTTTTTGATCGATGCAATTGTCCATGAAGGCATGGTAACGGCTAGCCGTTTCGAGCAACGGTGTAAGAAAATATGAGACCGTTTCACTTACCTCGGCTAAAATCAAGCTGAAGAACGAGGTTCAAAAATAACTGGGCTGGTAATTGCTATAGTAAGTGTGCTCTCTATCTTATGAGGCTCACGTCTACCTCATAAATTATATAACTGTCTCTTTTTGACACATAACTTACCTGACGTAAGTTTTACGTTATTGTAATGAGTTTGAATAAGCACGTACTGAGGTGAATTACCACCTCCAATCGGTAAGCCAACGTTCGGTGGAAAAGTGTAGACCTACAGCAAATAGGTGAGTATATGAAATTAGAGCTCAAAGAACAGTTAATAGCTTGGGAAATACATTTTTAATCTGCTAATGAGCTCGAGAAGAAGTACGTGGAAATAGGTAAGCGAATGAATGCCATAGAAACAACGTAGACTAGTGAAGCTGCATGGTTTGCAGTGTATTTATTGATTCTGCTAATGCTGTTACTTGTAATGAATGAACACGATTCAAGCAGGTGCAAAACTTACAGGCATTACCGGTACGTCCTTAACTAGGTTGGTTGACAGATTACTCCATTTCTAAGTCATCTTTACTGGATCTCATTAATTGGTCAAATATCAAATTCAAAATCACTAAGTACGATTTCCAAAGGTCTCGTTACTAACTAGCACAACACATCTAGCTATCCCACAACCTCACTCGACTAGTAAGCTCTCCTAAGCTTGCCCTCGACTACCTTCTTCCGTTAAAATAATGAATAAATGTAGCTGAATTCAAGGTCTTACGTTTACGGCTTTTCGCGGCATCGCTGCCCTTGTTGTAGCTTGGGGCTTTACATCAGTTGAGACCATTAGCAGCCGCCGAAAAGGGCAACGATATAGCACAGCCGGAAGCGATGCATACGTGCTTCCGATTCGTTGCTCCCACGTCAGAAGGGGTGAGCCTCGATTGAGCGCCGACAACTCGCTTTTAGCTGAGAGCAGAGAATTTGACACCAGGGACACCGGCGTGCTCTGATTTGCACCAGAGTTAGCTCTTCCACGACGCCCTCCGTCGCTGATCAGTTGTCGTGACGTCCGGGTGTCTACGGATCGTGATCCAAGGCATCTAGTCAAGTCATCAAATGCACACAACGCATATCGTCTTTTAGTTACAAAGCTTGGATGTATTTTATGCGTCCAGAAAGTATAACTTGTGTGTTTGATAATCGGTTCCAGTGAATGATTTCCTTGCTCGAGTGAATTTATGTTTTGTTTCACTGAGCTTTTCGCACAGTTCACGATTCAGTAGATTTTACTGGACGGTGGTCTTGCTATCTGGTACTAAGTTATCACGTATTTTTAATTTCAGCATAATACTACTAATTATAAAACACTTGATAGTGCTCCCTCAGAGTATTCAATATTTGTTTCTAGGCGTATTGCTCAGACAGCAAAGGAAGCTAGATTGAAATGCCAGTAGTAGCATGCTCAATAAACAATAAGAATCACGTGGTTAGGGGTGACATCCGCAGCGTCAGCATGCAGGTGTGGTTAGTGGGAGCATGCACAGTGTCAGCACTAATAATAATATAAAAGATGAATCACAAAGACACGCTCTATACTTTCATAAGCAGGTGCGTTTTCAATTTATTTTTAAATGTGATCAAGTCAGGGGATGTCATGACGTAAGTCGGAGTGAGTTCCAGGCTTTGGAAGCATACCAACTAAATGCAGGGTCTCCAAATAATTTGAGGTTTATACGAGGTATAAGTAAGCAGTGAGTGTTTGCGAAAAACGTGTGGCATGATGCTTATCCAGGTGGGCTTTGAAGTCGATGCAGGGCATGACTGGTAGGCAGTGCAGGAGAGCTAGAAGAGGTGAGATGTGGCCGAAAAAAGCCGATTTGACGTTCTCTTTTGCATGGCGACAGTGGAGCCTTTACGGATATCACCAACACTTTCAATAGCGATTAAAGATCGCCCAACACAGGATTTGAACCTGCAAACTTATGACCGAGGTCGTGAATAGCTACCAACTGTAATGCTCATGACAAATAAGCCTAGCTGCAGACATGTATACCAGCTGTAAGCACTAGATTGCTCATGATAGTAGAACGGCAAGAAGTCAGTTACAGAAGTCTAGACAGGATTCACAAATGCTTGGACCAACTAAATGTCGTATGCCTTTCAAAACCAGCCAGCATTTTAGCAATGTTATGTAGCTAAGAGTAGGCAGACTTTATTGTGGAACTAATGTGGTCGTTTAATGAACGGTCACTTTGGAACATGACACCTAGACTCATGTTCCTAAGAGACGTCTAGTTAGATGACCACATCAGCTCCACGATCAAGTGGGCCTTCTTTCAGCTACCTAACATTGCTAAAATTCGGGCCTGTTTAGATAAGCACGGCTTGGCTCTTTATTACCTAGCTGAACTGCTGCATCAGTTTCAGCCTGTTCGCGCCTTCAGGTCCTGTGTGGACAATGAATTAGCTGTCCCATTTCTCCACTTAACGACCGTTGGCGATATAAGCTTTAGCTCTGCAGGTCCTACACTGTGGAACTCGCTTCCACAATTCTTATGCAACAACTACTCTCCTACTGCCGACTATGGCACATCCTTTTCAGCGGTCCTGAGCTGCTACTTCTATGCTACTCACTACCTCAACTGCTCTTCTGACTCTGCTAAATTCCCACTTTTTCCTTGTTGTGCGAGACGAACTCTGTTGGCTACCTAATGCGTACTGAAAGCTGCTTAGGCTGTGAGGATGGTATGAACTCACCAGCGTAACACCCACATGGTCTTTATGACTTTTTGGAGTTACAGACGGAGATAAATTACATTAAATTACATTACATTATAAGCATACCACATCTAACTTGGTTAATGAATTTGTGACATCCCGTCTTGAATTCTGTAACTCACGGCTTGCTAGCCAACTGGCATGTGCAATCAGGCGATTACAGCCGGTGAAAAGCCTCCACAGGTAAGCTTGCTTGTCTTGAGCGTCGCAGTTGCCACATTTCTCCACTTCTGGCCGACCTGCACTGGCTACCAGTCAAGCAACGGATTGACTTCAAGGTTTTGTCGCTCAATTTTAGGTTACTTCATTCTTTGGCTCTAGCCTATCTCTCAGATATACTCCCCCATCAGGCCAAGCATCGTACCACCCGCTTTTTGGAATCCAACAATCTACCAATACCTCGTACAAACTTCAAATCCTTCGGAGACCGTGCATGTAGTTCGTATGCTCCCAAAGCCTGGAACTCTATCCCGACTTGCGTCAGATCATCCCCTGACTTGACCAAATTAAAAAAAAACTTAAAAAAAACACCTATTTAGGACAGCATCTAGTGGGTCTCTGAGATTTGCCCTTCATTCGCTTATGTGTGCTGACACTGTGCATGCTGCCTCTAAGCACATTTGCATGCTGACACTGCATGTCACCCCTAACAATGTTATTCATTTTATTTATCAAGCATGATGTTACTCAGCATTAAATCGCGTCTCCTTTGGCAGCCAAGGTAAAGTGCCAAGAAAGAGATTGAGTTCTCTAACGGCGCCTTATCGAGTGCATTATTATCATTATAGACTTCATGCAGATTCAACAATAGATATGCTGGCAGAGTTGATTTTGAGCGTTAGTCTGTCCGATTTCTGAAACACACTTGATCTACCAATAACTATTAAGTTAGTTGTATCATCATTTAATTTAAGAGAATTTACTGCCATCCATTTGCAGACATCTTGAATGCCTGCAGCAAGGGAGTGAGAGAAATAGAGCTGCTTAAGCGCTGGGAGGGATTACTGCAATGGTGAATATAAGTGTCATCCCTATTGAAGTGAAAGCCTGGACCGTGCTCGGCAATCGCATAGGCAAGTTGATGAGTACAAACTGTGAAAACCACAGGATAAAGCATGGAGCCCTGTGGTACCCCATATTTCGGATTTAGTTTGGACGATCTTCGTCCGTTAACATTAATGCACCACAATCTCCCACAAAATGCAACCTGAACCATTGCAATGCAGTGAAAGTAATGCTTGGGTGTAATGAGAGGCGCTCATGAATGAACTTGCTATCGATAGTAAAAAGATTATCGACAGATCAAGCGAAACAAGCAGAGGTAATCAAGGGTAGATACGCTCGCACGGAAAACATCGAAGCCAAGGGTCTTGAGGCTTCAGGATTTATTTGCAATACTAAAGGAAAAGAAGGGTGCGTGTTCCATACTGAATTAGGTCTGTGTGCAGTCAGATAAGCAGGATTTGATAATTATAGTTGATATAAAGTGCAGTTATGTACAAAAATTTGGATGAGTATGGGTCACTTGATGCTAGTAATGACATGCACATGAGGCGCAAGAGTCAATGAGTCAGTCAATGCACGAAATTTAGTGCTGAAGGCGTCAGATATCATATCAAAGTTAACAGCGAAATCGCCCTTAGCGAGGAATGATCGATTTCGTGCACAAATAATCGAAAAGAGATCTGGGAAGGCTGAGATCAAAAAGGACTTTAGACCTGGTGGGCGATAGAGTACTGCCATTATCGGTAGCTTGTTGTCTAGCCGTAACACTTGTTTGTTGTGGAATACTGGATGCTGGGCTCGTCACAAGCTGCGTGTATATTAATTCTCTTGGACTGATTTTAGAAAAACCTGATAACAGCGTAACCACCATTTGCAAGATACATCTTTTGTTCGTAGCCTCCCAAAACCTGGAACTCACTTTCAAAAGTGATAACGGCACACCCTTACTTGAAGAAATTTAAAAATTGGGTAAAACGTGTCTATTTATTGCATAATTTAGTCGGTCCTCGTGAAACGTCCTTTGTGCACATTTGTGTTTTAACACTTTGCATGCTTCGGCTAACCATATTGAATAATAATAACAGACTGGATGAAACGCCCTCAGTGAACTAGATCTCTATCTTTGCGCTTTACATATCCTACAAAAGAAGCTAAATGAATTGTTCTTATTAGCATGCCGAAAAAACAAAGATAATAGCCTGGTTAGGGGTGACCTGGATGTGGCTGCCTTAATAAGGCCTAGCAAAAAGAGCTCGTCTCCTGAAGACCCTATACCTTCGTCTCTGTGGTCTTCACTTGCAGACCAACTTAGCCCAAACTATCGTCCAGTTTCCCTTCTTCCGTTCTTGTCAAAGATTCTTGAAAAAATTGTTGCTAAGCAGCTAGTTGAACATATTGAAAATCATGGGTTGTCAGAAGCATTTCAATCAGGTTTCAAGAGGCAGCACTCTACTGAAACTGCTCTCCTCCGTATTAACAATGACATTCTACGTGGCAACGACGACGGGAATGTCACTGCCCTAGCTCTGCTAGATCTGTCTGCTGTCTTCGACACCATTGATCGCGAAGTTCTGCTTGAACGATTGAGAACAACGATCGGTCTGGCAGACGAAGCACTGGCGTGGTTTAAATCCTACTTGTTTGATCGTGTTCAATCCGTGTCGTGTAGGGGTCAGGTCTCAGACATAAGAAGGGTCACCTGTGGAGTCCCTCAAGGGTCTGTACTCGGTCCCTTGCTGTTCTCGATTTATACGCAGCCTCTGGGAGAAGTAATTAAGGCCCATGGAATAGGATATCACTTCTATGCTGACGATAATCAGTTGTATTTGTCATTTAAACCGTTGGAATCTGCTGCAGCAACAGAGAAATTGAATGCTTGCCTTGCCGATATTCGATCCTGGATGTCGGAAAACTTCCTGAAATTAAATGACGATAAAACCAAACTGCTGCTCATAGGACACCCTAAGCGTATGGCTGGATTAAAAGGCTTTGCTGTTCTAATAGGTGGTGCTATTGTGCGACCTTTACCACGTGCTCGTAATCTAGGTGTCGTGTTCGACAGCTGCCTCAATTTCAAAAGCTTTATTCAGAAGACTGCCTCTACAGCTAGCCATCCCATTGGATCCCTATCCAAGATTAGAAGCTGTCTCCCACAGTGGCTTGTAAAAAAATTAACTAGCTCTTAAGTTCTGTCTCGGCTTGATTATTGTAATTCCCTTTTGGCTGGGCTACCAAAGAAAGCTATTATGCGCCTACAGCGGACTATGAATATGGCTGCAAGGCTTGTCTTCAAGTCCCAGCGGTTAGAGCACTTGTCTCCTGTGCTGAAAGAGCTAGAATGGTTGCCAGTTGAGCAAAGGATGCAGAGCAAAGTTCTTACGCTGACCCACAAGGCCCGCCACGGCTTGGCTCCTTCATACCTAGCAGAACTACTGCATCAGTTCCAGCCTGTTCGCGCCCTCAGGTCCTGTGTGGACAATAAATTAGCTGTCCCATTCCTCCTCTTAAAGACAGTTGGTGACTGAAGCTTTAGCTCTGCAGGTCCTAGATTGTGGAACTCGCTTCCACATTTCTCACGCAACGACATCTACTCTCCAACTGCCGACTATGGCACATCTTTTTCAGCGGTCCTTAATGGCTACTTCTATGATACTCACTACCTCAACTGCTCTCCTAACGCTGCTATGCTTCCCACTTTCTCTTTGTTGCATGAGACGAAGTCTTTTGGCTACCGAATGCGTACGGAAAGCCGCTTAGGCTGTGAGTGGGCTATACAAAACTCTCCTGCGTAACACCCACATGGTCTTTATGACTTTGTGAAGTTACTGAGGCAGATACATTACATTACATTACATGCATATGGTCAGCTTGCAAGTGTATTTGGTGGCAGCATCCACTTTGTCGGCACGCATAAGCACATACAGGAAAAATCACAGGGACCACGTAATGGCTGCCATAATTATGAGTGTTTTAATCTGCATTAGGACCCTGTGTGTGTCACCTCTAACTATATTGAGCTGCTGTCGTTGAGCATGCTAACACTGACCATTCAATCATGCTTCCTGTGAGCAAATTTAGAGTACATAGAAAGATATTGAGTTCTCCTCTCCGATGATGGTTGCAAATGTATCGTTATCATTTCTAATATACACATATAACCCGCTATTATTAGTGTTTATAAATCACAGGAAGTCGAAATTGCAAGAAAATAGGGTAAGCTACGTTTTCTCGGATATAATGCAAGCTCCTCTTCCTCCAATTATTCAAAATGTTTTTGACCCGAGCCAAATGTTCCCATGACCACAGAGTAATTTCATCTATTGAATAATAATTTAAAAAGACAATCACTTAAGAATTTATAATTTTCTAATATTCAATTCTTAAAGCATATTGGAAATCAGGTACTGTACCATTGAACCTCGGCCCTTGGTTTCGAAAAAAATGCTATGGAATTCATTTTTTAACTGTACAGTTTTTTTGTTGCCGCTAGGTTCACAAGAATAGCATAGTTTGTGCTGTAATCCACACTTGTCAGGGTTTGGTTGAGATATAAAGGCCAGAGAGGAGTACCAAATGATCTTTAGCATACATATCCTTGAAACAAATATTTCCAACTATGCTGAGCTGGTTTGGTCCAATGGTCAAGGTTCTCGCCCTGACTAAGGCCTGGCTGAGGTCGTGGGCTAGAGCCCCGAGGCATATGTGAAGCATCTGAATATATTATAATTTCTTTTTGGGCCACTATAAAAATGAATCATATAGCTGTATCGTTGAAATTGAGTTAATAGGGAGGAGCAATACACAACTGAAGAGGTAAAAACACGTTGATAGGACCCAATCGATGCATACTGCTACGTATAGATAACGTACCATTACAGGAATGTAAAATTACCTTTCCGAGGTGCATTTTTGCTGAGCTAGGTCAAATAAGTAAAAAATAGGCATTTAGCTGGAAATAAAGATTAGCCTTGGACACAATATTTCACATTTACTGGAATGCTCTGAATATCCGGAGTAAGATTAAAGTTGCAAACATTTAGCACTGATTTATAGTCGACTTAAATACGACAAATACCCAGACGTATAGAGTTACTCTACATCGCACACTAAGAAAACTGAATCAATCTCCGGTTAAGTCAGAAATTCCGTACTGAGTAGAGCCAAAGAGTCATGAATTAATGTGAACTCCTTAATCTTGATCGTTAAAAGCCAGCACCGTGGATGGGGGTTACGGATGGCAGCATGAATCCACAATAGCCAAGTTCAAATCTAATTGCTATATAAATAGAGTAGAACGGATAAAAAATGAGTATATGATAGAAAATATATAACGTCTCTAAATTCACCGGAGCTAGCACTTCGGCCTGCAGCCCTTGTGGCGATGAACATCCATAATTATCCTCTTTGACAACGACATTGATGAAATCCTTGTGTCTCTTCCCAATTTAAAGTCCTATCTGGAGTCTGGACTCAAAGTTGATCGCTCTTCCTGAGTTTATATTTTTATAACTGGCTTCTGCAGAAACAGTTTTGAAGCAATTAATCCATGTAGATTAACAAGAATATAATCCAGTCACACTAGCGTCTCCTATAGATACTTGAAAGAATTGTTGCAGACCAGTTAAATTCCAAAACCAAAGCTATAAACCTGTTAATTATGTTAAAGTTGAGCATTGCAGCAAGTTGCTGCTCTAAGGTAGGGCGTCTGCACATCGATAGAGATCTTGTAAATGCTGACAGACAGAATCGCACAGCTAGTTCTGCTTAAGCTTCAGGCAGATATACATGATACCTCTGACTATACGTGATAGCTATACCTACGATATACCTATGTTTACATTATATTGCTAACCAAAACATTCCTTCTTATCTGGTTTTTATCTGGTTCAGAGATTACAGGCAAGTTTAACCATAGCTTATGGCTTATCCTTTTCGTGATAGAGCTCCAAGAGTGGATATGGCAAACCCACATTAAGTTGGCACTCAATGGCTATGGTAACCATAGGTCTGGTTTTAGACCTACTCGTATTACCAGTTAATACTTTGATCCTTGCAGATGTCGGGTAGAACGTCAAATAGGCTTTATTTTTTATCAGCTGCAGTTCAGTTTTATTTAAGCTTTCTTACTTTAGTTCTTTTGAACGACTCAAATACTCCTTTAGAGTCTGCATTGCTGATTTTTAGACTTCGATAAAAGAAAGATAGTATTATTTGGAAGTTCAGCCTTAGCTATGATGGCTAAATAGTCGTTTCTATTAAGACTTTTCACAGCTATACACTGATGTGCTGTGCATTTAATTCAAAATTACTTACTTAATGTTGTTATTTCTCAAACTTGTCCACATTAGACTGGAATTGCTTATCTTGATGAACTGAGGAAACATAGCTTGCAGAGGTCATGCGACTCATCAAACAGTTTGCTACGCTATTTCTTAGATATATGGGCACATGGAAAGAGCTGGACCAAGAGAGTGATTCATTTCACTGTCTGAAATTTGGCGAGCCATCAGGCAAAAACCCTAGCACCGCCAGGCCTACATGCATCGTATTGATGAGTCGTGATGGCACATTAAGTAAGGCGATGGCTTTTTACGACCTTGGTGCCGACGTCTTGGGTTCAAATCCTGCAGTGGGTGATCCTTGATCGCCACTGCAAGCGGTGGTGATAGCTGTAAATACCCTTCTGTCACTTCACAAAAAGAGGCTGTTAAATCTGCTAGTGTTAATCATTATTATTACTATGTATTCTTCAATTTGAATGCCATACAGCAGGGATTTCTGCCATTTCATTACAATGTCCCTCATCTTTCGATATATTTGATCCTGAAAGCTGCATCACTGCCAATAACATTTCCGTTTAGTCTTATGTTAGTGGTGCATCAGGTATTCTTTTGTCTGCAATTAGTACTCAACATGCCGATTAAACCACGAAGTCGACAAACTTTTGCATCGCGGCTTAAAGTTGTGATACTCTTCTATCGACTCCCCATGTCTCAAAACCTAAGATCTTATCTCTAAAAACTTATTGGACACTTAAAAACGTTGGTTTAAATATTTAAGGGTGAAGTAGTAGAAATGATAAACAAAATTACACCGGGCAACGTAGTACTATTGCCATGAAATAGCCCGTTTATGGAAGGAAATCGCATTCCAAGCTAGCCAAATCACTTAGCTGGCCCTAAGTCACAAGTAAAAGGAAAATAATTGTATGGGTACATAAGCTTGTTACTAGTAAACTTAATCAAGCAATACACTTGTATAAAACCTAATAAAAGCTTACCTGACCACCAACAGCCCAAGCAGCTATTAAAGAAGAACAAGTAGCCGTGTTACCACCATCTGCACCACTGAAAAGATTAAAGCTCGTGAAGTTCAAATTCACTGATGAGCAACTGTAAACGAGTATGTGATGGACGATGTCTTCGTTTCCTGATGTAATGATTGGTTGCATCTAAAAAAATTAAAAAAAGTCACGAGTGTCTTATGCATAGCAAAAGGTTCTCGTAAATCACCCATCAGCACAGCAAGTGTGAATTATACCGACAGTTTGAATTCAATTCATAATTTTAGGGATTCCTTATTACTATCCATACAACATAAACAATGGCTCTATACCAGCACAGAACCGATAATCCCTATGTCAAGTATTTGAAACTCTGCCTAAACTCAAAAATGGATTGGTCAAAAATGAGATCTATCATATATATAAATGGATCTAATTAATTAAATGGACCCACATCCTCCTCGAACTCTTCTTACACGGGGTAGTAAATTTAGAGACTGTAAAGAAACTGATGTGTCACTACATGTAATTAATTAAAATGGATGCAATAAGGCGGTGGGAGATCAGTCAGCTACACTTGTCTTGATCTACCAGTCTGGGTCAATTTAAATTCTAATCTCGGAGTATAGGATCTTTGATTAAGACGTCTCTAAAGAGCAGGATTACGTTTTGTGATGAGAAGTAGGATTATTTCGTAAGCCATTGACATTTAAGTTTAGTCACCTGGTGCTGGCTACAATGCCTAAGTCTTTGGCAAACCGGTCCGGTCCCTACCCAATGCACAAACAAAACTTATAGTCCTTCGACCATCAGAACATGTCTCTAGAGCCTTGGCTTTATTACCCTTGTATTAGAGGCCAAACCTGGATTTACTCAATTAAATTCATGTGCTAGTTGTAAATAACGCCAACAAGCTTGAACAATAACTCAGCTACGATATAGAATGGAAATAATATCCAATGGGCAACTTGGGCATCACCGACACTGCTTATGCAACCTAAAATGTATGACTGCAAGAAAGCCAACAAGTGCACTATCGCGTTTAAGCCAACACATTAAATCAACCAAGAAGAAGTATATTGAAACAATCAATTACGAGCCCTGGCTTGTTTTTTACACTCAGCTATGCTGATATGCACGTACTGCACATCTCAATAAAAAATAAGATAAGTTCGAGGGGCGAAAAGAAAGTCTACTGTAAAATATGCGTCTTTTTTGTAGCTGAAACTTTCATTAAACGATTGTACTGAGTGAACAGAGTCTCAGTCAAATCAAAGCAGATTCATTAATGCAGCTTAGTAAAATGCATCTCAAACTGTAACTTAATAAAAGTCACTAAGTATAAATGGGTTTTACGAAGTACTATTGTCTTTAGCCCACTCTCTGCAGACCTAATCTAACTCAACAAAGAGGAATTGAGATGCATAGCTTAGTCAATATGACAGTATATACAGTGAGTAGCATATAATCTGCAGCTCAGGTGGGCTGCAAAGAATGTACTGGAGTGGGTAGCAGGTAAACAACTTCTTTTCCTATGAGTTATGACAGTAAGTTAAATTTTCAACAAGTTCAGAGTAAACGCCTTAGTCAACAACTATCTTTGAGATTAATAATAAAGCAACTAATTTATTGTCCACATAGCACCTGAGGGTCTTAGGAAACCTAATGTTGTGCTACCGTTAAGCAAGTTATGAAGAAGCCAAGCCATGGCAGGCTTGTGCAGTCAGCGTAAGAACTTTCTTGTACTATGAAATCAATTTATCTAGATTAATATATCTATAATTTACAGTCGATCAACCAATCGATCAAAAATCGTCCAGAAAAGGAGACACGTGGCAAAACCTCTTATATTTGTTTACTAGCATTGCAGCCATATTCATTCCGTGCTGTCGAGGAATAATGGCTTTTTAGGTAGCTCAGCCAAGATGGAAGTTCAACATTCAAACCTATTAGAAAACAGAGCAAGTTAAATTGTATATCAAGCTACTATATTACCTTGCCTTAAATATTAATTAGAGGTATTTAATAGCTGTAGAGGCAGTCTTCACACTCAAATTTTCAAAAAGAATTAGTTATCGGAGAGGAAACATTATTTACGAGCACATGGTGGTGGTCACAAAGGTGGATCACCAAGCAGAAGAGCAAAGTGTCCTATTACAGTTACTGCTTTGAAGTTTCCTATTATTAATAGTTCAGTTCTATTGACGTTAAGTTTAGGAAAATTTTAAAACGCATCTGTCAAACGTTTGGGTGAAAATCATTCAGTTTATTAGTCACTAGGGCAGGTTCCAGCGTTTGAAAAGAAAGATAAAACTGACAAGCCGCAGCATATAGAAGTAACACACTCGCCTAAGCACCCTAATTGCTTTTCTTAGAAGATGCATTTAAATGAGTAACAGCAATCGATTAAGAACATACGCTTGACGAACTTAATAGGCGAAGGGTCTTCAGGATGTGTTTTGACCACCGCACAGATTGAATAACATTGAACAAGTAAGATTATAATCATGATAGTGCCTTCCCAGCTGGACCGATTGTTGTTGTCAATCGTTTAAGTGAGAAATTGCGATATTTATTAAAGAAATGAGGTGATCGACAAACTACGTCTGGGGCCCTAGTATCGCCGTCAATTTTGCAGTTTAGCATTTTCTCGTCCGACAACGTGCTAAACTAACTATAGCGGTTTATATGAAGTTATATTAATGCTATCCCAACTAAAAACATATCTGACTTTTCATTTCTTTTAATGTGTTGTACAATCTGCTTAGAGATAGTTCTCTATGAACGTGAAGTGATGTTTAGTGGATTCAGGGATGCCAAATAGGTTTGATGTGAACATGTGAATGCGTTTTTGATTACTTGCAGATGATTCAGTGCCAATTCATCTTGCATCAACGATCGCGATTGAGTGGACGCTTTCGGCTAAAGGTTTTCCCAGAGGTGGCATGAGTTTCTACTCTTTTCTTTATGAATTCTTTACCTTAGCTTAAAAATTGTTTCATTGTGCGTGCTTGCATTATAATGACACCGTCAATTTCGACCTCGGTCTTGGCCTTACTCTTAGCCTATGGGTAGGTTGCTCCCATGTCTCGACTAATATTTGTAAGTTCGAGACATGAAGCAGAAAATCCTCACTATCACATGAAGAAGATTGTAACCACTAAGGCTCTTATGGTACTATACATAAAGAGTTTCTGAATGGGCTAACCATAACTTTTTTATTTCAAAAGAGGATGAACCTAGAATGAAACTATAAAAGTGCTTGATCGCTTAACATTTTATGGACTGAGAAACCTTTGCTAAGAATGTTTTTGTATTTGATTCTACTTATAACTTTTGCTGCGAAATAATGCAGATAAACTCAAAAAATAGTAAATTCATTAAATGGAAAAATAATAGAATTGTTATAACGGATTATACACTGTGTTCTTTTTTATTAATGTGGGAGCACTATCGTGTCAAAGCTCACCCTACGGCAGCTGTTCTAACTTTAAGTGGAATGCATTTTACTTGGCGTTTTATGCATTTATCTGCTCCACATTACATTCACTTTATAATACTTGAACCCGAACAATTAAAGGCTGCAAAGGTAGCTGTTCATAGGGAAAAGGCCAGGCATTATGGATTGCTGCCTGTTCACCGAAAAACTGCTTGACACATACATTTCGCAATGGAAGAATGAAGTTAGTTTAAATCCTCTCTCCCCTTATCTCTCACTCTCTGTCTATCTATTTAACTTCTGTCGTCTTGTCTCTCTGCATCTTCTTTTCCTGTTTCCTCTCTAAGAAACAGAAAGAGCCGAATTTCTCTCTCACTCTCTCTCTCTCTCTCTCTCTATTTGTCTATAAGCTTCTTCCTTAATCAGCTAGTTATCTGATTGCTTCATGAAATTTAGGTGACTAATGTATAGTTTCGCTGCATTTATTTGGTTGCACATGTGAATACCCTTAATTGTTTTTTTTGTCTACGATCTATTTGTCTAACTGAAAGATGAGAGTACACATTTTGCTTACTTCTCAGCCAAAATGAGTCCTCGGCAATTTCACGATATTTTGCAGGTGGCTGTTTACGAAATAACCGCATCATAGAGGCATGTTTTGATGTGCCCAAGCTGGGTAGATCTATGGCTCCTTATCACCTACCTGGATTATGTGACTCTTGACAGTCACGTTGGGCATAATCACAATAGAACACCAGTAGGACGTCAAGGTAGTATTAGCAACATCAATCTGAAAGAAAAATCGGTTGATAATTTGGATTTTTCCAATTACTGCATGAGAATGTAATGGGTACTTCGCGATTTCTTACCAGCTTTGGAATTGGGTCTATGTTGAACACGCCTGTGTCAGCCGGTGCTGCCGGAACTGTATTGAAAATGTAAACATTGACCGACCCTCTGTTGATGCCGTGATATTGGGGAACTCCCAACGCATCGACGGATCCGTAAGAGTATATAACTTTCATTGTGTATTGCTACGTAAAAGAAAACAACAAAACAGTAGCACCAAATTTTAGGGAATGATAGTGACCAGATACAATATGGACAGAAAGCACTGTCTGACGATGTGCCCTGCGAAACGTAAGTACGTTTTCTCGCACAAATATGGGCCTTAGTTTAGGCAGAGTTATTGCTGGTAAATTTTTGGTAAATAAAACCAATCGTAGTGAGTCGCTAACAAGTTTAATTCAAGTTGGCAATTTAAATTCAGCCACCGGAGTGTGCTGCAGATCTTTTTACTTGAATATGACTCAATCCCGAGAGCATTCTCTATATGGTAAAAGCAAGATTCATTTAATTCAAATTGCGTTACAGTGAATGCTTGAGTTTTTTTTATAACTTCGAATATTCTTTTTGCCTTTTTAAGTCTGAATGCAGCATAAGTTGATTACAGCAATTAATCTGTGCCTTAGGCTGTGATATTCAACCTTTTTTTAAATTCCCGTCTATAAAAGCCAGCTCATAGCACCAAGATAACAAAAAGCTGGAATACCAAATCTGTCAGATTTATTAGGCATATACAACTATAAACAGTCATTTTTAAGCTATAAGTGCTAAGAACTATTTAAGTTGCAATCTATCATGCGGGCCAAGTTAGCTTTTATATTCATTGAATAATCAGTCAGACATGCTCTGACTGTAGCAATGTGCTGTGCTTCGTACTCCGCTTGCTTATTGACCTGTGAAACCATTCTGCATTGTTATAAGACAGCTGTAGAATTTCCTCCATCACTAATCAGCTGCATTGCTTGCTCTAACGACTCTGCTATGCTTATAATAATATAATAATAATATTGCACTTGATAAAGCGCCCTCAGAGAACTTAATCTCTTTCTAGGCGCTTTACATTTGGTGCAAAGTGATACGCAATAGAATAGTAAGTAAAATCATGCTTGAAAAACAAACAAAATGAATAACATGGTTAGGGGTTACATGCACTGGGTCAGCATGCAAATGTGGTTAGTGGCAGCATGAACAGTGTCAGCACGCATAAGCACATCGAGGACGAATCACAAGGACCCACTAAATGCTGTCCTAAATAGGTATGTTTTTAAGTTTCTTTTAAATATGGTCAGGTCAGGGGATGTTCTGATGCAGGTCGGGAGGGAGTTCCAGGCTGTGGGAGCATACGAGCTAAATGCACGGTCTCCGAAGGATTTAAGGTTTGTACGAGGTATTTCTAGACTGTTGGATTCCGAAAAGCGAGTGGTACGATGCTTTGCCTGATGGGGTAGTATCTCTGAAAGATAGGCTGGAGCCATAGAATGAAGATACCTAAAAGTGAGCGACAAAACCTTGAAGTCAATCCGTTGCTTGACTGGTAACCAGTGCAGGTCGGCGAGAAGTGGAGTAATGTGGCAACTGCGACGCTCACGACAGACAAGCCTAGCTGCAGAGTTTTGCACCAGCTGCAATCGCCTGATCGCACATGCTGGTAGGCCAGTAAGCAGTGAGTTGCAGAAGTCGAGACGAGATGTCACGAATGCATGGACCAACTTGGACGTGGTATCCTTATCTAAACAAGCCCTAATTTTAGCAATGTTATGAAGCTGAAAATAGGCTGATTTGACTGTGGAGCTGATGTGGTCGTCTAACGAGAGGTCGCTTTGGAATATGACACCTAGATTTCGAGCTGATGCAACTGGAGATATGCTGGCAGAGCCAATTTTGAAAGTCAGCCTTTCCAATTTCTGAATAACACTAGGTTTGCCCATAACTAGTAAGTTAGTTTTATCAGCGTTTAGTTTTAGAAAATTTGCTGCCATCCATGATCGGATGTCATCAATGCATGCAGCAAGTGAGTTGAGAGAATTTGAGGTGCTCGAAGGCTGGGAGGGATCAAAGCAAAGGTACAACTGAGTGTCATCCGCATAGAAGTGAAAGCCTAGATTGTGCTTGGCAATCACATCAGCGAGAGGGAGAGTATAAACGGTGAAAAGGACCGGACCTAGCACAGAGCCCTGAGGTACTCCATATTTTAGAGGTACTTCAGATGATCTTTGTCCATTCACGTCAACACTCTGGAGTCTCCCACTGAGATAGGACCTGAACCACTGCAGAGCAGTGCCAGTGATGCCCAGGCGAGATGAGAGGCGCTCTAGAAGTACTTTGTGATCGGTGGTATCAAAAGCTGCCGAAAGATCGAGCAAAACAAGAAGAGACACTCTACCCATGTCTGCATTCCTAAGTAGGTCGTTGTATACCCGAAGCAATGCTGACTCTGTGGAGTGATTAGCTCTAAAGCCAGACTGGAACTTACTAGCAAGGTGTGAGGTTTCGATATACGAGTTCAGCTGGTCTGCCGCGACCCGTTCCAGTGTCTTTGATAGGAATGGTAGAAGGGAGACTGGGCGGTAGTTGCTTAAGTTCTCTTGGTCTAGTGTAGCTTTCTTGAGAAGTGGCCTGACTACAGCTTTTTGAAAGGTGCTGGGACCTGACCTGAGGCTAACGACATATTAATGATGTTGGTTATGCATGGCAGCAGCAGATCAATGCAACGTAGGAGCAGGACAGTGGGAATAGGGTCCAGTGGACTTGTTGTCTTCTTTGATTGAGATACGAGCTTTAGGACTATGTCACTGGTGACCTGTTTAAATGCAGACATTGAGGCGCAGCCAGGAACCGAGGAACAGCATTCTAGTGGGAAGGTTGTCATGGCAGGGATGGATTCCCTGATTTTGTCTATCTTCTGCACAAAGAATCGAGAGAAGCGATCGGCTTGATCATCACAAGGATCACCAGGTAAGGAGCTAACCTGGGAACGGTTGAGGAGATGGTTTATTGTCGACATCAGCATTTTTGGATTGTGCATCTGTGATTCAACAATGTTTCTATAGAAGCTAGACTTAGCCTTTGCTAGGATCGATTGGTACGACCTACAGTAGTCTTCATATGCCTGTCGATGGACAGTTAGTCCGGATCTTTTGTATGCCTTTTCAAGCTTTCGCTTAGTAGACTTGGCTAGTTTAATGTCTGTGGTAAACCATAGGCCGTCTGGGCGGGGGCGTACAGTGCGCTTTGTCAAAGGTGCAAACTCGTCGAGCTAGTGTCGTGTTGTAGCAATCTACCAGTGATGACAGATCGGAGGGAGGACTGAGCAGCAAAGGTGAAGCAGATATGCTCGCACGGACAGCATCGATGTCAAGGGTCTTGAGGTTTCGCGATTCACAGGTTATTTTAGAGGAGAATGTGGGCACACACTGTAGATTGAATGAGATCTGCATGTGGTCAGATAAGCAGGATTTGGTGATAACTGGTGATGAAAAAGTGCAGTTATATGAGAAAATTTGGTCGAGTGTGTGACCCTTGATGTGGGTAGGGCCATGCACATGAGCCACAAGAGATAACGAGTCTGTCAATGTACGAAATTCGGTGCTGAAAGCGTCAGATAAGTTATCAAAGTGAACGTTGAAATCACCCATAACGAGGAAGGATCGATTTCTTGCACACAGAATCGTAATGAGATCGGAGAAATCTGAGATAAAGGAGGATTTGGTACCTGGTGGGCGATAGACTACTGCCACTATCGGTCCCACTTTCTATTTGTCGCGTGAGACGAGGTTTGCCGGCTAACGAATGCACACCTGAACCTGCTTAGGCTATGAGTGAGCTATACAAAAATCTCCTGCGTAACACCCAGATAGTCTTTATGGCTCTGTGGAGTTAAATACAGAGATATATTACATACATTACTTAGGGAGTGCATGACGTTCAAAATTAATTTATTCTCTAGGTAGAAGGCAAATAAATATCCGGAGTGCTAAATCAGTCAAATTACATGAAAAAGACACTTTTTATCGTTGGTAGAGCCCAAAAATGGCAACCATTATTTAAACTTTCGTTGGGTCCTGATTATGGAATAGCTGTTTAGTCTTTCATACTTTGAGCAGAGTGATAATTTTGCATTCGATGCTAAGCCTGATTTTAAAATGCTCGGATGAGCTGGAGCGAGCAATTTAATATGGAAAGTGTAACTAAGTTACTATAGGTTATTGTCCGTGTGCTTTATCGAAGTGAGATATGACAGTGAAGTTAGAAGTAGTTTAATGTGATGATGGCATTATTTATGTTTGTGATTAAAGAGATACCTGCAATGTTTTATGCTACCTGTGGCAATCTTATCGCAGAGACTTGTAGACTGTTAAGTAGTAAGGTGAAGAACTCAGTAAAAGGCGATATAATAATGCTAGACTATAATACTCATATATAGATTAGCCAAACGTTTTTCAAGGCTACAAATCTGCAAGAAGGCATACTTGGCACATCCTTTCGAGCTTTCCTAAGCCGATACGTCCTAATTACCTCTACTGCAGTCTTGAATCAGCCAAGTTTCTTATTAATTTTTTTGGAAGATGAAGTGGGTTCTCCACCTCATGCTTTCCAAAAGCCGTTTAGGCTTTTGAGAGAGCTACAGAAAAGAAACCTTCCTTGTAAACATTTGGTGCGTAAGACATTTTTTCTTTTCAGATTGAGATATAGTATACTACATCAGTGTTGAGCTGATGTGGTCAAGTTAAATTGTGCTTTAGAGCTCAAATACAGACAGCTGTCGAATGTAAGAATAAATTAGCTGGCGCAATAGATTTTTAAGCAATCATATTGTTCAAGATGTTAAGCTATGTTTAGACTTAGGTTAGTAATATTTTAGTAGTTTTTGCTTGACTTTACATACATTTAAATATTGCCGAGTTTTGCCGTCCTTAAAACGTGGACGAACAAAACATGTGGAATCCTGAGTCAACCACTGTGTCCATATCGTCACTGTATACTGCCAATAACCTAAGTAACTACAGAACTGAAATTGTTCATGCATAAGAAGCCCCTTAAGAGCTCAATTTCAATAAACTTGCTTTATCATTTTCTGATAGTGTATCGATGAAAGAAATGTAATTACACGTAATCCATCATCATTAGCCTATGACGATCAGTGTCACTATCTATTAAAGCAACAAGGCTTAAGGAAGTTTGCCAAAGCACATAGAAAAAATTATTTGAGATTACATTATTTTGATCTTATCATTGTAAAGTGTATCGATAAATACAGCCTCCAGTCACTAAGGTGGGTGGATACAGAAGCCACACGTTAGAAAGTCCGAAGACCTTAACGGCTATAAATGTAGTACACAGAAAAAAAGCTGGTACTTTGGTTTCAACAATCAGGTAAATGTTTAGGGTCATAAAGTGAGACCGCCTTACCCTGAGGCTAAGTTATAGGGGCTATTGAAACATATTAGATATCATAGTTTTAGTTATGGTGGCTATGAAGCAACGAGTTTACTTTAGCGAATTAAAGCTGATGGTAACAGGAAGGCTCTCAGGCACATTCTCTACTAATAGAGATGAGAGTTGGTATTGCTTTAGCTGGGATTGCTTATGGAGCTGTGAATTGAGAATGTCTATTCTGCAGATAAAATGGCCAAAATATATCCAGAAGCCCTGTAGAGGAACCTATTTTAATCTTCCAAAATAACTTTCTTTTAAATAAATCATCAATGTAATAATGAAGCTACTGTTAATTGATAGTTTTCAAGCAACCCCATATTGCTACATTTCCATATTCATAGTGTTTGACTCCTCACTAGAGAATTCACACCTAGATTATAATTAAATTGGAGTTGTCATAGTTAAACAATCGTTCACAGCAATCAAAACTAAAACTATGACTAAGATTTAAATTACCTGAGAAGACTCTTAGGGCTACTGGTAAGGTAGCCCACTTGGTTTTTAAATACACCAACCGTAAGGAGTTCGGCACTCATAAAACACAGAAACAAAGTAAAGTTGGCTGTGAGGCAGGAAAGCTGAGCAAATATATTATGCTCAGCTAAATCAAACGTTGGTGAGACATTTCCAGCGGTGGCCAAAGCCAGACGGTGAGTTACTGACTTATGCCTTGAGTGAAATAGAGGCCCGAATTTAAGGGTGGTGGAAAATTGAAGTCTGAGAAACTAGACAATCGTAAGCACATAAGCAGAAGGCCTCGGCACTCACATCTTTTGACTTAAAATTCTGAAGCCTGCAAAATGAGAGCTTTCTTTCATGAGGGAGATTCAGTGATACCTGTCAATTCCTTCAGGGAATTCAGGAAAAATGTAGGCTTTAAAGAACCACTTGTTTCAAGTAAGCTTACTTTTCCGTGCGAGGAGAAACTTATTTTCAAACGTGGCTAAACGTGGCCTCAATTCTCAGCTGTTAGAATTGTCCCAATAGCCAAAATTTAACACTTTTATAAACTTTTTAGCGGTTCCTCATCAAGCAGAATTTCTGTGTCAGCATTCTGCTAATTACCTTGTTTTCATTCTATTATCTTGCTCTGGAGTGTTTATCCAATGCAACTTATAATCTCATCTCCAGTCCCACCACCAGATCTTCCGACTCGTGTCACTCGGTTTACGTCTAATGACTTACATTTTCTTGCATATCACTGGCGTCCTTCTGATACAGGAATTCCTGGACACTAAACAGTGTTTTTATAATGAATATCATCAGAGAAGACTGCTGTGAGGCTGGTAGTGGCAACGAAGTAACTTTCTATCTTCAAGCTAAGAAACGAACCAGAACATGATAAAAAGCAACCCACACCGAAGTTCGCTAGCTTAGCATATATGATTATAAGGGTTAAAGTTTATAAGAGATATATATATATATATATCTCTTATAAACTGTAAGATTTGCTCAGATATATATATATATATATATATATATATATATATATATATATCTGAGCAAATCTCATGTCTGGATACAGACTACTAGAAAAGTGCAACTGTAATCCTTATATTTATATATGCTAAGCTAGCTAACTTTGGTATGCGTTGCTATTTGTATGGGTGGTGTTATTGAGTAATGTTAGTCGGAAAGTGCATGGACGCTCTAGATAAGATCATTACAATAGAAATATAATCCAGTATGACGGAGAGCTAAGCAGCAATGAGGGAAGGTGTGGTTGTGTTACAGGTCATACCTTTATTGGCATGTCGTCTGGATCGCATGTGTCGAGAGCTCTGGTAAATGTGGCTTTCATCTGCCCGTTTGATACACTGCCATTAATCAGAATGTAGTCCTGCTTGGCATCTAATGGCAGTAGAGAGGTACTCACACAATGTCGGTCCTGAAAAAATTCGGACAACTATGAAAAATTCTAACAACTGGCCTTTTTTAAACATTTGGCATCCAAGAATTTTCAAAATAAGGCAAATACGAAGTACCGATCGAGTTATCTGTTGGATACGGCGTCACATTATAGGTACTGCTAATATCTTGAGCTGCTAAAGAGCTATAGCTAACTCTTTCTGACTATGTGTAAGACGCCTAACTTTAATTTTCCATCTAAAGCTCAAGACACTGCTCCTATATACTAGCATCGTT
Organism: Cristatella mucedo; assembly: GCA_009760855.2. Lineage (NCBI taxonomy): Eukaryota > Metazoa > Bryozoa > Phylactolaemata > Cristatellidae > Cristatella > Cristatella mucedo. The sequence continues at coordinate 46,179 of WPIO01000264.1, forward strand.
AAACCTTTTTGCGAAACAAATAATTATGCATGATATCTTTACACCCCTGAGCTTAGAAGCTTTGTCATGCATGAATAATCTACATGAGTTCCAGTACTTGGAAATAAAATAAGAAATACGTTAGTCCTGAAAGCGTGATGCATTAAGTAATATTTTCTTCAGAAAGTCAGTCAAGCGCTTACGTGAGTAAAAATTTCTCTTTTGTTAGGGCATACTGCATCGAGTACAAGCCTGGCCATTAATCAATAGTACAACTAACCTTGGCAGTGGTCCATATGTCTCATGATTGCTTCCGAACTGCTGCAACGTTGGACTCAATTCTGACTAGATAATCGTCAGATATTGCATTAGTGAAATTTCCACCGAAGCTAAAACCAACAATTTTACTGAGCTTTTGTGCAGAATGCGTAAATTGTCATCCGATATTTTCCTACACATAAATTGTGCAAAATAGCCATTTGGCAATTCTCCACTCCACTATTGATCCTATGCAAGCATACAATTTAGACCTCCTTCAATGCTATATAAATACTGTATTTTGTCAGTATTTTCATTTGTATTCCTATGTTCTTGCTACAGTTCTCACTAACTAGTGGGCATAAGTGTCCGAGAGTTGACTTTAGCATGCTAGCCTTATCGGGATACTAGTTTTCTTCTGAATGCTTGATACAGCTCACACGTTACTTACTCTTAGGTACTGATTCCCTTAAAGCTAGATATAAATAACCTTCAAGCGGATTACAATCTCTTAGGGTGCTAGGCTAATGACCTAATATTATAATAGAAATACAGTAATGTGAGGCTGAAATGATGCGGCAGCACATTCTCATTGTTGTTAACAGTTAATTATCATCGATGTTTTAGACATGTCGATTATTTTTTTAGATTGATATGAAGAAGCATATATGCCGTATGCTCATATATTAACCATATAAATAAGGCTATTACAGCAGTTGATGTTTTAAAATTTTTGTTATTTTGAGATCAACGGCAATCTTGTAAGTGTGAATGGATTTCTTTTGACCATCTCATTTACAGTCTTATTACTTACCTGCAAGATCAGGCCACATTCAATAAATTTAGTTGCTGATATCATAGTAACAGCAATGTCAAAATAGCGATTTAAATTACTTTAAGTATGTTTAAGGTGTTCATCTTAAGTAAAACTAATTCATTACCTGTATACTGACAGTCCCACCGAGTGAAGTTACAGTGACAATGTCAGCGCCCACCATTCCTCCAGTAGGGGAAAATCCAAGTCCGAGAAATCCAGTTGTATTAGCTGTCAGCGTTATCGTCACGCTAGTGTTTGTATATGTCCAGGTCATCCAGTAGCCGATGCTTGCCGCTGAAAATTTGAGCCAATCTTAAAAGACCAACCACACAAGGTACAAACATTTGTGGACACTGTAATAGAAAGATGGCTAAACGGACTCACTGCATCACCCCGAAAGTGTTTGATAACTGCCCAATATTGTCCTCGCAGCCCTAAAAGCTACGACTATTTCTGAATTAACATAAATGTATAATAAATAATAATAAACCTGCAAGTTCCTTGTTGCTCTGCTTCTTCTGGATCCGAGTGCCCACAGAAAATTGTAAGCGCCTACAGAGAAATTAAGTTATCCGAGGGCGCTTATCAAGTGTTTTACTATTTTTCCTATTATTATTAGTATGTGTGCTCGTGAAATTTGACAGCGAGCACTTATCTCTAAGTGAGTAACTCAGCCATTTGAGCTTCCTTCTAGGAAATCGAAAAGGCTCTTAAAGAATTTTAATTTTCTGAGCGCCTGAGGCAAATTTTTAACTTTCATTGCGCTTTCATACTTCAAAATGACTTTAAATTTCCGCACATAATGCGCGAAGCCAAATATATTTGGAACAGGTTATTTTTACCGCCCTTTGTCAACCTGACCTTTTTCAGGTAGGTGCACGATAGCTAATTTTTTTTTATAAATTCTACATTTCTATTGCAATTAATTATTTGAAGAACCCTTTTACTTGTGCATTTTTAAATTTTGATATACTTCAGGTCCTGTTCAGTGCTAAAAATGTTTTGGACTATAGTAAATTTGGTGCACCTAAAATTAAAGTCTTTGTTGACAACAATTCATTTGGCTTGTTAGCCAAGCTTCCTGTTTCTTTCGCTTACACATTTTTTGGAAATGCCGGCAGGGGGAGCTATTGTAAACATCACACTTTCCAAAAACAGCAACTTAATGCAAAACGCGAGCACAAACTAACAGTAAAATCTAGCAGGTCTCATCGAAGCGCTAACTTTCCATGAAGTATAGCACAACAAAGACGCGGGAAATAATTAAAGTTCTGCTGTAAACACATTTAGCCTACTTTTTTAAAAGTTTGCTCAAGTGCATAAGTCATGACAAATTTGTGCATTTAAAAATAGCTAGAGTTAGACAAATTATTTCGCCACCACACATTAAACAAGAAATAGAATGAATAAATTAGTATTTCTATATTTGGATATGTTTTTAGCCGTTTGCTATGATTTGTAGCACAATAACCAGTAGCTGTATTCAACTCACTATGGAAAACTTGCTCGGCAAAGAGAATGACATCAGATGCTGCCCTCCGAGCATATTCGTATTGAGCTGGCTCCGCCCTAAACGATCTTTTTTGATCTCACATCATTTAAGACAATTCTATATTTTTTTTAACTTATAAAACTCGCATCTGCTTAGTTTTCGGTAAAATTATATATAATTCATTTATATAATTAATTTATGTAGCGCCCCAAGACAACTTAGCCTCTATTCAGGCGGTTCACATATGCCTCGGGGCTCGAGCCCACGACCTCAGTCAGACCTTGGTCGGGGCGAGCACCTTAACCGCTAGACCAAACCAGCTCGGCGAATTATATCTTAGTCCGTGCGAAATAGAACTCTGTTAAGCTGTTTTTGGGATTCACTTTTCTTCCGCCTTTCAGGTCCGGTCAATATGATAACGTCTCCGTTACCTTTTTCTAATCAAAGCATGGTGGAACTAAAGTCTGGAGCATAGGGGGTCTTCAATTTCCCCGTTTACTTTGCGTACCTGATCAGCATTAATTGAGTGAAGTTGATCATGGGGATTCGGAAAACTGGCAGTCAGATTATATTTCTCTGGTTTGTATACTCGTCTCAGTGGTATAACCCTGATATTTAGCAGGCTTGCCCAAGCTCAATACCTTACGGATCTTCTACAATTGATTATTACTTATCAAGCAGATATTTTTAAACGCCTGAATAGAGATCGAGTACTTTTAGGATTGTTTAAAAGAACACATGGTTATTCTTAGTGTTCAGTTGGAAAACAGCTATTGAAAAACTAGATCGTTATTTTGAACGACACAAATCTATGGCCCTGGGTACATTGCTCGATATACAAACACCACGAAGGGCGTCTAAGGTTAAGGGGGTAATTTTATCAATCCCTTCATCTATTTTTATCGTCTCATTTTTTCCAACGATAGCTACAGCTTCCATTATTTCTATTGCAGAGACATTCGGGCTCTACATAGTCTCCAAAAAATTACTAGGCTATAATATAGTGCACTTTCATCCATCTATTGCTTCATTGCAGCTTTTCCCAGTGTCAGTACATGATCACTCTCCAGGAATTATACGTTTAAGGTAGTTTAAGTTACCCATGTTGGGGACACACAACCAGCAGCACACGAGTGCAGTATTTTTCAAGTTAATTTTTCTTATCGATTAGCCAGGTCCTCGATTATTTCAGTTTTAACCACACAGCAGTCAATGTGTCAAGCATCATTATTGCTACGGACATATTCCCTTGGTGACAAGAGGTCAGGTAAGGCACTGCATTCCATCCGGCTAAGCGAATCCTTCCTAAGACGGACTTGAACTTTCAATGATATAGCCAAGAGCTACATCGGTTTCAAAGATCTGCTCTATAGAGGCAGGCTTATATCGAATTTTTGCGAGCACTTGGGATATTGAGAGGATCCGATTAAATCGGGTCACTAAGCATGATGATGCTCAAATCATACCATTTTAGCTAGCCACCTTGCAAAAACACCAGTCCAGTTTTCCATCTCTGAATGCAACTGTGGACACGCTTATTACTTGAATAACAGTTACTCTGGCTGGACAATTCTCATGTAGCTTGTTACACGTTGGTTAAGTTGTTCCTAGATGCCCATATTTATTTGAGTGATCAGAAAGCTCACATTCAGTTTTACCACCTAGGCTCGGTCGGTGTCACATAAGTGAAGCTAAAGCCTTGTTGAGCCCACCAAAGCTATTGCCGAGCTCAACATAGCGCCAGTCGGCTGTCTCTTAACGACACACACTACTACTGCACACGCTAAGGGTCTTTTGTGCATCGCGACTATTAATAGTTTCAGCAGTCAATGGGCTGAATGGTGTGGGCCACCTACTGTTTGCTGTTCCGTGACGTGGAGAAGTGGGTAAGAGGAGAGCTGCAGCAGAATAAATCTCAAGCAAACAGTGTCATCGCTTTTCCTGCGTCGCAATGAATGAGGCTTAGTGAGGCAATCGCAAGGTCAGCATACATGAAGCACATCGAACTGCTAGAGGGCAAGAACTGGACTACCGAGCTGCCACTAAAGTGGGCTGTGGACGTTCGCTCAGAACTCAAACTAACCACACGACAATTTTACTTGCGGTAAACTGTGAAAAAAAAGATTATCGGAATAGAGCTAAACAACCATTCTACTTTGGTGAGTAAGAATTGCTAGTATTTATGGATTTCCCACTTGCACATCGATTTCGGCGTGCCTGCATAGAAACTCAATCCCAAAACCAGAGTGTAACTTGTTGGATATTTCTCAGCCAAGTTCCCACTACTTGCTTATAGGTCACTTTCTTCAGATGCAGTGCCTATATATGTAAACAAAAACATCCAACTCGCTGTAGAAACTATTACGCTTCTTAATCTGACAATTCGTTAGGTCTCAATCAGCCACTAGTCATTCGGAATCTAGATGCTTAGTTATATCCATTAAAGGGTTGAAGTTGAATCGTAAAGCTTATGAAAGACACAAGTCATGGCATCCCTATTTATATCATTGTTTGACCCACCTAAGATTACACTCTGGCTTATAAGTAACTTTCTGCTCTTTTCCAAATATTTTGTTCTGCAATTGTAATTAATGGAAATAATCATCTCAATATCACATACCAATGTTAGCACTTCAATTACGGGTCGTTTAATGATTGCAGAAGGACTCGTATCTCCTAAGGCTGGCAGTTGAACTCAAAAATCGAATCTGCCAACATATCCCCCGTAGCATCTGCACGTAATATAGGCGTCCAGTTCCACAGTGATGGTTTGCCAGACAGCCAAATCAGCTCTTCAGTCAAGTTTCCTATTTTCATCTATTAAATATTGTAAAATGCGCTTCTACTCAAACAGGGATACTACATGCAAATTGATCAATGCATCTGTGATTTCCATTCTCTACTTCACTGCCTCGCCCTTACCTGGTCTACCAGCCTGTGAGATAAGGCACTTACAATCCTTGCAACAATTTGCAGCAAGGCTTACCTGTTATGAGCATTGCTATTGCTGCATCCCACCACTAATCACCGATTTTCACTGATTCCGAATCAAACAGCAAAACAACCTCCAGGTTTTTCCCTGACTTTTCAGTCTCTTCATTATTTGGTTTCCTGCCTACTTATCAGAACCACTTCCCATCTGCAAAGGTGCCATACCGATCGTCTTTCTGAATCGAATCGTTTGGCTTTGCCTATAAGCATCCTTAAATCCTTTAGAGACAGTGCCTTTAGTTCGTATGCCTCCAAAGCTAGGCACTTCCTCCTAACGGATATCGCAAAACCCAAAACTTGATGAAATTTTAAAAGAAGCTAAACAGCACTTGTTAATAACAGCAAGTGCCGGCTTCTTATGATTTTTACTTGACGTGTTTATGATTCAAACACTGTGTATGTGACCAATTACTATATTCACATGACATGCAATGTATCTCTGTCTGCTAATAAAAAGAAGCCTCTAAAACTATTGTGGGTACTACGTGGGAGAGCTTTACACTGCTCAGTCAAAGCCTGTGCAGTTGACATTTGGCAACTTGTCTCTTACTACGTTATGCATGTTCACAGTGGGAGTGGCACCACTAAACATGTGATGATTGCTTATTGTAAACCATTTAAAAATCGTCTAGAAGGATATTAAGTTCTTTGATCTTTCGATGCAAATGTCTCCTTCTTATTTGTACTTGTCATTTTAGTGTTTTCAAAATCAAATTGACTAACTTTATCTTGCTTGCCTGGACCAGCCAAGTTGAAATTATATTATTGCCAGTGAATGAGCAAGATGATATAGTCTACGATAGAAAAACCGTTAAGGCAAATATACGGTGTGCTGCTAAGTTTATAGTGGATGGTAGACGATTGCAAGATTGAAAATCATGACTTCTGTACTTATTTGCCTCTACAATTGCTTAAAATGCTGGCACAGAAAAAGTTCCTTTACAACGGAAACAAGAAAATTGTATCTTTATCGTACTGCATAACTATATAAGTACGTATCCGTATAACTAGAACCTCCAGAATGCGCTTGAGTAACCGAAAGTTTTATAATGAATTGTATCCTGAACGCCAAACTCATTAGCAATTATATTTAGGCCAGCACACAAAATGAGACTCGAAGACACTTATAGCCATCGGTCAGTATGACGTGTCGCTGGAGACATGTACTGAATAAAGAGCAGCTAAGCTTCAATGCATAGCAAAACACAAAAAGGTCTTTTCCGGCGAAGAAAGATACACGCAGATTGGAAGAGCTAATAGCTGGGACCTAGAATTTTGAGGTTAGCTGCAGGTAGTGACGTTAGAAACAAACGAGCTCCAGACCTGGACTAGGCTACTAAGTAAGCACGATGTGAACATGGAGAAAATCCTCAGCTAAAAGTAGGCAGACTTGGCAGTAAATAAAGTACGCTCAGCTATTCCTACCTCATTTTGGAATAGTACACAAAGCTTATCGGCAGACGTCACCGACGCCATGCAAGATGAATCGATCACGAGCGGCAAGTCTTCCAACTTTAGACTGACACGAGGTTCTGTTAACTGTAGACGATTAGCCCGATCATTCTTAAGTTTCATAAAGTTACTAGTTCATCCAGAAGTGAATTTCCTCGACATAATCACTAAGAAAAGAACTTGAATCCCTAAGTAGCAAGGGTAGAATAGTTGCAGGATTAGTGTATTTTACTCTTATTGGTATAGAAATGAAATCAAACAGGTTCATATCGATAGTAAATGGAATAGATTTTATACCGAACCCTAAGAGAGAGAGAGAGAGAGAGAGAGAGAGAGAGAGAGAGCGACCTACCAAAAACTCTGCTGAAATAATAGCCATTCAGTCTATGATGTTGTTTTCTGGAGTTACAGACAGAGCAAATTATCTTAAGGGCTCAATGAATGATCAAAATTCGCTTCATTCTACACTTTTAAGTCTCCCACTAAGTTAGCCAGTAGCCTTCTTTAGTGCTGAGGCTTTGATAATTAAACATTTGGGTAGAAGTTTCGCCAAAACCTTGTAGCCAGCAGTGCAAAGTGCTTCATAAAGCGTTAGGATTATCAGCAAGGATGATTAAAAGTCAGAAGTATTGCGATGAACGATACCGTACAGCCTCTATGATAGGCTATCAATCCTGAATATAGCTTGAAATTAAGGTCTAATTAATGCATGAGCGATTAAATTATTGAAAGATAACTAGTTAAATTGTCTCTGGATCAAGTTGATAATAATAATAATAATAATAATAATAATTCACTTGATAAAGTGCCCTCAGAGAACTTAATCTCTCTCTAGGCGCTTTACATTTGCTGTAAAGTAAAATGCAATTGAATGGTCAGTAAAATCATGCTTGAAAAAAAAACGAAATGAATATAGCAGCTAGCCAGAAAATGCAAATAGCAGAGAATACTAAACCAGTTCAAATTCAAGTTTTAATTAGGCTTTTAATAGATCATCTACAAATTATTATTTATTTTGAAAATCATGAATGTTGCTACTACAAGGGACATATTAACAGTTTCACACAGGGAGGGGCCTCGACAGATTGTTGGGAAGCCTCATGCTAAGAGCTGCTAGAATGGAATCTCGATGGCTAGTGATGTTTTAGCAAGGGAAATATGCTTAGTGACGAGATAATTACAAACAGGCTCGAGTGAGTTGACCTTGAAGAAGAGCTGGGCCGAGAGGAGATGGCAATCGCATAGTGAGAGCTAAGAGGAGATAGAGTTCCTATTGTATTGTATCTGCCTGCAATTCATATGGAAAAGATTTGCTTTGGCGAATTCGTCAAGAACTTCTTGCAAAATGCAAATGAAAACATTGGGGATGCTGTAGGGTTATCGTGAGGGATGCTGTAGGGTTATCATGAAGTATTTGGCAGTAAAGCACTTGTTCCTACCCTATCCTTGAGCTGTTAATCCAAAAATCCGCAAGATTCGTGAGTCATAGCATGCTGTAGACCTTTCTAGAATGGAGGTCAACCATTTGCGAATTCGGTCTGGACTCTTTACAGGTCTAAGATGAAGTTCCAAAACAAGATCAAAAGTCCTATAAGGCACTCATAAAAGCTACCTACCTCGCTTTTACATTTATAAATTCAGCTAGTTAAAGGCTGTGTCGTACCAATATAGTCAAAATCACAGTACTCGCACGATAGCCTGCTCCTATGCTGGTTATAATTTCTCAGTAGGTCTTCACTAAATGTCACCTTTGACCATGTCTATCGTGTTGTTTATCAAGCATGATACCATTCACCATTCCATCGTGTTTCCTTTGCAGCAAATGTAAAGCACCAAGAAAAATTGACTTCTCTGAGGGCTCTTTATCGAGTGCACTATTACTATTATTATTACTAAATGTAGCCGAGCTCAGCTGTAATACCAGCAGAACCTATCATTACATAACTATATTTTCACCCCTGTGGCTGAAAATGTGCTCCCATTTACTAGAAAACTAAACATCGTTTTTATAGCATTGTACTAGAACCTAAACCCTCCTTTACTTTACCAGCCCTTGTGGCAAGTAAGGCAAAGCACTTAATCATTATGCTCAGCAGAACATTCAAAAGCAGATACAACACCCTTGGTTTCCGACTAGTGGAACCACCAGTTAGCCGGCAATAAATCGTAGGAAGGTAAGCACAGCACACACAAAAAGATAACAACACCTTAAGACTGTGTTAAAGTATGTAAACATGTTCCATATGACGACCTGTGCATTTTTGTATTATTATTATTATTACCATGCAGCTTCATCAAATGACGATTCCTCTGGAGATGACCAATAGTTCATGGACTGTGGAGTTGTTGCTCATTTTTTAATTTTTCACGGCAGGGTAATTTCTGCAAGCATGGTGACTCTGCAATATTTCTATCTACCTCCAAGACTTTCTTTGCGAGAAATTTCAGTGGAGTGACTACTTAGTGAATTGCTGTAATTGTAGGCAATAGCGACAGCGGACTATATACAATCGGGGGGGGGGGAATAAAGACATGCATATGGCGTTCATTATATAACGGGGAGCAAGATTTACAGCTGTGTGTGACCTATTACATTTATCTTTCTGTATCTAGAGACATCTCTTGTTAAGCCTTTCCAGGAGACCAAGCGATCTATACCAAGCTACCTTAACTAGTATAGCGTCACGTCTGTCTCCGACATGATCGAATAGATGGGCCCTGCAGCTTATGCAGCGTACTCACATAGAAGCTGCGATCCTCCGAGAGCCGAACATGCTGGCAGCGTCAGTGCCGCCACGATCGCCACGATTGCCACTGCTTTCTCCATCGTAAACCTGCAATGGCGTCTACACTGTCCCTGCTGCTGCAGGCTTTATATCGACCTTCCTAATCCTCTCCATGGTGAAGCTGCATTAGCTAAGCCATTATTCTTCTGGCTAACATCAATAAGAGGGAGCCCAATGCATCAAAGGTGACTCGCTGGGCTACAGAGTCTTTTCGGTGCTTGCACAACCAGCTTGTGTAAGCACTGTACTTTTCGTTAAACGTGAGTGCAAATATTGGATCGGTAGCCTGCCGAAGCATGTTTGTAGGCCACAGTACGGCTTCGTCGATTGCTGAGAAAACGTGTAAATCCATTATTATCCTGATCGCATACAAAATAGGTCATCTTTGCAATTCAGCACAACCAAACCAGTTTAACAAAGGAAGGATTTGCATTTCACCAAAGATTTTGGCTCCCGATGGTTCGCTTGAGTTTATATAACTTAATTCAAACAATTGAGATTTTCCTGCTAAGAATATATGTTAAGCCACGAAACCATATTCACGTCTAAATGCAACTCGGCGTAAGTTGGCATTAATACAAAGATGCTGGCATAGCTACTCAGCAGTGCTATCCTCAAGCAGTCAAAACATGACCAGTGTTTACATAGAAGCTGTTTAACAGTGGCATTAAAAGGATCATCTGAGCCAGCAGACAATAAAAAGACCTCCATAGCAGCATTTATTATTTCCGAACGTCTAAAAGCTAGAGAATATTTTGCATAAATTACATATGCCATATTATATAGAGCGTTACGAAGGACCTTATTAAACATCATTTTGGATACAACTTGTAGTTGGGCTTAGTAACTGTTATCTAACTCTAAGCTACACCAGATCCTTTAGAAAAGAAAACAATATAATAAATTCACCTAGATATTTCAGCATTACCCTGATTTTGTGCTCCCATTACTGATTCAGATGACGTGTGGATTCCTATACTCAGTTGACAGTGTCAAAAGTGCCAGAGCACTGTGAGAGTGTAAGCTAACCAGATTTCGGTTGCCGAACTGAGTTGTCTGTTATTTGTCGGTGCAATATCCAAAATTACGGACTTTGACACTGACCAGTCACTTTCTACTTTAAACTGCTTGGCTAATAGTGGCAGCAAAGGCAATTATGCACATACCACTAATTATGTAACCTAATTTTACTGTATTATATTAATTTAATAATGCTCCTTCGATAGGGTAGCATATAATACGATCGGCTGACCAAACAAGCTATATCCTGGTGATGGTTGGTTTGATTTGAATCATTCGGTTGAGTGATTTGTCATTTTGCGTTAGCAGTTATAAGCTTAGTTAAGTTATTCTACAAATTCGGCGATAACAGCTGTTGCATAACAGCCACTCTTTTATTATTCCCTACATTGGTGCTAGGAAGTGATGTTTAAAACTAGAAAAACTAAAGACTTCTCTTTGATCCGAATTCTAACAGTTAAAGCGGATGGACAACCATGCTAAGAATTAGGCAACTCATTCACTAGAGTTGATTAATCTCAATATAGGTAGCAAAGAAGAGCCCTGCATAGTAGAGTCAGATACGACCGGGTGTTCGGAGGATTTTAGCTTGGTCTCAATCAAAGAGAAAACAAGTCAATCAACAAATTAATGAACCCTATATTGCGAGCTTAATTTCATAACAGTATCTCTGAATAATAGTCCAAATGCTCAAGGCAATAGTTCCCTTACATTGTCTTGGCACTTGTAGTTGTTGCCTGCTTTATAAACAGCTTCACTGACGCCAGCAGGTTAGCAAGCACCAATACACACCGTTACCAACAGTGGGGTTAATGCGAATGTTAATTTCAAGCTTCGTGATATGCATAATTAATGAAAGCTCTCTCAGTCTTTATCAAACCTGAAAGGCTTTCAACGTCAGATGCAGTCAAATCGGTGAGCATGCTCTGTGGAGATAATTATGGCCTGCTCACTCCGGCTGCCATGCCTGAGACGATGAAATACCGACGGAGTGGAATGTGTTCCGAATAGTGGTTTCAGAAGCAGACAGGGCAATGCAGTTTTCGTTACAAAAAGTTGCTTGCCTCGTTGTTAAAGACTAGGCTCAGTACTGGTTCACTGCTACGCCCATGCTGTCAAGTTGACATCTGTGTGACATGCAGAGGTCGCGAAATTCATCAGTTGTGTCAGCAGACTGGCTTCCGACTACACTTGCCCTAAGCTGATCTTGGCTGTCGCGTGGGCCACTAACCTGGCTCCGACCTCATATTCTATTCATGCTGCCACCACAGCCGTAGACTGAGCCTCTGAACTCGATATCCTAGCCTTTGTTCTACCTGCGAGTCTCTAGTGTGACGTAGGCTCTGGCAAATTTGCTTCAATCGGAAAAATCCGTTTTTTTTCAGGCACCCATTGTCGATCATTCCTGGAGCATATGTTCCTTATCTAGGCGTCGGAATCCAATAAAAATTATTTATGGAAGACCAAATTACTCTTACTGTAAATCTGCCTACTTTCAGCTACTTCGTAATCAGACCATAATTCGGCACTGGTTAGACCAGAAAACGCCATCCAAGTTAGTCCCTCCATTTGGCATCGAGTCTAGGCGTCAGTCAACCACTGATTGCAGACCTAATGGCCTCTACCTTTAGCTGCTTAGAGCTGCTTCACGACTCTGCACCTAGGATTGGTGTTGCAGTCCTCATTAGGCGACTACTCTTGCGTTCTTGAATATAATGACGATAAAACCAACTTACTACGTATGGCAACCCAATTTTGAATTTGGAAAGCTTTGCAAGAAAAAGTGGCTATGTCAGTGTATGCCCTAGTGAATATTGACAAATGCAGTTTCTTGTTTCAAACTCCGGTTTCAGATGACCTCTCTAGGTCCACAGTCAAGAATACCTTCTTTCAGCTGCATACAGTTGCTAGAACTCTGTCGCATACGCAGGGATACTACATCGAAATTTGTCCATGCATGTATGACATCTCGTCTTAACATCTGTAACTCACTGCTTGAGGGTCTACCTGTATGTTGCGCCAGGTGCTTACAGCTGGTGCAAAATTCAACAGCTAGGCACGTCTATAGTAGGCATAGCAGTTGCAAAATCACACCACCTATCACCGACCAGCACTGGCTTCCAGTCAAACTGCTTATCCACTTCAAGGTTCTGTCACTCACGTTTAGGTCGGTTCATTCTTTGGCTCGAGACTACCTAACCGATCTACTCCCCGCTATGCTCAGCATTGCACCACCCACTTTCGGAATCTAATCATTTCGCAACACTTCGTCCGAACCTTAAATCCTTTGTAGACAGCGCCTTGACATATAGTGCTCTAAAAGCCTGTAACTCACTTCAGGCAGGCTGCAAGATATCTCCTAACTTGAAGAAATTTAAAACGAATCTGAAATCCATTCATTTACTGAAGCATTTCCTTTACGGGTTGTGTTGATGAGGGTCTATGCGATTCGTCCTTGGTGTGCTTTTTAGTGCTGACACTATGCATGCTGTTACTAACCGTATTTGCATGCTGACCTTGTGTATATCACCTCCAGCCACGTGATTCACGCTGACATTGAGCTTGCTACCACTGGCCCCTGAATCACGCTTCGTCTGCAGCATACTTAAAGTGACTAGAAGCAGAATGAATTCGCTTTGGATATATGAAAATGCCTTAATAAACTTAGTATTGATATTTCCAATTGTTCAATCAGGCTCGGCATAGTGCAAGCCGTTATTCGAACTGAAGTCGCTTGGCTGTGCCTCGAAATAACATCAAACTCGTGTGAGAGTATGCGTCAACTCGTTTGCTTCCAAAGAATATGAATTTATACCCCTGATAGCTCGAAATTCCCTAGAATGAAGTAGTTTAAACAGATTCTGAAATCGCTCCTGTTCCTGACAGCATCGGAAAGGTCTCCCTGAATCGTCTATCGCGTGCTTTAACATGTCGACACAGTGTATTAAATCATAAACCATTTTGGGTGTGCTTTATTTACGGCTTGTGTGAACGGCCTAAACAGATTTAGCTATCTTAAACTATTGAAAGAATTTATTTTCTATAATTTAAATTTAGATTACTGGTATTCCAAATAAAGAATGACATAAATATTATACCATCCAGGGGTCTAAGAAAGTGACTGTTGGAAGTTATTCTGGAATCCATTCGCCGAACCAAATAGCTTGGAAACTTACGATGGGTTGCATATATACTTAAACTAGAGCTGCTGTGACGTATGCATTTGAAGCCTTATTCTGTTCACACTTGGAAGCCACTTAACAACCAGTTAAAAAAATGACTCAAAACACCAGCAGACCATTACTCATACAGAAAAACTGCAGTTAGGCTCACATCCCTTATATTGTCCAGGTCCAAAGTCGTACATAAATATTTATGCAAACGTAATTACATATTCACTTGCTCAAGTGTTCGGTTTATCCAATATATTTTTTTAGCTACTCCGATTTCAAAAATAACGGCCATTTGCTTGCTTAATAATTGCACGACAAGGATTTATCCGCTTTACAAAACCACATTTGCTTTTAAAGAGTTGATTACTCATTTTTGCATTCTGACATATCTCATTCGATATCTTCAAGACATATATTAGCATCACGGATCTATATATATATATATATATATATGTATATATATATATATGTATGTATATATATACATATATATATATATATATATATATATATATATATACATACATATATATATATATATATATATATATATATATATATATATATACATATATATATATATATATATATATATATATATATATATATATATACATATATGTATGTTTACATGTATTTATATATATGTATTTTCGAGGAAATGATTTTCAACTAGCATATTTACATTAGCTGGCGTCGCTCTGTCCTGCTGGGGTCGAGTGTGCTATCCGGGCCTCCCGATTCACGAACAGGGATCACACGGCTTCCGAGCCGGTAAAGGTGTCAGAGATGCAGTGCCGCCTCAAGGTCGTCCACACCGCGCGTGGAATGCCAAGTTCGGCCATGCAAGCTTCATTGTATGGCCACCAGCAGCCGGGAGCTCGACCACGAAGCGTCTCACCACTGCCGACCGATATATATATATATATATATATATATATATATATATTTAATACTTAGTTTTTTGCATAGAGCCAAAAAAGTGAATCTCTATTTAGAAACTACATACATGCCACAAAACTCAAGCCCATGATATGTGTAGTCAAATCCATTCACCCTAAGCTTGGTTCAAGGTCAGCACCTAACCACTGGCCAATTAATTTCAGAGAGATGATTATAGGCATCGTGCTGGAATAGAGGTTTTCTCCTGGCAGTGATAGCACTGTCATACAATCATCTGCAGCTTGCCGTTGAACAGAATTGACGACTTGTTTCAACCTGCCGTCTTAATCCAGGTATCAGCCGCCGATAGCTGTAGTCAAGAACATCGCCAATATTTGCTTTATCTTTCGGTAATTTTGCTACAATAATGCATTGATTGTACTAAAATAGACTTGATCAACCACAGTATCCTAGCAGAAAAAGTACACAGAAAACCAATATGCAGGCCGATCGGGTTTCTCTAGGAAACTGAGAAAACCCACTGTTGATCCTTCTATCTGTGGTATCTTAGGTGTTAGAATCCAACCATACTAGAGAGCGAAAGGTTTTCCCATAATATTTTCAATAAAGTGGTGCAATAGGTTAAGAGTAGAGAGAAAGACAAGCCTGTTTGCATCTGTTGTGAACGTCTGGAGACACTGAACATTTTGAATTATTAGGACATAAACCCCTGTTAATTCATGTGCTTTGTTTTCATAACATCCAAAATTTGAAACCAAAATTTGCGGATTCGTTCAAAGATAAATTTTCTTCTATTTGCATGTTATGCCTTGCAGGTTCATTTGTTTACCACTCTCACCATTTAGTGAAAATAGAGAGATTACATTATGTGACCATTACTAACCATACTGACAAAGTGATTCAATAGCATTTTTTCATGACCGAGGGCTGTATATCACAATGGCTTGGTAAAGCTATTATTATCTTGGTCTTAAGTCAGGCAAAAACTACTGCAGTTCCTTTTTGGCTGAGCAACCAAAAAAGTTCCGTCAGCTAACGTAACTCGAACTAAATATAGCTACTCGGGTAGTAAAAATATTGTTCATAAGTCAAGCAATGTGTTTCATATGCTGATGGACCTGCACTAATTCCTCGGTAATCAGCAGCTACAGAGCAACATTTATACTGCGACACCTAAAGCCCACCATGCTCAGACTCATTCATCTAGCTTTTCAGAAAATTTATAGCACATAGATGGAGATTGAGTTCTATGAGGACGCTGTACCCAGTATATTCTCATTATTATGATCTCCACTGCTACGTTGGTTTTAACCTTCTCACACCTTCTGGTCGAATTAATTACCAGCTTCGCGGGTGCTTTTTCTGAGCTTCCTTTGTTGGCTAGCCATCTACGACTGATTGCTAACTCTTTTATCGCAGTTTCACGGTGCTCCATTTGCTTGGACTACAACGTTCGCCTCTCTGACCTCATTGTCTCCCCTGTCAGCTATCGAGCTACGTTCGGTGCATCGTTTATTTGTACCCTTTAAGAAGAAATGAATTGAAAAACCTTCAGTGATCGCCCTTCTATCACGCAAGCCCTAAAATATTGACCTGGCTTTTGACTGATTCGCTATCGAATTTGACCAGTCTTGTATTAAGTCTCAGCTACAGAGATATCAAATCGGGTTGGCTTGCCCGTAGCCTCTTCAACGCTCTGTTTTCTCGTTCCCAACTGTTTTGCGACTTTTACCTTGCAAGAATTCATTCATTTGGGTTGTCAGAGGCAGCTATAATCTCGGGATATGATACTGTTTTTAGAATGATGGCCTAAGAAATGTAATATGCTTTATTGCATGCTTGTCGACGCCTGATCCTAAAGTGACCACATAATATGGTTATTGATTCTCTTGGTGCCACAATAAAATCCACTTGATAGTGATTTACCTCTTTTAAGTTGATGTACAGCTGACGCTTTATTTCTCTTCCACATTATGTCATTTTCCCCAGCTTAAGAAACAAATCCAGTTCGTTTACCGTAAGAAGAATTATCCTTTAAACTTAAATATGAAAGGTAAACGTCGACCATTCAACTCAAGCATCATAAAAATACTGTGCATATTTTACAATGTTCGAGCTATCCTGTTTTAAAGTGAATCTACTCGTGCTCAATTAATTTTACAGCGATTTCTCGCTAGAGAACTTAAATTGAGAATTGCCAATATTTATCAAACAAATGTTTCATAAAATGTGCCTCATCCTTTGGTATATTATCCATCAAAACTTACTACAGAGCCACGTTAAGATAAGCACTCATTGATCCTAGTATTATGTTGTAGAAAGAAGTACGCGTA
This sequence comes from Cristatella mucedo, assembly GCA_009760855.2. Taxonomy (NCBI): domain Eukaryota; kingdom Metazoa; phylum Bryozoa; class Phylactolaemata; family Cristatellidae; genus Cristatella; species Cristatella mucedo. Next base: position 63,383 of record WPIO01000264.1, read on the forward strand.
TTGTGATTTTAAAATGGCCTCCTCTTTCAGTGCAGGTGGGACTCCAAGCCTAGATCTTAAAAGTTTAGATTTTTCTTTCGATAGCTAATGCTTTGAATTCATCAGAGGTATTATTGTCGGTCTGTTAAGTAAGTCTCCTGCATCATTTACGGAGTAAATAATTAGTCACTGAACAGATTTACAACTTGTCAATCTTGCGACATGGCATTGCAAAAAATGTCTCTTCTTCAAAATCCTAAGCCTCAATGAGTGAAATAAATGTCTAGTTTTATTAAATTTTCAAAAACGTTAGTTTAAAATCAAAATCTTCAATATTATTTACATCATATGCCTCGTAAATATCTTAACCAAGACATTCAACATAGTGTTGCTCAATAGCTTGTAGTTCAGCTAGGAATCTAGAAAAAAGGAAAAAGCTGAAATGCTCTGCAATCTACCTGAGTAAAACCAGATTGTGCATATTAAGGGAAAACTTAGCATTTTTCTGAAAAAATTGCTAGTGTCCAGTAGCAAAAGTTTAGTAGAAACATATGTAATGGTCTTATATTATTATGATTGTGTTCCATTTAGTAATGGTCACGGCACAATAAATGATCAAGCAACAAGATTTGTAATTATTAATTTTATTTAGGGTTCACGTAACAACATTATTGCCAAGGAAGTCATGTTCAGCATCAGTATCGGCTATTACAGTGTTGCTTCTAGCTTCCCTGAGCTGTGACCCCAAGCCCGAGCTGCCATCTTACTCATTTACCAGCCACCAGCTGAAGCTTTCTCATTATAAACACTGCTGTATTCATTTGGTGGCGAATTTTCCATCTTTTCGAATACCTAGTAATCTTGCATGTAATAATAATGGTTAACTCTACTAAAAATATATCACTGTATGCAAGCTTTGTAATTCAGCGAAATCATTGACTAATTGTGTTGCTAGCTTCAGCCATCTGCCGTGAAAATCGATTCGACTAATACGTAGCTCAAGGTATTCTTACCTCTTAAACTCGATCACGGTTACATCGTTTACTCACTCCACCGTCGCCAAATATTTCAAAGCTGTGAGCTTTCCATATGGGTGCCTGCTACACGTTTTTTCATAAAGGAAATGTGAGCTCAGCCAGAGTCGTGGTTTTCCTAACTGCATTAACAAAGGGACTTCTGGAGTAAACTATACTTGGGAGGTCTTCCACCAACTGCTGCTGCCATTTGGCGTTTATTCAGGGGTCATTCAGATCACACTGAGAAAATCCAGCCGTTTTTTACATTTAGTAATTTACATCAATTAAATCTAGGGGTGGTTATTTTATCTTGCAGTTATCACCCCATTTAACCGTCCAGGTTACTTTGTGTGTTGCGACTTGTTGTTCTCCTTTAGACGAAGATCCACATTAAAACTCTTTAGAGCCACTAGAAACTCAATTATTTCTCCGGGTATTCTCGACATCTGACTCATTGAAGCCTGATCGGATTACCTCTAAAGATGTAACTAAACAGCAGTTCATGCATATGCCATCTTTAGAGAGCTATTACCGAACAAGTGCTGAGATTTCAAGAGGCTAACTTAGTTCGGTCCTTGCGACTTTAAAAGGAATATTTGAATATGAATTTTATAAAAATCGTGTTATGGTTGTTTTGCTTCATTTATCAGCAGGCTTCTATCTCTACGTAATTCAACTGAAGTGTTAGACCAATTACTTCTTAATAGTTGAGATACAGCACAATTTTTCTGCTTACCAGGCCCTAATTCAAGCAGTTCTGTCAAGGTTTCCAATTTTTTTATGTAATTACTAGGTGCGATACAATATATACTAACATGAGTTGCATATTAATTTTTGTATTTGCCTGGTGGCCCGTAGCAGTACCATCGAACTACCGTTATACTAATATATCCCATCGTATTTTAAATCTAAGGCAATGCATACCATAAATTCTTTGAATAAATTCGTCCGTATGAAAAGCCGATACCGGATATATCAGCTCCATTGTTGCTAGATTCTCTCAGCAGAGCGCCAAATTCAACTGCAGCCTCAATAGCTGGGGAATAACAATTTGGGGGTTAACCTCATGGATATCCGTCTCAGACCACAGATGTCATAGGCTTGTAGTTGTTTTTCAGCATGCGTGCTATTTCCTCCTCAAGAAAGCAATGGTTATAATCGCTTTTCCACGATCTAAGGCAGACGACGTAAGACCTTTTGTGTGGGTTGGCATGCTGCTAGGTCTTAAATTGGTCATGGTGCCGTACTTCTAATCGACTAGGTGGTGTAGATATTTAGACGTGACGAGGCTCGTCTGCTAAGGTATTATTGCTTTATAACTATCGAATGACCTAGTACGTGCAAAGCGAGCATGTGTAAACTTGGTGAAATGGTTATTAAAGCATATACGATGTCGCGATATGATAATCATGCAAATAATTTGTGGAAATATTTAAGAAATTTATTGCTGATCCGTTAATCATTCAGATTACGGTCGCTCAGATGAAATAAATTTGAATTAGTGCAATGTTGAGTAAATATTGTTCCATTTAGATATAATATGGAGTTCTGATGCCACCAGAGCATATGGTTACGACCAGACATTCGCAAACTCAGTTGGCCTGCACCGGCAGCCGTAGTTCTATGCTATTAGAAGAAAACAGTGAGCAATGAAACGATGAAAAGGCCGATGACCAGGTAGTGGTGCGAAATGTGGCTGGTTGATGGTCGTGTTGATTCGCTCTTTGAAGGAGTAAAACTTGAAGTCTGAAAATGTTCAGGTATTTTTGTCAATCATTAAAGATGGCAATTTAGCTGCGATTATGTGTTAATGTTTAAATACGATGAAATATAAAAAAAAATATTTACCATAGAGTACGTGGTCGGAGTAACGGCCTGAGAGCAGGCTGCTGAAGTGGAACTCGTATTTGGCAGTGGGGAGATTGCAAGTGGATGCAGCATAAAAAGTGATTGCGTTATCTGAAATGAATACTGATGCGTTGAATCATTCTCATTGGCAATTCAAATCTCCTATCTATTGGCACGGACTCTCCTGCGTTGCTGCTACTGAGCTTAGAATCTGACAGAGGATGAAAAGAACGCATTCCTCGAATTGTTATCGAAAGGCTATGGCAGCTGCTCATCACAACCGATAGCGTTTTATAAAAATCCTAGCGCCATGAACAAGTCGAGAAAAACCAATTCGATTGGCTCTAGTGCTAAGGTCCATAGATACATGCAGAAAACCTGAACGGCAATGAGTTTTTTAATTAGATGAGCTCCTGAGAGCTTCCCAAAATTTGATGAATGAATAAATATATTATTAAAACTAAAAAATGTAATAAGTCAAATGAAAGCATTATTACTTTCGAAATAATTAGAGGTCAAAAGAGTATGGGATATCAAGAAGCATCATGAGGTGAATGCTGACAGTAAATAGGTTAGCATCCCTTATGTTTTAGGAGAAAACCGTATGCTCATGATGCTTGTTGTTCATTTAGAATGTTACCACTAACCAATCTATCAAGCTTTCTTTACAGCAAATGTAACGTGCTTATAAAGCAACTGAGTTCTCTGTGGGCGTTACAGAGAACGCAAAAATAAAACAATAATTCGTTTGTAGCGCCCCAAGAGAACTTAATCTCTATCCAAGTGCTTCACATATGTCTCGGCACTCCAGCCTACGACCTCAGCGAGGCCTTGGTTGGGGTGATTAATTTAACCGCTGGAGCAAACCAGCTGGACTATGTATTATAATAGTACTATAGTTATCATTATCACATGTAATATTAATTCAATCTGGATTTTATATAGAGCTCTAAAGGAAGCAGAGGAAGGCACATTAAGATATGTATAAACGCACACGATATTGATATTTATAGGCTACTCTATCTGTCATCTTAAAGACCGTTGGCTAGAGAAGCTTTAGCACTGCAGGTCCCAGACTCTGGAACTCGCTTCCGCAATTCTTACGCAACAAAAACTACTCTCCTGCTGCCGACAAAAGCTTATCCTTTCCAGCGGTCCTGGGCTGCTACTTCCATGCAACTCACTACCTAAACTGCTCTCGCGACTCTGCTATGCTTCCCCCTTTCTCTTTGCTGCATGAGATGAAGTCCGTTGGTTCTGAATGAGTACCAAAAGTCGATAAGGCTGTAAGTGGGCTATACAAAACTCTCACGCGTAACAAACTCAATAGTGTTTGTGGCTTTTTGAAGTTACAAAAGGAGATACATGACATGAATTGACATGACATGACATGACATGACATGATACTTTACTGAATATGTAAAGCACAACGAGTACAGACACTAGGAAGGCAGTTTTAAAATCCCACTTTTGTAGACTATTTTTGAGCTTTTCAGGTTACTTAATATCACTCTATATAAGGGCTTTATAAACACATGAAACCCCCAGGTGTTTCTCAAGTAATCCAAGACTCTAAACGCGAATTGAAAAGACGGAATTTCTAATTTAAAGTGAGCTACTTACAGGTGGGTGCTTGCTCTTAATGAACTAGGTAGTATGAATGTGTTTTGCATTTTGCAAACATTTAAAGAGATGTAATTAAATGTGAATTCTTATCTTTCGGTATATGAATAAGGCGGTTATAAAGCTCAATGCTTATAAGTATATTTATTAGCAATATATTCGGCGTAACAATAGATGTTTACATAATACAATTACAAGTCCAGCTTTTTGCAAAACATGTTTCCATCGGTATGTCTATTGGTATTTCAAATAAGCCTGTGCTAATGTTTTCAAAAATAGTGGGTTATAATTAATACAGGATTGCTACGACGTTTTATATAAATCTTTATGAAAAGGACTATGATAATATGCAGCAAATGTAAAGCGTCTAGGAAGAGATTGAGTTCTCTGAGGGCGCTTTACCAAGTGCTTTATTATGATTATTTTTATTATGACAATGACAATGACTTTGCTATCTTGCATCTATTTAGTTCTTGGAGAATGGGCGAGTACTTCATCTATGATTGCTGTCCCTGGTCTCCAGCTCTGCTGCATATGTAAGGTAAACTTGTAGCATAACAAATTGCTTTTAATAGACACTGTAAGGTGCTGGAGAAAGAATAAGAGTATGCGAAACTAGGTCTCATAGTTTGCCTTGACAATTTTTGGTAGGGTCCGAGAACTCAGCCATTTTCATCGTCCTTCAAGTATATCAACTCTGTTAAGCCGTCCCACGGAGGATCAGAGATTAGTGAATAGTTAAGGTTTCACATAAACTTTATTATGTTCTTCCTCCGACTATTTATCTTCTCTCTTTTTTCAAAGTGAGCCTTTAGACGGTCAGATATTGAAATTAAAAGCGACCTTAAGGCGCTGCTTTCCAGTTACTGACCTCCAGAAAGGTAGTTTTACTTAAGAGTGCATCTCAGATAGGGTATCACGAGATTCATGTAAAAGCGTGATTTTGAAAATAGGAAATTTAATTATATGAGCTATTGATGAAAGAGTAAAACTAAGTTGGTCCAAAAATATTTTAGTGGTTGGTTTAAACAAACCTATAAGAACTTGGGCTGGGTGGCTTTACATTGTTCTATTATAATTGCTACTAATTTTTTCATAATATTAATACATTTAACATAGTTCCTTCTGGGAACTCAGCCTATGTCTATGCACTTTAAATTAGCATTTAAATTAGCACACTAAGCACGATCAAATGGCTAGTGGTAGCATGCTCAATAAACAACAAGAATACCATGAAATGTAATGTAATGTAAGGTATCTCAGTCTTTAACTCCAAAAAGCCACTAACACTATGTGCATATTAGTTTTGTATAGCCCACTTACCAACTTAAGTGTGGTATGCCTGTCTAAACAAGCCCGAATTTTAGCAATCTTATGTAGCTCTCAGTAGGCAGACTTGACGGTGGAGCTGATGCTGTCTTCGAATGAAAAGTATATTTAGAAAATGACACCTAGATTGATTGCTGATTCAGCAGAAGATATGCTAATAGAACAGAGTTTGAGCTTTAGCTGTTCCAATTTCTGAATCACACATGGTTTGCCAGTAACTAGCAAGCTTGGTTTCGTCAGCATTCAATTTAAGCAACGTTCTTGCCATCCATGCGCAAATATATAATTAAAATATAGTTCCTGTGTAAAGCGCCCTAAGAGAATTTGATCTCTATTAAAGCGCTTCACATTTAACCTGGGGGCCCAGACCTCAGCCAGACCTTGGTTGGTGCGTGCACCATAATTGCTGAACCGAACTCGCTTGGGAAGAAATGTCAATAATACCTGCAGTACGGAAGTTGAGACAATTTTACATAGTCAAGAGTTAGTAGGGTTTCAAGCAAAACTACGATTGAGGGTCATCTGCATTAAAGTGAAAGTCTATACTGCCTGGCGATTACATCTGTAAGAGAGAGAGAGAGAGAGAAAGAAAGAGAGAGAGAGAGAGAGAGAGAGAGAAAGAGAAAGTAAGAGAAAGAGAGTATACACATTTAAAAAATGGGTAGCAAGCACAGAGCCCCGAGGTAACTAATATCTTTAAGGTTCCTTGGATGATCTTTGTTTTGTCACATAAATACTCTGGAGTCACTCTTTGAGATAAAACCTAAACCATCGCAATGCAGTAACAGTGATACTCAGTCGAGATGAGAGGCGCTCAAGAAGGACTTGGCGATCGACAGTATCAAAAGCTGCCTAAAAATCTAGCAAACCAAGACAACACTTTACCTGAATCTGCATTCCTAAGTAGGTCGGTATACACCCGAGGTGTTGCTGACTCACTTCAAGCTATTAGCTCTACAACTAGACAGGAACTTACTAACAGCCTTTGAAATTCAATATGTGAGTTCAGCTTGTCTGACACGACTCGCTGCAGCATCTTTGATGGGAACGGTAGAAAGAAGACTGGAACAATGTTGTTCAACGTCTCTTGGTTTAGTGTTGCTTTATCGAGTAGTAGCTCGACTACAGCCTTTCTGAAAGGTGCCGGGACATGAACTTAGGCTGATGTCATATATATGATGCTAGTTATACGAGGCGGCAGCAGGTGAGTGCATGGCAGAAACAGGACGATGGAAATAAGGTCCAGAGGAATATTCGTCTTCTGTAATTGGGATGCTAACTTTAGGACTAGGTCACTAGTAACCTCCTTTAACCTAGGCATTGAGGTGCTGAATGGAAATAAGAGACGAGATCTCAGTGGGGATTCCGTGATCTATGGGATAGGCTGCCTGATCTTGTCTGTTCTTTGCAAAGAAGCTAGAGGCGCGATCGGCTACATCATCACATGTATCGCCAGGTGAGGAGCTAACCTGTTAGGAGTTCAGGGGATGAATGATCGTCAAAATCTGCATTTTAGAATGGTACATCTGTGATTTGACTATGTCTTAATGGAAGCTAAACTTTTGCTTACCTAGGATCGATTGGTATGATGTAAAGTTTTTGTCGCATGCCTTTAGACCGAAAATAGGTCCTGATCTTTGTTATGCTTTTTAAAGCTTGGGCAATGTAGGCGCTGCTAGTTCAGTGGCTCTGGTAAACCGTATACCATCTGGGTGAGGACCTATAGTGGACTTGGTTTGAGGTCCAAACTCTTCGAGCATCCGTAAGGTTTAGTAGTGGTTCCTTCAATTATCCAGTTACAAATCTAAAAAAAGAACATTTCTTTTATGTTGAATCCACAATTTCCAATTTTTATGGATGATAGTGCGAATTCCTTGAATTTATATAAAATAACATCCAGACCTTTTAACACGTACCAAATGTGGGCATATGGATGTAATTTTTAACCGATGAGTGCTGTTTTAGTGTTTCCATGATTATTAATAATGAATTTGGCGTAGAGCTTTATGAGAATCCATTCTTTCTCAAGACACTTTACATTTGCTGCAAAGGAAGCAGGATTATTAACTGAGCCCCTTATATTTTTGTAGCAGCTATACATTGCCTGCTTACTGAAAATCCCACAGATAGATCCCGAGAACTTGAGCAAGTTTTGGAAATCAAGACGCTGAGCTGATTTGGTCCAGCAGTTAACGTGCTCACCGCCGACCAAAGCCTGGCTGAGCTCGTGGGCTCGAGCCCGGAGGCATATATAAAGCGCCTGAATAGAGACTAAGTTCTCTTTGGGCGCTATACAAACGAATTATATTATATAAGACCCTAACCCCAGTTATTGTTCAAAAGAGTGGAACTGTAGTTAGCTCAACTTATGCACGATTACAATAGCTTACCAGATCTGGGTTGCTAAATCGAATTAGTATTAAGAAACTATAACTTCTATAGTTCCATCTTTGAGTATAATATATTTAAAAAGATCTCATCCCGGGGGTAAACTATCTACAAAACTTATTATTAATTATATTAATTAGTTAGTGCTAAACTGGGGTTTCTTTTCAAATTGAATCATAGCCGAGATAAATGTGTCTCTGGTTTTAATGGGTAACCGTTAAAGTGTAGTAGAATCCGTGCTTAAGTTGAAAATTATTATCTACAATCCCGAAAATCCCAAACAGCCAGATGATCTACTAGCAATCTGGTCCATCAATTCAAATATAATAGCGTTCTGCTACACAGATAATCACAAACTTATCAAGATCGTTCTCTACCAAACTCATCCTAATTCCTAATAAAAGTATTTGTGGTGATTATCTCTCTGATATCCTTTTACTTGTTAAAGCTCACATGCGATAAGAACGCCCTCACAGCTACGAGCGAGAGTCCTGAGGTATGAAAATCTGGAAAACGTTTTCCTCAACTGCACAGAATTCGTAGATCATGCATTAAATTTGAATCTTCTCAACATCCTACGTTACTGCCGGCAGACCTTACCTTATCCACTGACGTGGCAAATTTACGAGAAGTAAAATTCTCAGCTTCCTAGAAGTTGCCGTGTTTTCTTTGAGAAATGCCTTGCATGTGGTTATGCCTGCTTATAATTTGCACTTTATCGCTGACCGCATTTACATGCCTCCTTCAAAGTATACATAAAATGCCTCCAAAAAGATTTAGTTGACTAAGGACGCAATAATGTCTTATTTTTGATATTTTCACAGTCAGGATCATACGATCCTCAAATGCCTTCAAGCTCCCAACTCAGGAGCTTTCATTTTTCGTTGCGTTTCAAAAGGTTCGAAGTATATCAACACCTAGGTCATTCGTTCATGTGAACTAAAAAGTCAGAAACAATCCTTGGCCTAAGCCGATTTCTGGGCACGCAGTCGCAATCAATCAAGAAGTGAATTGAGCTTCGTTTAAAAACTCGGTTAAAAAGATTCTGCTCTTTTCAGCAGATTCAGGCATTGGCCACGGCATGGGTTTCTTTTGTTCATTTCTGCCTTCAGAATGAACAGCTTCAACAGTCCGTGTAGGTCGCTCACCTGGTAACTTGGTGACCGTTGGTCATCAGTGTTTTTAGTGTGATTTTTAAGCCCTTCTGAATAACGCATTTTTATGCTGTATCATGTTTTTATAAGCCATTAAATTACCAAAAAATGGTTTGTTTCTTGATCGATGACAGTATCATTTGTTTCTTATAGGAATTTGGCTCCCTTGAAGATCTAAACTAAAAGCTTATCCCTATTTGAGATCCTATTTATTCTGGCAAAAGCACTTCTCACTATTTGAAAACAAAATCAACCTCTGCAATGTGTTGGATTACTCTCGAAATTGATCATTCGAATGCACTTACATCTGATCGAGTGATTATGGTATCAGCATCGCGAACTCTATTTGAGTTAAGCTTGTACAGGAAATTGGTCATATACGAACTTTTCTAGAAGTATCGATTTGAAAGATCTGTTGAACTTAGGATTGCTCGCAAGGCATTAATATTATTTTTTTGTAAATGACTGCTAATTTTGTAAGGCTGGAATACTTACCGAGTTGTTCGAGCACGAGTATTCATTAACACCAGTAAAATACTCATTCTGTATTGCCTGAGTCAGCTGTGTAGACCACCTTGCTCCTAATAGCCCGTCGTTTGTGCCGCTATTGAACCAGCTGAAGCTAAAGCCATAGAAAGTTTGCCATAATCTGCATTTCTGTTAGATTTGCTATGCACCAAGACTCTCGCAAACTCAATAATACACGCCTTACCTAGAATAATTCTTTCCAAGTAGTTGATATACAGAGTCGGAGGGATTGTAAGCAAAAGGCGGAGTGGTTAAGCATGTCTTCAAATTTATTTTTGGGTAATAAAACAAGAACGTCAAGCACATCTCTTGGATCAAAGAATATCCACCCTAATAACACAAAAAACTGCATGAAAATAGAAATTGTCTCCGTGCCATCGATCAAAATTGGGCCACAATTGCTTAAAAATTAGCAGTCAAATTAAAGAATCACGAGCTTGAGCTACTGTGATGAATAACTCTTCTTACATTTATGTTGCAACAAGAATGTATTAGTAGGATTAGATTTCCCTTTTGGTGCTGTACCAAAAAAGGAAATTTTTATCGCATCTATCCATAAAACATTCCAGTTAAGCAACTCTTCAAAACATTTAAATCAGGAACCGTGCGTTTACTAACTGGAAATAGGAGCACTAACAGAGCTTAAATGCAAAATGGCAAAACCATCCGAAAGTCAGTGTTTTTAGGATAATTAAATACGAATACTTACTCCGTAGAGATCTTGTAAAGTGTATTTGCCACTAGTTTGACTTCAGATCAAACGAAAATGGGTTCTTATGAAAAACAAAAATAAGAGCTGAAATACCTTAATCTGCAACCAATGCAGAATAATACCCATTACAGTCGGCCCTTGGAGGCTATAAATCGAGCGAAAGGGCTGGCTCTTCTCTATTGAAGCAATGGTTTTGAATTCTGGAATGGGCGGTCGGTGGATACCAACTACACGCTGACAGTCAATATGGCTCTTCTGTTGCTATATAAATATGGCTGTGGAATCAGCAGATTTATTTTTTAAAGAAACTAGCTTCACATATTCTCGGTGACCTTACGTTTCTGAATTTTTGTTTAGCTAAGGGTGCTGAAAATCATTCTTGCTTGCAGTGGCTTGTGCTAGGGCTTGTGAACTAGGAATCGTGGGGATAATACATCTCACCCCATAATTAGCTAGCTATTTTGTCGTTTTTATGATTTTAACGGAATTCAAATTTATCTTGAGTCCGTCGCTGTCAATATTTTGTAGATTCCCAGCAAAATAGGCATGATAAGCGTGTATAAAAAAGCAAGGGAGTGAGAATTTAATAGTTTGCATGTGGATTTTAAAAGTGCATTATATTTTTTTAAATGAAACCTTGAAATGCTAGGTCTTTGCATTCATTTAAGCTGTGAAAGTTTTTACAAAGGTCTTGGCGGAATCCCAACAGCTTTCGCTGTTGCTGTACTGTTGCAATAAGGGCGCACCAGCTCTTATGGTGCTTTCACTGGGACCAGCTGAGTTGGCATATTTTAGAGCTGACAGAGTAATCACGATGATATAAAGGTCTTTCGGCGGGAAGCCATTGGTGAGCGATGAATTTGCATAAATATAATCTACTTGTAACTCATTATGGGCTATGGGTTTACTAAATGGGGCGTACTCACTAACGAACAGTGTGAACTGCCTTTCAAAGCATTTGAATTTTTTTCCTAATCACTCATGGGTGCTACTTCAATTTAAGCCCCTTGATTTCCACTAACCGTTATCGACCAGAAATACTTTACGGGAATGAAGTGCAAAAGCTAGCATATATGAGAATACCTATAGCATGCATCCATGTTCAAATAGGTTACAAGGGAAGATCAGCAGTGGGATACTACCGAAACCAATCAGAGTCTTAGCCTGTGGTCAACTCTACAACCAAACGTGACTCAAGAAAAAGCCTAATAGCTTCATGCTACTAAGGCTTAGCAAATTCCTTACCACTCATATTAGTAGTATGGATTCTAAGCCCAATACCGGCACGGTTAGTCAGCTAAGCTGTGCGTTGTATAGGTCAGGCACAATCCAGCCACAAAAGGAGCATTTTCATTACTTTTCAATGTAATATAAAGTAATGCAATGTATCTCCTTCTGAACCTGCACAAAGTCATAAAGACCATGTGGGTGTTACGCAGGAGAGTTTTCTATAGCGCACTCACAGCCTAAGCGGCTTTCGGTACGCATTCGGTACCCAACAGACTTCGTCTCACCCAACAAAGAGAACGTGGGAAGCATAGCAGAGTCAGAGGACCAGTTGAGGTAGAGAGTAGCATAGAAGTAGCAGCTCAGGACCGCTGAAAATGATGTGCCATATTCGGTAGTGGGAGAGTAATTGTCGTTGTATAAGAATTGTGAAACCAAGTTCCACAGTCTAGGACTAGCAGAGCAAAAGCTTGTATCGCCAACTGTCTTTAAGCAGAGGAATGGGACAGCTAATTTATTGTCCACACAGAACCTCAGGGCACGAACAGGCTGAAACTGATGTAGCAGTTCAGCTAGGTACGAAGAAGCCAAGCCGTGGCGGGCCTTGTGGGTCAGTGTAAGAACTTTGCTCTGTATCCTTTGCTCAACCGGCAACCATCCCAGCTCTTTCAGCAAAGGACACACGCACTAAAACCGCTGGGACTTGAAGACTAGCCTTGCAGCCATGTTTCAAGGGTAACAAGTAGTATATATATTTATATAAATCAAGATATATATATATATATATATTGATTGATTTATTTATATACTTCTTAAACGAAACTTGCTTACATATAATGTTAGATTATAAACGAAAAATAATTGAATCATCAAAGAATGAATAACTAAACTCTCGTATCAATTTTAGTTTAACTAGTTAGTTGCTTAGAACAAAATAAGCCGTCTTATCTCCAGCATTTAGTTTTTTCAAACAATGTCCGCACCGATCTCATTTTAATAAAAAATGTCACTATAATACGTCAGAAATTATAAAACATGTAAAAAGTCTTTAACGAACCTAATTATTAATTATATGCAGGTAAAGAGATCCTCTGCCACACTGCCCAGCGAAATATTTATTTAGGCCGTAATTAACATTCGGTAGACGGATTTGACTAAATTGTTCCAGCCGTTGAGAATAAATGTCCAGTTGACACCCATTATTGCTGATCGATATCGATCAAGGGTGTAAAAGGGTGTCAAATAGTGTAAAACCATGGCAAACACGGTGCAGTTAAAATTAACAAATTAGTCCTACAACCACGCCCGGCTTATTGAGTTTCACTGGCTTGGTCAACTTTAAAGGTGAGTAGACTTTATGAGACCGCACATAGGGCACTAAAACTATTTTAAAATTATATCCTTTTTTTCATTACAGGGGTCGAGGATTATCATTGACAAGCTCTTTACGTCTCCACCTCAGCATTAAGATGCTACCTCATGGCAATCCAGTTGTTGGGTTCAAATGTATACCCAACCGATCCTATATTGCCAAGAAAGCCGTTCGAGATTACAAGAATCTCATTCCAAAGCTATGGAGACTTTTTTTAGCGTATTAGTTTAATCAGATTTAGCCTATAATAGCAGCCTCATATAACATTACTTACTTGAGTTGCCACGGATCGATTGACTGAGCTCATGTTGCATATGGTTTGCAAAGCGTCTCCCTAATAAAGAAGTAAATCCAATTTCACGAAACCTGAATTGCCATTCAAAAGAATTGGTCAATAGGGATACATCAGATACTTAACAGCAATGAGCACAGTACTCACCGGTAAAACCTGGAAGTATGTGTCCAAATTCCATATTTCTTGAAACTCAACGTCGTAATGGGGATCGTCAGCAATTACGGCAATCTGCGGGATTGGTGAAGAGCGGATGTTTCGCAGAGTCATTCTTCGCCCGATGAGATTGGAATGGAAAAACACAGAGAAAATATTTATTCCTGTAGCTGGGACGTTCTGCAATGAAAATAAGGTAGATTCTTCCTCTACCTGGTTACATATCTATGCGACCTAGCCATGCTACTACTCTTTAGTTTGTTTTATAGATTTATTAATGACTAGAAACCATCACCTGTGGACTCGCTTCTATGAGTCATAGCTGAGAAAGCTGCACCATATTGCAGTGTGACGGAAGGACGGACGAACTTTCTTCCTTCTATTTAATAGAGATTTTGATTGTTAAACACTTAAATTTCCTTTCTTATCATCCTTCGATGACTTCATTATTAAGCGTGTTATTTTAAAGACAATTTTTATATCCAAGATATTCTACAAGTCACTTCAAACTTCTGTTACTACCTGCAACGATCTTACCCGATTTTGGTCTCAACTCATTTGCCTCTGCTCCATTGACCTTTTTTTACATCCAATTACACTTTTCCTTTTGAATCTTGTAGGCTTTACAGGCTCACTTGAGGCGTATGCATTGCTTACTAACAAAAGTTACTGTTCAGCTATCGACGTTGACTAGTTTTTTTGCTTGTGTATATATTATGTAAAAATTATAACGACTTGACGAGGCACGCTTTTCTAGCATGTTTAATTTCATGTAATTTCCAATGTCTATTGCTTAGTTAGCAGATTGGCATAAAGAACCGGCACAGAGAATTAGGTACGGTATCTCGAACCACTCAGCACGCTCCCCCCACATGCTTCACTGTGAATCTCTCTAACTTACTGGTCATCAGGCCTGTTATAATTCCATCGGCCAAACGCTTGCCGTTGGAATCTTCGCTCTATGTGCAATAAACCTCTGGTAATAGGCGACCTTATTTCTGAAAATGGTCTTGAACTGCTCACCCTAACTGAAACTTGGCTAGAATCTATAAACTGCCCGACAATTAAATACCCTATCACAAACGGTTTCCTATTCTTTCACACCCCTAGATCAATCAAAACTGGAGGGAGAGTTGCTGTTATCGTTCGCTCAAAATTCAACTTCAAGCCATTTGAAGTACTCACGTAGCAGTCTTTTGAATCAATTGTCTTGGTCTCACCCAAAAACAAGCTACCGATGGTGGCAGTAGTCTATCTATCGCCCACCAGGTACCAAATTCTCCGTTATCTCAGATTTCTCCGATCTCATTTCAATTCTGTGTGCAAGAAATCGTTCCTTCCTCTTTATGGGATATTTCAAGGTTCACTTTGATAACTTATCCGACGCCTTCAGCACTGAATCTGTCCATTGACTGACTTATTGTCTCTTGTGGCTCATGTGCATGGCCCTACTCACAGCAAGGGTCACACACTTGACCAGATTTTCTCATACAACTGCACTTTGTCATCACCAAATATTAACAAATCCTGCTTATGTGATCACATGCAGATCTCATGCAATCTACAGTGTGTGCCCACCTCCTCTAAAATAACATGTGAATCGCGAAACCTCAAGAGCCTTGACATCGATGCTGTCCCTGCGTGAATATCTGCTTTGCCTCTGCTGCACAGTCCTCCCTCCGACCTGTCATCATTGGTAGATAGCTAAAACACGACAATAGCTGACACGCTCAATAAGTTTACACCTCTGACTAAGCTCACTGTGCACCATCGCCCAGACGGTCTATGGTTTATCACAGACATTAAACTAGCCAGGTCAACTAAGCCCAAGCTTGAAAAGAAATAGAAAAGATCTGGACTAGCTGTCCATCGATAGGCATATGAAGGCTACTGTAGGTCGTACCAATCGATCCTAGCAAAGGCCAAGTCTTCTATAGAAACATTGTTGAAAGGCTTCTATAGAAACATTGTTGAATCACAGATGCACGATCCAAAAATGCTGATGTCGACGATCAACCATCTCCTCAACAACTCCAAGATTTTCTCCTTACCTGATGATCCTTGTGATGATCTAGCCGATTTTTTCTCTCGATTCTTTGTGCATAAGATAGACAAGATCAGGGAGTCTTTCCCTGCGATGAAAACTTACCACCTAGAATGTTGTTCCTTGATTCCTGGCTGCATATAAATTTCTACATTTAGGCAGTTCACTAGTGATCTCGTCCTTAAATCCATATCCCAATCAAAGAAGACAACAAGTGCATTGGAACCTATTCCCACTGTTCTGTTCCTACTATGCATTGATCTGCTGCTACCATGCATAACAAATATCATTTGTATGTCAATAGCCTCAGATCATATCCCAGCACCTTTCAAAAAATCTGTAGTCAGGCCATTTCTCAAGAAAGCGACATTAGATCAAGAGAACTTGAGCAACTACCGCCCAGTCTCCCTTCTACCATTTCTATCGAAGATACTGGAAAGGGTCGTGGCAGATCAGCTGTACTCACACATTGAAACTTCTAACCTTGCTAGTAAGTTCTAGTCTGGCTTTATAGTAAACCACTCCACAGAATCAGCATTGCTTAAGGTGTACAACTACCTATTTTGGAATGCAGACATGGGTAGAGTGTCTCAGCTTGTTTTGCTCGATCTTTCGGCAGATTTCGATACTATCGATCACAAAGTTCTTCTAGAGCACTTCTCATCTCGCCTTGGCATCACTGGCACTGCTCTGCAGTGGTTTAGGTCCTATCTCAGTGGGAGACTCTATAGTATAGATTTGAATGGACCAAGATCATCCGAGGTACCTCTGAAATGTGGGGTACCTTAGGTTTCCGTGCTAGGTCTGGCTCTTTTCACGGTTTATACTCGCCCTCTTGCTGATGTGATTGCCAAGCACAACCAAGGCTTTCACTTCAATGCGGAAGACACTCAGCCGCACCTTTGCTTTGATCCCTCCCAGCTTTCGAGCACCTTAACTTCTTTCAACTCACTTGATGCATGTACGGATGACATCCGCATATGGATGGCAGTAAAATTTCTAAAACTAAACGAATATAAAACTAACTTACTAGTTATGGGCAAACGCATTGTGATTCAGAATTTGGAAAGGCTGACCGTCAAAATTAGCTGAGCCAGCACATCTACTGGTTAATCAGCTTGAAATATAGGTGTCATATTCCAATGTGACCTCTCGTTTGACGACTACATCAGCTCCACCATCAAGTCCGCCTACTTTCAGCTACATAGCATTGGTAAATTTCGGGCTTGTTTCGATAAGGTTACCACGTCCAAGTTAGTCCATGCGTTTGTGACATGCCGTCTTTACTTCTGTAACTCAATGTTTGCTGGCCTACCGGCATGTGCAATCAAGCGATTACCGCTGGTGCAAAACTCTGCAGCTGGCTTGTCTGTCGCGACTATAGCAGTTGCCTCATCACACCACTGCTCGCCGACCTACACTGGCTACCAGTCAAGCAACGGATTGACTTCAAGGTTTTGCCGCTCACTTTTAGGTCGCTCAATTCTTTGGCTCCAGCCTATCTCTTAGATCTACTCCCCCACCAGGCCAAGCATCTTACCACTAGCTTTTCGGAATCCAACAGTTTTCCAATATCTCGTACAAACCTCAAATCCTTTAGAGACCATGCATTTAGTTCGCATGCTCTCGGAGCCTGGAACTCACTCCCGATGTGTGTCACGACATCTCCTGATTTGAAAATATTTAAAAAGGTCTTACGACACGCTTATTTAGGACTGCATTTAGTGGGTCCCTGTGATTCGTCCTTCGTGTGCTTATGCGTCTGACACTGTGCATTCTGCCACTAACCAGATGCATGCTGACCCTGTGCATGTCACCCCTAACAATTTTATTAATGTTGTTTATCGAGCATGATATTACTCACCATTCAATCGCGTTTCCCTTTGCAGAAAATGTAAAGAGATTGAGTTCTCTGAGGGATTGAGAGAACTAAAAAATATTGAGTTCTCTGAGTGTGCCTTATCAAGTGCATTATTATTATTATTATGGTATTGCACCTTCAAAGCGACATACTCTAATTTATTCTCATACCATTACTTATATTTGCATACTAAAATTTTGCAAGAATGTTTCGGGAAAATAACTGCATTTTAAAATATTGTTTGTAGACCCAATGACACCTTAATTAGCGGACCTGCATTGACTTCTTACTCTTGACTAAAACAAGTAGACAGGTGCCGTTTACATTGCTGCTAGTTAGAACTCGTATTTCTTTATTAGGAATTCAAAACGCGATTTAAATTACTTGTCCAAGAGCCTGCTTTGCTTAAGTATATTCTAATATACGGTTGCCCAATATGGTTACCATACATACTTTGTTGAGAGATTAACACAGAAATTCAGATAGAACAAATAAATTTTTTGCAAAGGTAAATTCCAGATTATGCTTCAAGATAATAATAATAATGCACTTGATAAAGCGCCCTCAGAGAACTTAATCTATTTCTAGGCGAGTTACATTTGTTGCAAAGGGAAATGCAATTGAATGGTAAGTATAATCATGCTTGAATAACAAACAAAATGAATAATATGGTTAGGGGTGACATGCACAGGGTCGGCATGCGAATGTTGTTAGTGGCAGCACATGAACTCGAATAACTACTATCGAGAATGCTACAAATGCAATTTAAAAGGTAATACTAACGAGGATGTCTATAGCAGCATTCATCGGATCCACCTGATTCGCTTTGTGTATGCGAAAGTGTACTTATATGTGCCGTCATAGTGTGTGCTGCTAATAACCATATTTTACATAACGATAATCAGGAAGTTGAGTAAGAGTTCAAATTTGTTTGCAACTCACAGCACTAGTGACCTTCAGATGTAGGTTGAATATTTACTTATGTATATATCCATGGCCCGCTAGCAACTCTGGAAGTTTAATGATATTCTCTGAATTTCTTATTTTATAGAAATAAAAAATGTGATTGCACCGTTGTATGAAAGAATAGTGGAATTTACATATGAAATTTCAAGTAGGTTCGTAAGTTATTAGCTGAGATACAGATTTTGCAAAGTACGAAGCTACACTGAAAATAAAGCTGCTTAAAAATAACCGAATCGAATTTCAGAAACTGAAAACGCGTTTCTCGATGTACCAACATTCAGAAATTTGTGATACAAGCTGGACGTGGTTCTCAGATCGGTAATTGCTTTCAACAAGATTTTTGTTAACTTCCGGGCTGAAAATGCTTTTCACTATATTTTGCCTTGTGATGCAGTCGCCATCAAATTTTTGGATTCGATTTCTAGCATGGTAGCCTCTTAAAAGGTTCCCAAACAAAATTCGTTTGCTCGACAATATTTTACATAATGTTTCTGAATTCACCTGTAAATGAAGCGTTGTGCTTTCAAAAGAAAAGTTGTTGATGCACGTGTTTTGTTGATTCGGCTGACCTTCATTAGGACCTTGATTTGTGTCTGATGCATCCACTTACCTTGAAACTACTTGCATCTCTTAAGCAAGTGTATTAAATTGCCAAACACTTTCACTGTTACATGCAGTTTTATAGTACCATACATTTCAACCTTGAAGACTGTGTATGCACTTTGTGTTTCTTAAATTTGATTAACACATGCAGGAAAGTAAATTACTTTGAATTTGCAACTGGGTCGGTGAAAATTTATCAAATTTTGATAATTTCGAGTACAAATAATGTCTCCTAGGAGTAAACTTTTATATTATGCAGCATAAAATAACTTTTTATTTAAGTCATCACATTTGTGGAAATATGGCTAGCAACGGAAATTCACCTTAATTATCTAAGCTTCCTAAAAAGACCTGAATTGAATATTTTAGCAAAGTAATGTAGTCCACCTCAGCTTAAAATAAGTTAATTACTCAGCTCGAGATTCCGAACCGAAATTACGGATATTAAGTCTACATTGTGCCTTTCTAACATGTCTAATAATATCGAAACGGTACAGATTGATACGATTGAGATGCTTTACCTCTTATGAGAAAAGATTAAATAATATTCACATTTACCTATAAACTAAACTCTTACCACGCGCACAGAGCGTGGAAATCTCTACTAAATTTTATTGTATGCAGAGGAGCTTTTTTGGGTCGTTATTGAATTTTTGATTTAAATTTGTCGAGGGTACGTATCGTGAAATTGAAAACGAATGAGTGTTATTCGCGCCCCTCATCTAAGCCAGAGGCAGAGCGAGGATTTACATATAGTGGGTAATAGATTTTTTCAGAGGGCTGAGAGAAGCTATAAATTTAAACTGGTAGTACACTAAACAAGCATTTAATATTAATCGTCGAGGTCGCTCATGCAGTGAAGTATGGCACAGAAAATGTTTTTGGTGAGGGTCAGGGCATAGGTTCGGGGAAAGACCGAGTCGCCACACCCTCTAGTGAAGAGTTATGACGGCCACTATCATCTTCTGGCCCTACCTTGGTTCTAAACCTCGGTCTGCCAGTCAGTGAGTAATTTTCATCGAGCCTATGCCCAGCTATGCAATTATAATAAAGGTCTTCAATTTTAAAATTTAATTTCGTACAACCATGAATATTTTCAAAAGACCCATTCTGAGGTTTGTACTACCGATCAGCATTTATCTTGCCTAACATTATGGTATTGCAGTAAAAGCCGTCAATTATATAATTATATAATGCAATGTAATTTTATAATATGGTCAATTATATAATTATATGGTAAGATTATATTTCACGCGTCTGAATCAGCTGTGTAGAGCAGCAAACAGTTTGACTTACCGCAGAACTCAGGCAGTCACTAGAACAGTATCCGGAAATGAGCATCTGTGTGACGTTCGGCGGCACGAAGATGCCGTCAACTACTCCAGTCTCAAGAATTCCAGCATCGTATTGCCTAAGATTCGGAGTCACTTTGAACCTAATATATGAAGCATCTGTCCGCCCTAAACAAGACAGAGCAAACGAGCCAGTTATTCGCATCGATTTTAACTTGCCATTTGTTAGTTTGACGGAAACATACAGCCGTTGTCTGTTTATCGCACATAATTACCTAATAATGAAGGGCGAAACTAAACTAATCGTGCGAACTGCTGCTTCATAACTGGTTCAGCATATAATTACTTGCATGTTTGCAATACAGCAGACACATAGCTTGGCGAGACTAAAATATTTAGCCACTCTGGTTTGGCCTAGTCGTGAAGGTGCTGGCCCTGACCGTGTTCAAGGTGAAATTATTATACCGCTCAGTCAGTGGGCTTGAGGCCTGTGGCATATGTGAAGCGCCTAAATAAAGATTAAGTTGCCTTAGGGCACTATCGATTAATTATACCTTTTTGCGTGTTTATATATATATATATGCTTATATATATATACATATATATATATACATATATACATATATATATATATATACATATATATATATATATTGTGCATGCATATGCGTGCGTTTATATGTATGTATTCATTGAGGTTCCGGTAAATATTGGGTAGACAGAAGATTCAAATGACCAATATTTTACAAATGTTCTTGTATGATGGCCAAAAAACTGTTACTGCAACTCTTACTTGAAAAGCTTCTATGAAGCATTATAGTCGGATTATTAATTATTGAAGTAATAACAACGGTGAGCCTTTTGTGTATAGTTCTCAAAAAACTGATCTCTTTATAAGAACTTTGCATATTTTGATAAACGGCATGATCAAATAGATAATGGTAACGTGCAGAATCTCAAAAGCCTGGATTAGACACAGAGGTCCTAGCAAACTATCGCAAAGTTTCCCTTCATCCGTTCTTATCTAAGATTCTTGGAAATATTGTTGCTAAGCAACTAGTTCAACATATCGAAAATAATGGAATGTCAGAAGCAGTTCAATAAGGTTTCAAGAGGCAGCACTCTACTGAAACTGCTCTCCTCCGTGTTAACACTGACATTCTACGTGGCAACGAAGACGGGAATGTTACTGCCCTAGCTCTGATAGATCTGTCTGCTGTCTTCGACACCATTGATCACGAAGTTCTGCTTGAACGATTGAGAACAATGATCGGTCTGGCTGACAAAGCACTGGCGTGGTTTAAATCATAATTGTCTGATCGTGTTCAATCCGTGTCGTGTGGGGGTCAGGTCTTAAACATGAGAAGGGTCACCTGTGGAGTCCCTCAAGGGTCTGTACTCGGTCCCTTGCTGTTCTCCATTTATACACAACCTCTGGGAAAGATGATTAGGGCCCATGGAATAGGATATCACTTCTATGCTGACGATACTCGGTTGTATTTGTCATTTAAACCGTCGGAATCTGCTGCAGCAACTGAGAAACTGAATGCTTGCCTTGCCGATATTCGATCCTGGATGTCGGAAAACTTCCTGAAATTAAATGACGATAAAACCGAACTGCTTCTAATAGGACACCCTAAGCGTGTTGCTGGATTAAAAGGCTTTGAAGTTCTAATAGGTGATGCTATTGTGCGACCTTCACCACGTGCTCGTAATCTAGGTGTCGTGTTCGACAGCTGCCTGAATTTCAAAAGCTTCATTCAGAAGACTGCCTCTACAGCTAGCCATCACATCCGATCCCTATCCAAGATTAGAAGCTGTCTCCCACAGTGGCTTGTAAAAAATTTAACTAGCTCTTTAGTTCTGTCTCGGCTTGATTATTGTAATTCCCTTTTGGCTGGGCTGCCAAAGAAAGCTATTATGCCACTACAGCGGACTATGAATATGGCTGCAAGGCTGGTCTTCAAGTCCCAGCGGTTTGAGCACGTGTCACCTCTGCTGAAAGAGCTAGGATGGATGCCGGTTGAGCAAAGGATACAGAGCAAATTTCTTACGCTGACCCACAAGGACTGCAACGGCTTGGCTCCTTCGTACCTAGCGGAACTGCTGCATCAGTTTCAGCCGGTTCGTGCCCTCAGGTCCTGTGTGGACAATAAATTAGCTGTCCCATTCCTCCTCTTAAAGACAGTTGGCGACAGAAGCTTTAGCTCTGCAGGTCCTAGACTGTGGAACTCGCTTCGATAATTCTTACGCAACGACATCTACTCTCCAACTGCCGACTACGGCAATCTTTTTCAGCGGTCCTGAACTGCCACTTCTATGCTACTCACTACCTCAACTGCTCTCCTGACTCTGCTATGCTTCCCAGTTTCTCTTTGTTGGGTGAGACGAAGTCTGTTGGCTACCGAATGCGTACCGAAAGCCGCTTAGGCTGTGAGTGAGCTATACAAAACTCTCCTGCGTAACACCCACATGGCCTTTATGACTTTGTGGAGTTACAGACGGAGATACAATACAACAACAAGCATATTTTTTCTACTCTTAACATTTACATGGTCAACATGCAAATATAGCTAGTTGCAGGATTCACCGTGTCGGAATGCATAAGCACACAAATTACAAATCACAGAGATCCAAAAAACTGTTAGAGAAAACTGCAATTTCAGCTTCCTAATTAATGTCATTAAGTCAGGGAATATCCTTGCGTCAGTCAGTAGTTGCCTCTGTACACCTGAGTAGTTACCTCTCGTTAAACCATTTCATTGCGTTTCCCCTTGCAGCAAAGGTAAAGTACCTAGAAATAGATTGATTTCTCTAAGGGCTCTATACCAAGTGCATTATTATTGTTATTATTATTATTATTATTATTATTATTATTATTAGAGAAAGATAGAGAGAGAGTGATAAAGAACATTTACCTTAAATTTTCAAATCAGTTTAAACATTTTATTTCGTGCCTACATGAATGACTTGGTGCATACAGTGAAGCTCAAGCAGATATTGAACCTAACCATGCTTCAGCTGGTTGAAAGCCAGAATAACAGGCCTATTTAAAACTGGGACAATATCTACCCCTTATTTGGCGCGTGGTTAAATAATATAAATTAGAAAATCGCCCTGCATTTTGCATATTAGCTGACTAAAAATTCTGGATTTTAGTGTAAAATATTAAGTACAGTTTCATGCTAACATCATGATTAGTTAGACTTGCAGCACAGAGTATCAAGTTGTTTCATCATTTTTCTGAAGTCACTTCTTTTCAAGATTTTTGATCGATGCAATTGCCCATGAAGGCATGGTACCGGCTAGCCGTTTCGAGTAACGATGCAACAAAACATGTGACAATTTCACGCACCTCGGCTAAAATCAAGCCGAAGAACGAGGCTAAAAAAATAACAGGGCTGCTAATTGCTGTAGTAAGTGTGCCCTCGGTCTTACGAGGCCACTTCTACCTCACAAATTAACTATATGCTTGTCTCCTTTTTGCGCACCACTTACCTGACATAAGCTTAACGTTATGGTAATGAGTTTGAATAAGCACGTACTGAGGTGAATTACCACCTCCAATTGGCAAGCCAACGTTTAGTGGAAAAGTGTAGCCCTACAGCAAATAGGCGAGTATATGTTATTAGAGCTCTAAGAGCAGTAAATAGCTTTGAAAAATATATTTTTGATCTGCTCATGAGCTCAAGAAGAATTACGCGGAAATAGGTAAGCAAATGAATGCTATAGAAACAGCATAGACTAGTGAAACTGCATGGTTTGTAGTGTATGTATTGATTATGTTCATATTGTCGCTTGTTTCGAATGAACACGATTAAAACAGGTGCAAAACTCACAAGCACGTCCGGTATGTCATGAATTGGGTTGGTCTACAGACTACTCCAAAATATGTTACCTTTACTGGTTTTGTATGACTGGCCAAATATCAAACTCAAGGCATCTCAGTATGTTTTCAAATGATTTCCTTACCTGCTAACCCGACACACCTAGCCTATCCGACAACCTTGCTAAACTAGTAAGCTCTACGAAGCTCGGTCTCGACTCCCTTCTTCGTTAAAATAATGAATACAGGTAGCTGAGTTAAAGGTCTTACGTTAAGGGTTTTTCGCGGCATCGCTGCCCTTGAATGTAGCTTGGGGCTCGACGTCAGCTGAGACCATCACCCGCCGCTGAAAAGTGCAACGAAGGAGATAGCGCAGCCGGAAGCAAGTTATACGCACTCCCGACTCGCTGTTCTCACGTCAGACGGGCGAGCCTCGATTGAACGTCGACAGCTCGCTTATTGATGAGAGCTGAGACTTTGACTCCAGGGACACCGGAGTGCACTAATATGCTCCTGAGTTAGCTCTTTAGCCAAACCCTCCGTTAAGCCGTAAAGGCTCACTAGGTAAGGCGGTTGCTTTTCACGACCTCCGCCCGAGGTGGTGGGTTCGATTCCTGCGGTGGGCGATCCTCTATAGCCACTGTAAGTGGTGGTGATAGTCGTAAATGCTCTTCTGTCGCTATATAAAAGAGGCTATTAAATCAGCTAGTATTTATTTATTTATTAATCGCTGATCCGTTGCTGTGACCTCAGAGTGTCCAACTTTCGGGATCCTAGGGATCTAGTCCCGTGATTAAACGCACACAACGAATATCATCTTTTAGTAACAAAGCATGGAGAGCTTATGTGTCCAGAAAAAATAATTTTGTTTTTGGATAAGGTCGCTGTGTTTGATAATCGGTTCCAGATAATCCATGCTTGAGTGAATTTATGTCTTGTTTCACTGTGCTTTTCACACACTTCACGATTCGGTAGATTTTACTGAACAGTGGTCTTGCTATCTGGAACTCAGTTATCACGCCGTTTTAATTTCAGCCTAAAAGTAATAATAACACTCTTGATAGTACCCCCGCAGAGTACTTAAACTTTTCCTATTCGCTTTAAACATGCAGCAAAGAAAGCATGATCGAAATTGCAGTAGTAGCATGCTCAATAAACCACAGCATTCACGTGGTTAAGGGAGACATGCACAGAGTCAGCAGGCTATTGTGGTTGGAGGCAGTATGCAAAATGTCAGCACTGATAAACAAATTAAGGATAAATCACAAAGATACAATGAACTTTTTCATAAATAGGTGCGTTTTTAATCTATTTTTAAATGTGGCAAAGTCAGGTGATGTCGTGACGGAAGTCAGAGAGAGTTCCGGGCTTTGGGAGCATAAGAACTGAAGGCAGGGTCTCCAAATAATTTGAGGTTTATACTAGATGTAAGGAGACAGTGAGATCGAGAAAATCGTGTGGTTCATTGCTTTTCCTGGTTGGGCTTTTAAGTCAAATTGTGGCAAGACTGGTAGGCTGTGCTGGTCAGCGAAAAGTGGTGTGAGCGCCAAAAAAAAAGCTAATTTAGCATCCTCTTCTGCATGGCGACAGTGGAGCGTTTACGAATATCGCCATCACTTGCAGCAGCTATTAATGATTACCCACCGTGGAATTTGAACCTGCAAACTTATGACCAAGGTGGTGAAAAATTACCAACTGTAATGCTCACGACAGATAAGCCTAGATGCAGACTTTTATACAGCTTTAAGCGCCTGATTGCACGTGCCTATAGGACGGCAAGCAGTCAGTTACAGAAGTCAAGACGGGATTCACAAATACTTGGGCCAACTTAAATGTGGTATGCCTGTCTAAACGAGCCAGAATTTTAGCAATGTTATGTAGCTGAAAGTAAGCAGATTTTATTGTGGAGCTGACGTGGTCGTTTAATGAAAAGTCACTTTAGAATATGGCACCTTCGACTTCATGCAGATTCAATAATAGATATGTGGCAGAGTCGATTTTGAGCGTCAGCTTTTCCAATTTCTGAATCACACTTGATTTATCAAGAGCTAGTAAGTTAGTCTTATCATTACTTAATTTAAGATAACTTACTGCTATCCATGTGGGGATGTCATTAATGCCTACAGCATGGGATTTGAGAGAAATAGAGTTGCTTGAGGGCTGGGGGTGATTAAAGCAAAGAGTGTCATCCTTATTGAAGTGAAAGCCTAGACTGTGCTCAGCAATCGCATAAGCAAGTTGAAAAATACAAACTGTGAAAACCTTAGCACTAATCATGGAGCCCTGTGGTATTTCGGAGTTTCCTTGGACGATCTCGGTCCGTTCACATCAGTACTCCACAATCTCCAAAAACAAGATACGACCTGATCCGTTGCAAGGCAGTGCCAGCAATGCCCGGGTGAGATGAGAGGCGCTCAAGAATGACTTGGTTATTGATAGTACAATAGCTATCGAAAGATCGAGCGAAACAAGTAGAGGTACTCTACAAAGGTCGGCAGCCTAAGTAGATCGTTGCGTAGCCGAGTTCCAGGGGTCAGATGCTATTTCAGCCAAGCCCCACCATACTCCGGCCAGACTACTGCTCACCATGCCGCTGGGCGGGGGTAAGACGAGCGGCCGCCAGGTTAAACCTCTTTATATCATAGCATGCGCCAACAACAGCTGGGGAACTAAGCGAGTCTACAGGGGAAGGTCCTACACAAAGTAAAGCTGTACACCTGAAGCAATGCTCACTCTGTGTAGTGATTAGCTCTAAAACAAAAAGACTGGAAGTTGGTAGCAAGGTCTAAAGTTTCAATATATGAGTTCAGCTGGTCTGCCACGACTCGTTCCACTGCCTTTGATCGGAATAGTATAGGGAGACTGGTGGTAGTTCTTAGTAGCTCAAGTTCTCTTGACCTACTGCTGCTTTGTTGAATGGTGGCCTAACCTTTGCCTTTTTGAGAGGTGATGGGAGCTGACCTGAGGCTAATGACATACTAATAATGTTAGTTATGCATGGCAGCAGCAGATCAATGCATCGTAGAAGCAGGGGAGTGCGAATAGGGCTTAAAGTGCTAGTAGTCATATTTGATTGTGATATGAACTTCAGGAAGAGGTCACTAGTGACCTTTTGAATGTAGATATTTAGTTGTTGCAAGGAATAGTGGGACAGCATTGTAGTTGGGATGCTGCATTCGTCAACGATGGACTCCAAGATCTTGTCTATCTTCTAGACGAAGAACCTAGAGAAGCAATGAGCTAGTTCATTACACGGATCATTTGGTAATAAGCTAACCTGGGAGCGGTTGAGGAGACGACAGGCAGTTCTGATCTTTTTTATGCTTTATATAGTTTGTGCTTTGTAGACCTAGCTAGTTTAATGTACGTAGTAAACCATATGCCTTCTGAGTGAGAGGACACCGTGTGCTTTGTCAGAAGTATAAACTCGTCGAGCATGTCACCTAGTTTCGTGTTGTAGAAATCTGCCAATTATGATAGGTCACACAGGGAACTGAGCCACAGAGGCAGGGTAGATATCCTCGCACGGACAACATCGATGTCAGAGATCCTGAGTTTTTGCAATGAATATGTGATATTAAAAGAGGAAGAGGGCGCAATTGCAGACTGAAAACGAGTATGCATCACATAATGCCATGCACGTGGGCCACAAGACACAATGAGACAGTCAATGCACTTAACTTAGTGCTGAAGGTGTCTGATATGTTATCAAAGTTAATGGCGAAATCGCTTAGAACGAAGAATGATTGAATTATTGCAAACATAATCGAAATTAGATCGGAGAAGTTTGAGATAAAAAAGGACTTTACACCTGGTGGGCGAGAGACTACTCCCATTATCAGTAGCTTGTTGTATAGCCGTGATACTTGTTTGTTGCGGAGTACCTGATACAGGGCACGTCACAAGCTGCATATTTATTGATTCTCTTGTATGGAGTTTAGATAAGCCTGGATACAGCCTAACCACTCTTTACTAGATACACCTTTGGTTCGTAGGCTCCCAAAATCTGGAACTCACTTTGGAATGGGATCACGGCATGCCCTTACTTGAAGACAATACAAAATTAGGTAAAGCGCCTATATTGATCACATAATTTAGTTAGTCCTTGTGAAACGTCCTTTGCGTGCGTATGGGTTCTGACACTGAGCACGCTTCTGCTAAACATATCGAATAACATTAACACACTCGAAAAAACGCCCTCAGTGAACTAAATCTCTGTCTTGGCGCTTTACATATTCCGCAGGAGAAGCTTAATGAATGGCTTCTAGTAGCATGCCCAATTAATAACGAGAATAGCATGGTTAGGGGTGTCATGCACAAGGTAAGCATGCAAGTGTGGTTAGTGGCAGCATCCGCAGTGTCGGAATGCATAAGGACATACAGGAAAAATCACAGCGACTCGGTAATTGCTGCCATAGTTAGGACTTTTTCAATCTGCATGAGGACCCTGTGTTTGTCACTTCTAACCTTATTGTGCTGCTGTCGATGAGCATGTCAATACTGACCATTCAATAATGCCTCCTGTGAACAAATTTAGAGTACCTAGAAAGAGATTAAGTTCTCCTCTCCGAAAGCGGTTACAAATGTATTGTTATTATTTTGAACATACACATAAAACCTACGATTATTAGTATATATAAATCGCAGGAAGTTGAAATTTTAAGAAAATAGGGTAAGCTACATTTTCTCGAATATAATGCAAGCTCCTCTTTATCCAATTATTCAAAATGTATTTGATCCGAGCAAAATGTTCCCATGATCAGAGAGTAATGGCGTGTTTTGAATAATACTTCTAAAAGAGCAACTACTTTAAAATTTGTAATTTGTATACTCCCTAATTCTTTAAGCATATTAGAATTTAGCTACTGTACCATTGACACTCGATTCTGTAGTCTCAATGATACGATAAAATTCATTA
Source organism: Cristatella mucedo (assembly GCA_009760855.2). Lineage (NCBI taxonomy): Eukaryota > Metazoa > Bryozoa > Phylactolaemata > Cristatellidae > Cristatella > Cristatella mucedo. Next base: position 92,517 of record WPIO01000264.1, read on the forward strand.
ACTAAATGCACAGCTTTGTATTGCTGCTAGGTTCACAAGAATAGCATAGTTTTTGCTGTAATCCGCACTTGTGAGGGTTGGTTGAGATCAAGGACAGAGAGGATTACTAGCTGATCTTTAGCAGCATATCCTTAAAACAAATATTTCCAACTATGCCAAGCTTGTTTGGTCCAGTGATTAAGGTGTTCGCCCCGACCAAGGCTTGGCTGAGGTCGTGGACTCGAGCTCCGAGTCATACGTAAAGCGTCTGCATAGAGAATAAGTTCTCTTTGACCGCTATAAAAATTAATTAAATAACTATATCGACGAAATTGAGTTAATAGGGAGGGGTAATAGTCAACTGGAGAGGTAAAAACACGTTGCTTGTAACTGACTGATGCATACTGCTATGTAAAACGAAGGGCTTTTACCTTCCTTTTTTGATGTTGTTGATTCTGGAGATGACACAATTTCAGTCGCTAGTGATTTCCGTGCCTTGGGAGCTTAAGAATGTAATGCATTTGTCAACAAGTGGTGTTGGGTTTGTAGAGGCACAACCAAATGGCCCGAGTCAGATGGGGCGATGGAGCGATGAGAAGCCTGTTTAGGAAGTACTCCAGATAGCGAGGCTGTGTAGAGAGAATAGCTGGACCTAAATGTGAGCGATATACTTTGAAGTCGATATGCTCCTTGATGTGGAGCCAGTACAGATCGGTGAAACGTGTTGTAATTTGGCAGCTGTGATGCGCACGACAGAAATGCCAAACAGAGTTTTGAAAAAACGGTAAACATCCTATTGCCTAGGCAGACAGACCTGAAAGTAGTGAATCACATTAGTCTAGACGGGATGTCATAATACATGAGCCATCTTGGCTGCAATGTATTAATCTAAGCATGTCCGAATTTCTCCGATGCTAGGTTTCTGAAGGGGGTGGCACAGTACATTCAGATTTCATGCAGAGGCCACAGGAACTAACCTGGCATAGCTCATTTTGAAGGTTATTCATTCCAATTTCAATGTGATGCTCTTTTCCATAACTATTTAGTTGGTTATTTTGCTTTTTAATTTGACAAAGACAACCTATCATTACGGCAACGTAAAGGGACTTTTTTTAAGCTTTGCAGGATGCATCTATGCTGAGCTAGGCCGAATAAGTAAAAACTAGGCATCCAGCTGGATATCAAGATTAGCCCTGGACACAATATTTCACTTTTATTGGAATATTTGGACTACTCAGAGTCAGATTAAAGTTGCAAGCATTCAGCACTGATTTATCGTTGACTTAAAGATGACTAATACAAAAAAGTATAGAATTAATGTGCATTGCACACTAAGAGAACTGAATCTATCTCCGGTTGAGTCAGAAATTCCGTACCGGATAGAGCCAAAGAGTCATGAATTAAGGTGAACTCCTTAATCTTGATCGTTAAAGGCCTGCCCGGGGATGGGGGTTACGGACGGCAGAACAAATCCACCATTGCCAATTTCCAATATAGCTGCTGTAGAAACAGAGTAGCACAGATACAAAGTAATTATACGATAGGAAACATGTAGAGTCTCTTGAACTGCACCAAAGCTAGCAGTTTGGCTTGGACCCCTTGTGGCGATGAACGATCATAAGTATCCACTTCCACAACGAGATTGACAAAATCCTTTTGTCTCTTCCCAATTTGAAGTCCTAACGGAAATCTGGACACAAAGTTTATCGCTCTCCCTGAGTTTATATTTTTTATTACTGGCTTCTGCAAGAATAAATTTGGAAGTTATCCATGTAGCCAAACAAGAATATAATCCTTCTAGACAATCTACTTACTGCAGGTATCTGATATACATAAATCGGTTGCAGCGATTACTAAATAGATTAGTAAATCTTTAATTACAGCATTATATGTAAGAAAAATCTTTAAGTACGACTTATTCAAGATGCTTACTGAGAAATCAATACTAGACCAGGTGAAGATAATTAAATCTGGCTAAATATCACCTCGTGCTAGCGTCTCCTACAGACACTGGAACGAATTGTTGCAGACCAGTTAAATTCTAAGACCGAAGCTCTGAGCCTGTCAATTATGTGAAAGTGGGGCTTTCTACAAGTTACTGCTCTTAGGATAGGCAAGACTTCTACACATCTATAGAAATCTAGTAAATGCTGACATAGATAGAATCGCACAGCTAGTTCTGCTTAACCTTTAGGCAGATATAAATGATACCTCAGACTCTAAATGACACCTATACCTATTATATGTATGTTTACAAAATACCTCTAGCGAAAAAATTCTTCCTTTCTGCTTTTTATCTGGCTTAGAGATTACAGGCAAGTTGTTGCCATAGCCTATACTGCGTCTCCTTTTATGATGAGTACCAAGAGTAGATATGGCCAATCCCCATTAATTTGGCATTTGATGACTATGATACCCACAGCTCTAGTTTTAGACCTACTCGTAATAAAATTTGATACTGTGATCCTTGCAGATGTCGGAAAGAACGCCATGTAGGCTTTATTTTCCATCAGCTGCAATACAGTTTGATTGGAGCTTTCTCAATTTCGTTCCTTTAAATGACTCAATTGCTCCTTTACAGTCAGCATTGTTTTTTAGACTTCGATGAAGGACAGACAGTATTATTTGGAGGGTCAGCCTTAGCTATGATGGCCTGATAGTGTTTATATTAGGACTTTGCACAGCTATACACTGATAAGCATGTGCTAAAGTTCAAAATTATTTACTCAACGTCAAAATTGGCGAGCCATTAGGCGAGAGCCCTAGCACCGCCATGCCTACATGCATCGTATTGATGAGTCGCGATGGCACACTAGGTTTAGGCAGTGGCTTTGTCCACCTCGGTGCCGGTGTTTTTGGTTCGAATTCTGCTGTGGGCGATCCTTGATCGACACTGCAAGTGGTGGTGATAGCTGTAAATGCTCTTCTGCCACTATAAAAATAGAGGCTTTTAAATCAGCGAGTGTGAATCATTATTATTAGTATTTATTCTTCAATTGTAAAGCCATATACCAGAAATTTTTTACGATTTCATTATAATGGCTCTCACCATTCGTTATATTTGATCCTGAAAAACTCCGTCACTGCCAATACAATTTCCGTTTAGTCTTATGCTAGTAGCACATCAGGTAAATTTTGTCTGCAATTAGTACTCAACTTGCTAGTTGAACTATGAAGTTGATGAAGTTTTGCATCGTGGCTTAAGTTGTGGATACACTTCTATTTACGTTCCGAGTCTACAAACCTAAGATCTTATCCATAGAAAATTAGTGGACACTTACAAATGTTTTTTTTTAAACATTTAGGGGTGAAGCAGTATAAATTGTAATCAAAATGACACCAGGTAATGAAGTAGCATTGCCACGATATAGCCCCTTTAATCGAAGGAAATTGCAATCCAGGCTAGCCGGGTCACTTAGCAGGCTCTAAGGTACAAATCGCAGGAACATAGTTGTGCGTGTACATAAGCTTGTTACAAGTAAAGTTAATATATTAATATATTTTTATGAAACTTAATAAAAGCTTACCTGACCACCAATAGCCCAACCAGCTATGATGGAAGAACAAGTAGCCGTGTTTCCACCATCTAGCCCACTGAAAAGATTAAAGCTCGTGAAGTTCAAATTCACCGATGAGCAACTGTAAACGAGTATGTGATGGACGATGTCTTCGTTTCCTGGTGTAATAATTGGTTGCATCTAAAAAAAATAAAACAATCACGAGTGTCCTATGCATAGTAAAAAGTCCTGGTAAATCACACATTAGCACAGCAAGTCTTAACTATACCGATAGTTTGAATTCAAATCATAATTGTGGGCTGTTTTCATATACATCTAAAGTATAAACAATGGCTCTGTACCAGCACAAAGCCGATAAACCCATGTCAAGTATTTGAAACTCTGCCAATATTCAAAAAGAGATTGGTCGCAATGAGAAATGTGTACAGGATATAGATGGATCTAATTAATTTGATGGACTCAAATCCTCCTCTCACTCTTCTTACAAAGAGTAGTAATTTCATAGACTAAAAAAACTGATATTTTACAATATATCATTGATGTAAAATTTATGCAACATGGCGATGTGAGCTCAGACAGCTAAACTTTTCTTAATCTACCGGCCCGTATCATTTTAAATTCTAATCTCGGAGTGTGGGATCTTTGGTTTAAGACGTCTCTAAAGGGCCGGATTGAGTTTTTCATGAGGAATAGAGTTATTTCGTAAGCATTTTAAATTTAAATTTGTTTTACCTGGTGCTGGCTCCAATGCCTAACCTTTAGATAACCGGTCCGGTCCTCTACCTAATGCACTAACGAAACTTATGTTCGGTTGACTATCAGAACATGTCTCTACAGCCTCGGCTTTGTTTCCTTTGTGCGATAAGTCGAACCTGGATTTGCTCAATTTAAATGCACGTTTTAGTTGTAAATAACGCCAAAAGCTTGAACAATAACTCAGCCATGGTATAGAATTGAAATTATATCCTATGCACAACTTTGGCAACATCAAATGCATAACGGCACGAAAGCAAAAAAGTGCAGTATCGCGTCTAAGCCAGCTCAGTAAAGCAACCAAGAAGAAGTAGATTGCAACAGCCAAGTACGAGCCTTGGCTTTTTTTTACACTCAGCTATGCAGATATGCATGTACTCAATAAAAAAAAGACAAGTGCTTGGGGGTGAAAAAAAGCTTACTGTGAAAGATGAATTTTTTGTAGCAGGCACTTACACCATACGATTGTACTTAGTGAAGGAAGTTTCAGTCCTATCAAAGCAGATTAATTAATGCAGAGTAATAAAATGTATCTCAAACTGTAGCGTAATAAAAATTCACTAAGTCTAAATGAGTTTTATGAAGTAAGATTGTCTTTAGCATACTCAAAGCTGAAGCTGCTTTTGGTACATATACAGAAACCTGCAGAGCTAATCTAACTCAGCACGAAGGAAGTGAGATTCATAGCTTAGCCAAGACGGCAGTATATACACTGAGTAGCAAGTCATCTGCAGCTCTGGGGTTCTGCAAAGAATGTGCTGGAGTGGGCAGCAGGATGACACATAACTTCATTTCTTATGAATTATGACAGTAAGTTCAATATTCTATTAACTTCAGAGCCAACACTTCAGTCATTAACGACCTTTAAGATTAATAATGGAGCAGTTAGATTATTTTCCACATATATCCTGAGGGTCCCAGGAAACCTAATGTTTTACAGCCGTTCAGCAAGTCATGGAGAAGCTAAGCCAGTGCAGGATTTGTCAGTCGGCATACGAAATTTCTTGTGATATGAAATAAATGTATCTATATTTATCTATCTAGAATTGACCTTTGATCTACCAATCCATCAAAATGCATCCAGAAAAGGAGACACGTAGCTAGCTCCTTAGATTTGTTGACTAGCATTGCAGCCATATTCAGTATGGGCTGCCGAGGATTATTGGCTTTTTTGGTAGCAAGCACTGCCAAGATTGATGTTCAATATTCAAGCCTATAAGAAAAACAGAGCAAGTTAAATTGTATACCAACCTACCAGATTACCTTGCCTTAAATATTTATTAGAGGTAGTTACTAGCTGTAGAGGCAGTCTTCGTACTCAAATTTTTATAACGAAGAAGTTATTGGAGAGGAAACATGATTTCCGAGCACATGGTGGTAGTCACACAAAAGCATCACCAAGTAGAAAAGTAAAGTCTCCTATTAAAGTCACTGCTTTTAAGGTTCTTTTTATTGGTAGTTCAGTTCTATTGGCGTTAAGTTTAAGAAAATTTTAAAACACGTAGGATCATATGTTTGGGTGGCAAGCGTTCAGTTTAATTGTCGCTCCAGCAGGCTCCAGCGTTTTCAAAGACAGACAAAATTGATTATCGTCAGCATAAAGAAGTAATAAATTTGCCTAAGCACCATAAGTTGCATGTAAATGAGGAACCGCAATCGATTAAGAACATATGCTTGGCGAACTCTATAAGCGAAGGGTCTTTAGGATGATATTTGACCACCACACCATACAGATTGAACAACATTGAACAAGTAAGATTCTAACCATGCCAGTGCCTTCTCAGCTGAACCGATTGTAGTTTTGAATCGTTAAGTGAGATATTGTGATAGCTATTAAAAACATGCTGTGATAGACAAACTACGTCTAGGGCTGTAGTATTCAATATTGCCGTTTTGCTGTCAATTTTGCCGTTTAGCATGTTTTCGTCCGACAACATGCTAAACTGACGATAGCAGTTTATGTGAAGTAATATTCCTCCTATCCAAACTAAAAACATTTTTGACTTTTCATTTCTTAAATGTACTATACAATCTTCTTAGAGATAGTTATTCCATGAAAGTCAAGTGATGTTGAATTGATTCAGGGATGCCTAATACGTTTGACGCGAACAGGTAAATGAGTTTTTGATTTTCTTCAGATGATTTAGTGGGCATTCATCTTGCATCAAGGTTCATGATTGAGAGAACGCTTTCTGCTAAAGGTTTTCCTAGAGGTGGCATAAGTGTCTACTCTTTTCTCTCTCTTAATCATTTACCTTAGCATAAAAATTGGTTCATTGTGCATGCTTGCATTAAAATGATACCTTCAATTTTTACCTTGGTATTAGCCTTACTCTTTGCCTATGCATAAGTTGCTCCCACGTCTTGAAGAATATTTTTAAGTTCGAGCCATGAAGCAGAAAATCCTCACTACCCCCTGAAGATGATTAACTATTAGGGCTCGTATGGTACTGGACATATAGGGATACTGAATGGGCTAACCATTAATTGTTTTTTCAAAAGAGAAGAAACCTACCATGAAACTATAAAAGTGTTTGATCGCTTCATATCTGATGGCATGAGAAGCCTGTATTAAGACTGTTTTTGTATTTGATCCTACTTACAACTCTTGCTACAAAATAATGCGGATAAACTCCTAAAATATTAAATTAATTAAATGGAAAAAGTAATAGAATTGTTATAACGGATTATACACTGTTTTATTTATAAATGTGGGAGCACTATCGTGTCAAAGCTCACCCTACGGCAGCTGTTTTTACTTTAAGTGGAATGCATTTTACTGGGCATTTAATTATTTCTCTGCTCCAAATTACATTAACTTTGTAATGCTTGAACCCAAGCAATCAAGAGCTGCAAATGAAGCTGTTCATAGAGAAAAGGCCAGGCATTATTGATTGCTGCCTATTCACTGAAAAACTGCTTGACACACGTTTCGCTATGATAGAATAAAGTTAGATTCAATCCTCTCTACCCCTATCTCTCATTCTCTCTGTCTATCTGATTAATTCCTGTCGTCTTGTCTCTCCGTATCTTCTTTTCTTGATGCCTCTCTAAGAGAAAGAGAAAGAGAAAAAGCCGCCTCTCTCTCCTCTCTCCTTCTCTCCTCGCTCTTTCTCTTCTTCTCTCCTCTCTCTCACTTTTACTCTCTCTATTTGTCTATAAGCTTTTTCCCTAATTAGATAATTATCAGATAGCTTTTAAAATTTAACTGAATGATGTATAATTTTGTTAGAGTTATTTGGTTGCACGTGTTGATACCCTTTATCGGTTTTTTCATCAACGATCTATTCGTCTAACTGAAAGATGAGAGTACGCATTTTGCTTGCTTCTCAGCAAAAATGAGTCATCGGCAATTTCACGATATTTTGCCGGTGACCGTTTACGAAATAGCCGTATCACAGAGGCTTGTTTTGTCGTGCCCAAGCTGAGTACAACTGTAGCTCCGTATCACCTACCTGGATTATGTGACTCTTATTAGTCACGTTGGGCATAATCACGATAGAGCACCAGTAGGACGTCACGGTGGTATTAACGACAGCAATCTAAAAGGCAAGTCGGTTGATTATTTGGATTCAAATTACTTCATGAGAATGTAATGGGTATTGCACGATTTCTTACCAGCTTTGGAATTGGGTCTATGCTAAACACGCCTGTGTCGGCTGGTGCTGCCGGAACTGTATTGAGAATGTAAACATTGACCGTTCCTCTGTTGCTGGCGTGATATTGAGGAACTCCAGAGGCATTAACGGATCCATAGCAATATATAACTTTCATTGTGTATTGCTAAGTAAGAGAAAACAACCAAACAGTAACACCAAATTTTAAGGAATAATAGTGGCCAGATAGAATCTGGATAGAAAGCATTGTCTTACGATGTGCCCGGCGAAAAGTAAGAACGTTTTCCGGCAAAAATATTGGCGTTAGTTTAGGCAGCGTTATTACTGGTACAATTTTGGTCAATAAAGTCCATCGTAGTAAGGCTAACTAATTTATTCAGTTTGGCAATTTTGAATTCAGCAACCGTAGTGTGCTATAGATCCTTTTATTTGAATATGACTCAATCCCGAGAGAATTCTCTTATGCTAAAAGTAAGATTTATTTAATTCAAAGAGCCTTAGAGGGAGTGCTTGAGTTTTTTTTATTAAAATAGTCACATCAATTTTTTTCTACCTTTTTTATGTCTGAATGCAGCCTAGTTTAAGTACAGCAATTTACCTTCGCCTTAGGCTATGATATTTAACTTTTTTTTAAATCTCCGTCTATACAAGCCAGCTCATAGCACCAAGATAACAAAAAGCTGGAATGCTAATTTTGTCAGATCGCTTAGGCATATGCAACTATAAGCAGTCATTTCCAAGTTACAAGTGTTAAGAACTATTCAAGTTGCAATATATCACGTGGGCCCAGTTAGCTTTTTATTCATTGAATAATCAGTCAGACATGCTCTGACTGTAGCAATGTGCTGTGCTTCGTACTCCGCTTGCTTATTGACCTGTGAAACCTTCCTTTATGGTTATTAAACAGCTATGGAATCTCCTCCATCACTAATAAGCTGCATTGCTTGCTCTAACAACTCTGCTATGCTTCCCACTTTCTATTTGCTACGTGAGACTACTCTCCTACTACCGACTATGGCTCATTCTTTTCACCGGTCCTGAGCTGCTACTTCCATGCTACTCACTACATCAACTGCTCTCCGGACTTTTTTATGCTTCCTACTTTCTCTTTGTTGCGTCAGACGAGGTTTTTCGGCTACCGAGTGCACACCGGAAGCTGCTTAGGCTGTGAGTGAGCTATACAGAAATCTCCTGCGTAACACCCACATAGTCTTTGTGTCTCTATGGAGTTACAGATGGTGATACATTACATACATTACTTAGGGATTATATGTCGTTCCGAATTAGGTTAATTCAGTAGGTAGAAGGTAAACAAATATCCAGCGTGCTAAGGCAGTCAAATTACATGAAAACGACACTTAGTAAACTTAGCCGAGGGCCCAGAAATGGCAATCATTATTTGAACTTTCGTTGGGTCATGATTATGGAATAGCTGTTCAGTCTTTCATACCTTGAGCAGAGTGATAATTTCGTATGCGATGCTAAGCCTTTTAAAATGCTCAGGTGAAGAGAGCAATTTAATATGGAAAGTGTAACTAAGTTACTATAGGTTATAATCCATTTGCTTTATCGAAGTGAGGTAGGACAGTGAAGTGAGAAGTAGTTTAATGTGATGGCATTATTGATGTTTGTGATTAAAGAGATACCTGCAATGTTGTATGCCACCTGCGACAATTTTATCACAGAGACTTGTAGACTGGTAAGTAGTAAGGTGTAGAACTCAGTAAAAGGTGATGTAATCACGCTAGACTATAATACTCTTACATAGATTAGCCAAACGTTTTTCAAGGCTGCCAATCTGCAAGAAGACATACTTGGAACATCCTTTCGACCTTGCTTAAGCTGATACACTCTTAATAGCTCCACTGCCGTCTTGAATCAGCCATGTTTCCTATTTATTTTTTGGAAGATAAAGTACGTTCGCTGCCTCGTGCTTTTCAAAATCCGCTTAGGCTTTGAGTGAGCTACAGAAAAAAGCCTTCCGTATACACATTTAGTGCTTAAGGTATTTTTGAGTTTCAGATTAAGATATATTATACTATATCAGTTTGGAGCTGATGTCGTTAAGTTAAATTTCGCTTTAGAGCTCTTAAACAGATAGCTGTCGCATGTAATAACAAATTAGCTGGCTTATTTAGATGTTTAAGCAATCATATTTTTCAAGATGTTATGCTATGTTGAAATTTAGGTTAGTTATTATTTCGTAGTATTTGCTTGACTTTGCATACATTTAAATATTACTGAGTTTTGCCAACCATTTAAAAACTCAAAACTTAAAACTTGGACGAACGTAACGTGTGGAATCCTGAGGTCAACCGCCGTCTCTATGGCATCACTGTATACTGCCAATAACCTAACTAACTACGCCGAGCTGGTTTGGTCCAGCGGATAAGGTGCTCACCCCGACCAACTTCTTGCTAAAGTCGTGGGCTCGAGCCCCAAGGCACATGTGAAGCTCCTGAATAGATATTCTGAATAGAGTTCTCTTGGGGCGCTATATAAATTAGCTATATATATATTTATTTGACAAGACTGAAATTTTTCATGCATATAAAGCCCCGAGAGAGCTAAAATTCCATCAGCTTAATTTACAATTTTCTGAACGTTTTTCGATAAAAAAAAACGTAATTAAACGTATTCCATCATCGTTAGCCTACGATGATTGCTTTCACTATCAATGAAAGCAAAAAGGCTTAAGGTAGGTTGCCAAAGCACGCAGATCGAACGATTTGAGATTAAATTAGTTTGATCTTATCACAGTAAAGTAACTCGATCCATGCATTCGCGACATGCCGTCTCGAATTCTGCAACTCACTGCTTAATGGCCTACCGGCAAGTGCAATAAGGCGATTACAGCTGGTGCAAGACTCTGCAGCTAGGCTTGTCTGTCTTGAGCTTCGCAGTTCCCTCGTTACACCACTTCTCGCCGACCTGCACTGGCTACCAGACAAGCAACGGATTGATTTCAAGGTTTTGTCACTCTCACTTTTAGGTCATTTCCTTCTTTGGCTCAAGCCTATCTCTCTGATATTCTCCCCTATCAGGCCAACCATCGTACCGCGCGCTTTTCGGAATCCAACAGCCAGGAAATACCTCGGAAAAACTTCAAATCTTTTGGAGACCGTGCATTTAGTTCGTATGCTCCCAAAGCCTGGAACTCCCTCCCGACTTGCGTCACAACATCCCCTGACCTGACCACATTTGAAAAGAACTTCAAAACACACCTATTTAGGACAGCATTTAGTCGGTCCCTGTGATTTGTCCTTCATGTGCTTATGAGTGCTGACACTATGCATGCTGTCACTAACCACATTTGCATGCTAACGCTGTGCATGTGACCCCTAACCATTTTATCCATTTTGTTTGTTTATCAAGCATGATATTACTGACCATTCAATGGCATTTCCCTTTGCAGCAAATGTAAAGCGCCTAGAGAGAGATCGAGTTCTCTGATGGAACTTTATCAAGTGTATTATTAGTATTATTATTATCGATAAATACAGCCTCCAGTCACTAAGGTGGGTGGATACAGAAGCCACACGTTAGAAAGTCCGAAGACCTTAACGGCTATAAATGTAGTACACAGAGAAAAAGCCGGTACTTCGGCTTCAACAATAATGTAAATGTTTAAGGTCATAAAGTGAAACCGTCTTACCCTGAGGCAAAGTCATGAGGGCTACTGAAACATATTAGATATCGTAGTTTTAGTTATGGCGGCTATGAAGCAACGAGTTTACTTTAGCGAATGAAAGCTGATGGTAACAGGAAGGCTCTCAGGCACATTCTCTACTAATAGAGATGAGAGTTGGTATTGCTTTAGTTGGGATTGCTTATGGAGCTGTGAATTTAGAATGTCTATTCTGCAGATAAAATGGCCAAAATATATCCAGAAGCCCTGTAGAGGAACCTGTTTTAATCTTTCAAAGTAACTTTCTTTTATTTAAAATTAAAATCAATGTTATAATGCAGTTACTGTTTATTGATAATTTTCAGTCTACCCCATGTTACTGCCCCTCTATATTCATATTCATATATTCATATATTATTAATATAATATATAATAATATATATAATAATATATATATATAATATATAATATATAATAATATATAATAATAATAATATAATAATAATATATATATATAATAATAATATATATAATATATTTCATATATTCATAGAAGCTAGACGATCATAAGCACATAAGCAGAAGGGCTCTGCAGTCACATCTTTCGACTTTTAATCGTGAAGCCTGCAACATGAAAGCTTTCTTTCATGAGGGAAATTCAGTGATACCTGTCAATTCCTTCAGGAGATTGGCTTGTAGGCTTTTTAAAGTACCACTTGCTTCATGCAAACTGACCTTTTAGTGCGAGGAGAAACTTATTTTCACTACCTAACGTGGCGTCAACTCTCAGCTGTTGTAATCGTTCCAATAGCCTAAATTAAAAACTTTTGTAAACTTTTTTCAGCGTCTCCTTATCAAGCAGAATTTCTCAGTATCAGCATTCTGCAAATTCGCTTGTTTTCGTTCTATTATCCAATGGCTCCGGAATGCAGTTACCCATGTCTTCTCCAGTCCCACCACAGATCTTCCGACTCGTGTCATTCGGTTGTACGTCCAGCGACTTACATTTTCTTGCATATGACTTGCGTGCTTCTGATACAGAAATTCCGGGACACTAAATGGTGTGTCTATAGTGAATAATATCAGAGAATGATGCTTTAAGGCTGTTAGTAGCAACGAAGTAACTTTCTATCTTCAAGCTAAGAAACGGATCACAATAAAAAGCACCATGCACCAAAGTTCGCTAGCTTAGCATATATACTTATAAGGATTGCAGTTATTTAGTAATATATATATATTTAGTAATATATATATATTTAGTAATATATATATATATTTAGTAATATATATATATATTTAGTATATATATATATATATATATATATATATATATATATATATATATATATATATATATATATTATATATCTATATATATATATATCTATATATATATATATATATATATATTGACGCTCTAGATAAGATCATTACAATAGAAATATAATCCAGTATGACTGTGAGCCAAGCAGCAATGAGGGAAGGTGTGGTTGTGTTACAGGCGATACCTTTATAGGCATGTCGTCTGGATCGCATGTGTCGAGAGCTCTGGTAAATGTGGCTTTCATCTGCCCGTTTGATACACTGCCATAAATCAGAACGTAGTCCTGCTTGGCATCTAATGGCGGTACAGAGGTACTCACACCATGTCGGTCCTGAAAAAATTAGCACAACTATGCAAGAAATCTAGCAACAGGAAATTTTGGAAGCATTTGGGATCCAACATTTTTCAAAAGAATGCAAAGACGAAGTACCGATTGAGTTATCCGTTGGACAAGGCGCCATATTATAGGTACTGCTAACATCTTGAGCTGCTGTAGTGCTATAGCTGACTCTTTCCGAGTATGAGTAAGATGCCTAACTTTAATTTTCCATCTAAAGCTCAAGACACTGCTCTTAGATACTAACCTTTTTAAACCATTTTGAGAAAAAAATAACGATGCATGAATATTTTTTCACCCCTGAGCTTAGAAGCTTCGTCATGCATGAATAATCTACATGAGTTTTAGTGCTAGGAAATGAAATGAGAAATAAGTTAGTCGTGAAAGCGTGGTGCATTAAGCAATATTTTCTTCAGAAAGTCAGTCAAGCGCTTGCGTGAGTAAAAATTTCTCTTTTGTTAGGGCATACTGCATCGAGTACATGCCTGGCCATTAATCAATAGTACAACTAACCATCGCAGTGGTCCATATGTCTCATGATTGCTTCCGAACTGCTGCAACGTTGGACTCAGTACTGACTAGAGAGTCTTCAGATTTTGCATTAGTGAAATTTCTACCGAAGCAAACACCAACAATTTTGCAGATTTTTTGTGGGGAATGCATTAATTGTCATCCGAGATTTTCCTACACATTAATTGTGCAAACTAGCCATTTTGCAAGGCTCCATATCACCATAGATCCAATCCATGTATACGATTTAGACCTCCTTCAATGTTATATAAATACTTTATTTTGCTAGTAATTTTATTTTTATTCTATTAATTCTGTTCTTTTTATCCTTCATTCATTTTTATTGTTCTGGCTACAGTTCTTACTAACCAGTGGGCATAAGTGTCCGACAGTTGACTTTAGCATGCTAGCCTTATCGGGATACTAGTTTGCTTCTGAATGCTTGATACCGCTCACACGTTACTTACTCTTAGGTACTGATTCTCTTAAAGCTAGATATAAATAACCTTCAAGCGGATTACAATCTCTTAGGGTGCTAGACTAATGACCTAATATTATATTAGTAATTAATATTAAATATAATTTTTTGGTTGAAATGACGCGGCAGCACATTCTCATTGTTGTTCCCAGTTAATTATCATCGATATATTTAGACATCTCGATTAGTTTTTTAGATAGATGTGAAGAAGCATATATGCCGAATGCTCACATATTGACTGCTATATAAATGAGGCTATGACATCAGTTAACGCTTTAAAATTTTTGTTATTTTGAGATCAACGGCAATCTTGTAAGTGTGAATGGATTTCTTTTGGCCGTCTCATTTACGGTCTTATTACGTACCTGCAAGATCAGGCCACTTTCAATCAATTTAGTTGCTGATATCATAGTATCAGCAACGTCAAACCAGCGATTTAAATTACTTTGAGTAGGTTTAAGGTGTTCATCTTAAGTAAAATAATTCATTACCTGTATACTGACAATCCCACCGAGTGAAGTTACAGTGACAATGTCAGCGCCCACCATTCCTCCAGTTGGGGAAAATCCAAGTCCGAGAAATCCAGTTGTATTAGCTGTCAGCGTTATCGTCACGCTAGTATTTGTATATGTCCAGGTCATCCAGTAGCCGATGCTTGCCGCTGAAAATTTGAGCCAATCTTAAAAGACCAACCACACAAGGTACAAACATTTGTGGACACTGTAATAGAAAAATGGCTAAACGGACTCACTGCATCACCCCGAAAGTGTTTCATAACTGCTGTTGTCCTAGCAGCCCTAAAAGCAACGATTATTTATAAAATTAACCTAAACCTGCAAGTTCCTTGTTGCTTTGCTTTGTCTGGATCTAAGTGCTTACAGAAAATTGTAAGTGCCTACAGAGAAATTGAGTTACCTGAGTGCACCTATCAAGTGTGTTTTTATTATTTCAATTAATATTAGTATGCGTAATCGTAAAATTTGACAGCGAGCACTTATCACCAAGTGAGTAACTAAGCCATTTGAGCTTCCTGCTAGCAAATCGAAAAAGCTAATAAAAAAATTTCATTTCCTTAATGCCTTAGGGAGAATTTCTTATTCTCATTATGCTTTCATACTTCAAAATGACTCTAAATTCCCGCACATAATGCGCGAAGCCAAATATATTAGGAACAGGTTATTTTTCCCGCCCTTTGTCTACCAGACCTTTTTTAGGTAGGTGCACGATGTATAAGTTCTTTTTTATAAATTCCGCATTCCCAAATAATTAATTAAGCAATTAATTATTCGGAGAACTCTTTTACCTCTGCATTTTCAAATTTTGCTTTACTTCAAGTACTGTTGAGTACTAAGAAAATCACTTTGCAGCAAATGTAAAGCGCCTAGAAAGAGATTAAGTTCTCTGAAGGCGCTTCATTAAGTGCAATATTATTATTATTATTATTATTAATATTATAGTAAATTTTGTTCACCCAAAATTAAAGTGTTTGCTGACAACGATCCCTTTGGCTTGTTAGCCAAGCTTCCTGTTCCTTTCACTTACGAATTTGTTAAGAAGTCTGGCAGGGGGAGCTATTGTAAACATCAAACTTTCCGAAAACAGCAAGTTAATGCAAAACGCGTGCACAGACTAACAGCTAAATTTAACTTATCTCACCGATTGGCAAACTTTCCGTGAAGAACAGCACAACAAAGACGCGGGAAAGAATCAAACTTCTGCTGCAAACACATTTTATCCTACATTGTTTCAAAGTTTCTTAAAGTGCATAAGTCACGACAAATTTGAGCCTTTAAAAAATTGCTGTAGTTAGAAGATGTCTTTCTCCACCACACATTAAAAAATGGAATGAATAACTTATTATTTCTATATTTGGATATGTTATTAACCGTTCGCTAATATTTGTAGCACAATGACCGGTAGCTGTATCCACCTCACTATGGAAAGCTTGCTCAGCAAAGAGAATGACATCAGGTGCTGCCCTCCCAGCATATTCGTATTGAGCTCGCTCCTCCGTAGACAATCTTGTTTGATCTCTCTAGTCATTTAGGATAATTCAATTTTTGAACCTTATAAAACTCGCATCTGCTTAGTTTTCGGTAAAATTATATCCCAGTCCGTGCGGAATAGAACTCCATTAAGTGGTTTTTTGGATTCACTTCTCTTCAGTCATTCAGGTCTTTTCAATATGATAACGTCTCCGTTCCATTCTTTCTAATCAAAGCAACTAAAGTCTGGAGCATAGCGGGTCTTCGATTTCCCTGTTTCCTTTGCGTACCTGATCAACATTGATTGAGTGAAGTTGATCGTGGGGAAGCAGAAAACCGGCAGTTAGATCATATTTCTGTCGTCTGTATACTCCTTTCAGTGGAATGACCCTGAGCTTTGACAGGCTTTCAAAAGCTCAATACCTTACAGATTTTTTACAATTAATAATAATAATAATAATATTGCACTTGATACAGCGCCCTCAGAGAACTTAATCTCTTTCTAGGCGCTTTACATTTGCTGCAAAGTGATACGCAACAGAATAGTAAGTAAAATCATGCTTGAAAAACAAACAAAATGAATAACATGGTTAGGGGTTACATGCACTGGGTCAGCATGCAAATGTGGTTAGGGGCAGCATGAACAGTGTCAGCACGCATAAGCACATTGAGGACGAATCACAAGGACCCACTAAATGCTGTCCTAAATAGGTATGTTTTTAAGTTTCTTTTAAATGTGGTCAGGTCAGGGGATGTTCTGATGCAGGTCGGTAGGGAGTTCCAGGCTGTGGGAGCATACGAGCTATATGCACGGTCTCCAAAGGATTTAAGGTTTGTACGAGGTATTTCTAGACTGTTGGATTCCGAAAAGCGAGTGGTACGATGCTTGGCCTGATGGGGTAGTATATCTGAAAGATAGGCTGGAGCCATAGAATGAAGAGACCTAAAAGTGAGCGACAAAACCTTGAAGTCAATCCGTTGCTTGACTGGTAACCAGTGCAGGTCGGCGAGAAGTGGAGTAATGTGGCAACTGCGACGTTCACGACAGACAAGCCTAGCTGCAGAGTTTTGCACCAGCTGCAATCGCCTGATCGCACATGCTGGTAGGCCAGTAAGCAGTGAGTTGCAGAAGTCGAGACGAGATGTCACGAATGCATGGACCAACATGGACCAATTGATCATTACTTCTCAAGCAGATATTTTTAAAGGCCTGAATAGAGATTGATTAGTTTTGGGATGATGTAAAAGAACACATGGTTATCCTTAGTGTTCAGTTGGAAACAGCTATTGAAAAGCTAGATCGTTAAATTTTGAACAACCTAAATCTATGGCTCTGGATGCATTGTTCGATATAAAAACACCACGAGGGGCTTCTGAAGTTAAGGGGGTACTTTTATTACTCCCCTCATCTATTTTTATCGTCTCATTTTTTCCAACGATAGCTACATCTTCCATTCTTTTTATTGCAGAGACATTCGGGCTCCATGTAGTCTCCAAAAAATTACTAGGCTATGTTATAGTGCACTTTCATCCATCTATTGCTTCAATGCAGCTTTTGATACCATCGATCACAAAGTTCTTCTAGAGCGCCTCTCATCTCGCCTGGGCATCACTGGCACTGCTCTGCAGTGGTTCAGGTCCTATCTCAGTGGGAGACTCCAGAGTATTGCCGTGAATGGACAAAGATCATCTGAAGTACCTCTGAAATATGGAGTACCTCAGGGCTCAGTGCTAGGTCCGGTTCTTTTCACGGTTTATACTCTGCCTCTTGCTGATGTGATTGCCAAGCACAATCTAGGCTTTCAATTCTATGCAGATGACACTCAGTTGTACTTTTGCTTTGATCTCTCACAGCCTTCGAGCACCTCAAATTCTCTAAACTCACTAGCTGCAAGCATTGATGACATCCGCACATGGATGGCAGCAAATTTTCTAAAACAACGATGATAAAACTAACTTACTAGTTATGGGCAAACCCATTGTGATTCAGAGATTGGAAAGGCTGACTCTCAAAATTGGCTCTGCCAGCATATCTCCAGTTGAATCAGCTCCAAATCTAGGTGTCATATTCCAAAGCGACCTCTCGTTAGACGACCACATCAGCTCCACAGTCAAAGCCGCCTATTTTCAGCTTCATAACATTGCTAAAATTCGGGCCTGTTTAGATAAAAATACCGCGTCCAAGTTGGTCCATGCATTCGTGACATCTCGTCTCAACTTCTGCAACTCACTGCTCACTGGCCTACCAGCATGTGCGATCAGGCGATTGCAGCTAGTGCAAAACTCTGCAGCTAGGCTTGTCTGTCGTGAGCGTTGCAGTTGCCACATTACTCCCCTTCTCTCCGACCTGCACTGGCTACCAGTCAAGCAACGGATTGACTTCAAGGTTTTGTCACTCACTTTTAGGTCCCTTCATCCCATGGCACCAGCCTATCTCTCAGATATACTACCCCATAAGGCTAAGCATCGTACCACCCGCTCTTCGGAATCCAACAGTCTAGAAATACCTCATACAAACCTTAAATCTTTTGGAGACCGTGCATTTAGTTCATATGGTCCCAAAGCCTGGAACTCTCTCCCGACCTGCGTCAGTACATCCCCTGACCTGACCACATTTAAAAGGAACCTAAAAACACACCTATTTAGGACAGCATTCAGTGGGTCCCTGTGATTCGTCCTCAATGTGCTTATGCGTGCTGACACTGTGCATGCTGCCACTAACCACATTTGCATGCTGACCCTGTTCATGTCACCCCTAACCATATTATTCATTTCGTTTGTTTTTTCAAGCATGACTTTGCTTACCTTTCAATTGCATTTCACTTTACAGCAAATGTAAAGTGCCTAGAGAGAGATTAAGTTCTCTGAGGGCGCTTTATCAAGTGAATTATTAGTATTATTACTATTAGCTTTTCCCAGAGTCAGGACATAATCACTCTCCAGGAATTATATGTGTAAGGTAGTTTAAGTTACTCATGTTGGGGACACTCAACCAGCAGCACACGAGTGCAGTATTTTTCAAGTTAATTTTTCTTATCGATTAGCCAGGTCCTCAATTATTTCAGTTTTAACCACACAACAGTCAATGTGTCAAGCATCATTATTGCTACGGACATATTCCCTCGGTGACAAGAGGTCAGGTAAAGCACTGCATTCCATCCGGCTAAGCGAACCCTTCCTAAGACGGACTTGAACTTTCAATGGAATAGCCAAGAGCTACATCGGTTTCAAAGATCTGCTCTATAGAGGCAGGCTTATATCGAATTTTTGCAAGCAGTTGGGATGTTAAGAGAATCCAATTGAATCAGTTCACTAGGCATGATGAAGCTCAAATCAAGTCTTTTTAGCTAGCCACCTTGCAAAAACACCAGTCCAGTTTTCCATCTCTGAATGCAACTGTGGACACTCTTGTTACACTGGATATTAGTTACTCTGGCTGAACGATTCTCCTGTAGCTTGTTAAAAATTAGTAAAGTTGTTACTCGATTCTCATGTTTAATTGAGCGATCAGAAAGCTTACATTCAGGTTTTCCACTATCGGCTCGGGCGGTGTCACATAAGTGAAGCAACCTCCATAGAGCCGTTGCCGAGCTCTATGGAGCTTCACTCAGCTGTCTCTCAACTATACGTCCTACCTCTGCACACACTCACAGTCTTTCGTGCATCACGGCTATTAATAGTTTCAGCAGTCAATGGGCTGAATGGTGTGGGCCACCTACTGTTTGCAGTTCAGTGACACGGAGTACGAAGAAGACTGCAGTAGAATAGGTCTCAAGCTAACACTGCCATCGCTTTTCATGAATCGCAATGAATGAGGCTTTGTGAGGCGATTTCGAGGTCAGCATGCATGAGCTGCTTGAGCGCAAGAACTGGACTACCGAGCTCCTACTTTACTGGGCTGTGGACGTTCGCTCCGAACTTAAACTAGCCTCAAGACAATGCAAACTAAATTCTCGTTCTAATTGATGTCCATAAACTCTTTTCTATATACGTTAAAATGTTGAAACAGATTATCGGAATAGAGTTAAACAACCATTCTACTTTGGTGAGCAAGAATTGCTAGTATTCAGGATTCCCCACTTGCACATCGATTTTGGCGTGCCTGCTTAGAAACTCAATCCCAAAACCAGAGTGTAACTTGTAGGATATTTCTTGGCCAAGTTCCAACTACTTGCTTATCGGACACTTTCTTCAGATGCAGTGCCTAAATAGGTAAAGCAATCATCCGCCTTGCCTTAGAACCTATTACGCTTCTGAATCTGATAATTCATTAGGTTTCTAAATCAGCCACTCATCATTTTGAATCTAGATGTTTGGTTATATCCTTCTAAAGGCTGGAGCCAAATCGTAAAGCTTATGAAAGACACACGTCATGAAAGCTTATGAAGCGTCATGAAGGCTTATGAAAGACACATCCCTAAGCATAGCAATCTTTGACTTACCTAAGATTACACTCTGGCTTATCCATAAGTTTCTGCTGTTTTCCAAATATCTTTTTTGCAATTTTAATTAATAGAATTAATCATCTAAATATCACATGCCAATGTAAACGCTTCCATTCCGGGTCGTTTAGTAATTGTGGAAGGACTCGTATCTCCTAAGGCTGGCAGTTGAACTCCAAAATCTGATCTGCCAACATATCCCCCGTAGCATCTGCACGAAACATAGGCATCCAGCCCCACAGTGATTGTTCACCAGACAGCCAAGTCAGCTCTTCAGTCAATTTAGCCTATTTTCATCTATTAAATATTGTAAAATGTGGGCCTACTCAGACAGGGATACTACATCCAAATTGATCCATGCATCAGGGATTTCCATTCTTTACTTCACTGCCTCGCCCTTACCTGGTCTACCGGCCTGTGCGATAAGACACTTACAATCGGTGCAACAATTTGCTGCAAGGCTTACCTGTCATTAGCGTCGCTATTGCTGCATCCCACCACATATCACCGATTTTAACTGATTCTGAATCGAGCAGTGAAACAACTTCAAGGAATTTTCCCTGACTTTCAAGTCTCTTCATTATCTGGTTTCCTGCCTACTTATCAGAACTACTTCCCCATCTGCAACGATACCACACCGATCGTTTTTCTGAATCAAATCGTTTTGCTGTGCCTCAAACCATCCTCAAATCCTTTAGAGACAGTGCCTTTAGTTCGTATGCCGCCAAAGCAAGGAACTTCTTCCAAACCGATATTGCGACATTCTGAACATTCTTACATTCAACTTGATGACATTTTAAACAAAGCTAAGACATGTGTATGATTCAGACACTGTGTAAGTGACCACTTACATTATTCACTTGATATGCAATGTATCTCTGTCTGTTATTAAAAAGAAGCCTCTAAGACTATTGTGGGTACTACGTGGGAGAGCTTTACACAGCTCAGTCAAAGCCTGTGCAGTTGACATTTGGCAACTTGTCTCTTACTACGTTATGCGTGTTCACGGTGGGAGTGGCACCACTAAACATGTGATGATTGTTTATTGCAAACCAATTAAAAATCGTCTAGACGGAGATCAAGTTCTTTGATTTTGTTATGCAAATGTCTTCTCATTATTTGTACTTATCACTTTAGTGTTTTCCATATCAATTGATTAACTTGGTCTTGCATGCCTGGACCCGCAAAGTTAAAATTGTATTATAGCCAGTGAATGAGTAAGATGACGTAGTCTACGATAGAAAAATCGTTAATGCAAATATACTGTGTGCTGCTAAGTTTATTGTGAATGGAAGACAATTGCCAGACTAGAAATTCTGATTTCTCTACCTATTTGCCTCTACAGTCCTTAAAAATGCTGGCACAGAAAAATTTCCTTTACAACGCAAACAAGAAATTGTATCTTTATCGTACTGCATAACTACATGAGTACATATCTGTATAACAAGAACCTCCAGAATGCGTTTGAGTAACAGAAAGTTTTTTTAATGAATTGTATCCAGAATGCCAAACATATTAGCAGTTATAGTGAGGTCAGCCCACAAAATGAGACTCGAAGACACTTATAGCCATCGGTCAGTATGACGTGTCGCTGGAGACATGTACTGAATAAAGAGCAGCTGCGCTTCACTGCACAGCGAAACACAAAAAAGGTCTTTTCAGGCGAAGAAAGATACACCCTTGATCGGAAGAGCTAATAGCTGGGACCTAGAATTTGGAGGTTAGCTGCAGGTAGTGACGTTAGAAACAAACGAGCTCCAGACGTGGACTAGGCTACTACGTAAGCATGCTGTGAACATGGAGAAAATCCTCAGCTAAAAGTAGGCAGACTTGGCAGTAAATAAAGTACGCTCAGCTATTCCTACCTCATTTTGGAATAGTACACAAAGCTTATCGGCAGACCTCACCGACGCCATGCAAGATGAATCGATCACGAGCGGCAAGTCTCCCAAGTTTAGACTGATGCGAGGTTCTATCAACCGTAGACGATTAGCCCGATCATTCTCAAGTATTTTAAAGTTACTAGTTCATCCAGAAATGAATTTTCTCGACGTAATAACTTAGGGAATAATATGAGTCCCTAAGTAGCAAGGATAGAACGGTTACAGGATTAGTGGATTTTACTCTTATAGGCATAGAAATGAAATCAAGCAGGTTAATATTGAAAGTAAATAGAATAGATTCTATAAAGAACCCTAGGGGAGAGAGTGATCTCATGAAAACTATGCTGAAATAACAGCCATTTTTAGTCCGTGTCGTAGCTTTCTGGAGTTACAGAGAGAGCAAAATTATGTTAAGGGCTCACTGAACCACCAAAATTTGCTTCATTCCACACTTTTATGTCTCTCACTACGTTAGCCAGTAGCCCTCTTTAGTGCAGAGGCTTTGTTACTTAAACATTTGGGTAGATGTTTCGCCAAAACCGGGTAGCCAGCAGTGCAAAGTGCTTCATTAAGCGTCAGGATTATCAGCACGGATGATTAAAAGTCAGAAGTATTGCGATGTACGATACCGTACAGCCTCTATGATAGGCTATCAATCCTGAATATAACTTGAAATGAAGGTCTAATTAATGCATGAGAAATTAAATTATTGAAAGATAACTAGTTAAATTGTCTCTGGATAAAGATGATAGCAGCTAGCCAGAAAATGCAAATAGTAGAGAATACTAAGCCAGTTTAAATTCAAGTTTTAATTAAGCTTTTAATGGGTCATCTTCAAATTATCATTGATTTTCAAAATCATGAAGGTTGCTACTACTAGGGACATATTAACAGTTTCACACAGGGAGGGGCCTCGACAGATTGTTGGGAAGCCTCATGCTAAGAGCTGCTAGAATGGAATCTCGATGGCTAGTGATGTTTTAGCATGGGAAATATGCTTAGTGACGAGATAATTACAAACAGGCTCTAGTGAGTTGACCTGAAGAAGAGCAGGGCCGAGAGGAGATTGCAAACGCACAGCGAGAGCTGAGAGGAGATAGAGTTCCTATTTTATTGTATCTGCCTGCATTTCATTTGGAAAAGATTTGCTTTGGCGAATTCGCCAAGAACTTCTTGCAAAATTCAAATGAAAACATTGGAGATGCTGTAGGGTTATCATGAAGTATTTGGCGGTAAAGCATTTGTACTTACCCTATCCTTGAGCTGTTACTCTGAAAATCTGCAAGATTCGTCAGTCCTGGCAAGCTGTAGACCTTTCTAGCAAGGGGGCCAACCATTTGTGAATTCGGTCGGGACTCTGCATAGGTCCAAGATTGAGTTCCAAGACAAGATCGACAGTCTTATAACGCACCGATAAAAGCTACCTACCTCGTTTTTACATTTATAAATTCAGCTTGCTAAAGGCTGTGTCGTGCCAATATAGTCAAAATCCCGATGCTCGCACGGTAGCCTTCTCCTACGCTGGTTATAATTGCTCAGTAGGTCTTCCCAAAATGTCATCTTTGACCATGTCATTCATGTTATCAAGCATGATACCACTCACCATTCCATCGTGTTTGATTTCCAGCAAATTTAAAGCGCCGAGAAAGAGATTGCCTTCTCAGAGGGCTATTAATCGAGTGAATTACTATTATTATTAGTAAACGTAGCCGAGCTCAGCTGTAACACCAGCAGAACCTATCATTACATAACTAAATTCTCACCGTTGTGGCTGAAAATGTTCTCCCATTTACTAGAAAACTGACATCATTTTGTATAGCATACTAAGAGAACCTAAACCCTCCTCCACTTTACCAGCCCCTGGGGCAAGTAAGGCAAAGCACTTAATTATTATGCCCAGTGGAACATTCAAAAGCAGATACCACACTCTGGGTTTCCAACTAGTGGGACTACCAGTTAGCCTGCAATAAATCATACGAAGGTATGGGCAGCCTACAGAAAAAAGACAACACCACCTTAAGACAGTGTTAAAGTATGTAAGCATGCTCCATATAACGACCTGTGCATTTTTGCATTACCACGCATCCTCATCACATGACATTTCCTTTGAAGATGACCAATTGTTCATGGACCGTGAAGTTTTAGCTCCTTTTTGACTTTGTCACGGCAGGATATTCTGTAAGCATGGTGACTCTGCAAGATTGCTATCTCATCAACCTCCAAGACTTGATTTGCGAAAATTTCAGTGGAGTGACTAATTAGTGCATTGTTATAATTGTAGGCAATAGCGACAGCGGACTATATACAATCGGGGGGGGGGAATAAAGACATGCATATGGCGTTCATTATATAACGGGGAGTAAGATTTACAGCTGTGTGTGACCTATTACATTTATCTTTCTGTATCTAGAGACTTCTCTTGTTAAGCCTTTTTCAGGACACCAAGCGATCTATACCAAGCTACCTTAGCTAGAATAGCATCACGTCTGTCTCCGACATGATCGAGTAGATGGGCCCTGCAGCTTATGCAGCATACTCACATAGAAGCTGCGATCCTCCGAGAGCCGAACATGCTGGCAGTGTCAGTGCCGCCACGGTCGCCACGATTGCCACTGCTTTCTCCATCGTAAACCTGCAATGGCGTCTACACTGTGCCTGCTGCTGCAGGCTTTATATCGACTTTCTTACTCCTCTCCATGGTGAAACGGCATTAGCTAAGCCAATATCTATCTGGCTAGCATCATAAAAAGAGAGCATAAAAGATAACTGCACCAAAGATTACTCGCTGGTAAACAGAGTCCATTCATCACTTGCGCAACCAGCTTGTGTAAGCAAAGCACTTTTCATGACCCGTGAATGCAAATATTGATTCCGTAACTTGCCGAACCATGTTTGTAGGCCACAGTACAGCTTCGTTGATTGCTGAGAAAACGTGCAAATCCATTAATACCCTGATCGCGTATAACATAGGGCATCTGTGCAGTTCAGCACAACCAAATCAGTTGAACAAAATAATAACTGGTATTTCACCAAAGATTTTGACTCCCGAGGGTTCGCTTGAGTTTATATAACTTAATTCAAACAATTGAGATTTTCTTGCTAGGAATGTATGGTAAGCCACGAAAATGTATTCACGTCTGAATGCAACTCGCCGCAAGTTGGCATTAATACAAAGATGATGGCATAGCTACTCAGCAGTGCTATCTTCAAGCAGTCAAAACATGACCAGTGTTTACATAGAAGCTGTTAAACAGTGGCATTAAAAGGATCATCTGAGCCAGCAGACAATAAAAAGACCTCCATAGCAACATTTATTATTTCCGAACGTCTAAAAGCTAGAGAATATTTTGGATAAATTACATATGCCGTATTATATAGAGCGTTACGAAGGACCTTATTAAACATCATTTTGGATACAAGTTGTTGTTAGGCTTAGTAACTGTTATCTAACTATAAGCCGTATCAGCTCCTGTAGAAATAAAAACACTAATAAATTCACCTAGATATTTCAGCATTACTCTGATTTTTTCCTCTCATCACCGATTCAGATGACGTGTTGATTCCCATACTCAGTTGGCAGTTTCAAAAGTGCCAAAGCACTGTGAGAGTGTAAGCTAAGCGGATTTTGGTTGCCGAACTGAGTTGTGTATTATTTGTCGGTGCAATATCCAAAATTACGGACTTTGACACTGACCAGTCACTTTCCACTTTAAACTGCTCGACTAATACTGGCAGCAAAGGTAATTATGCTCACACCACTATTTAAGTAACCTAGTTTTACTCCTGCGTCAGGGCAGGGTATTATATGATCAGCCGACCAAACCAGCCACATCCTAGTGATGGTCGGTTTGGTTTGAGTCATTTTGTTGAGTGATTTGTCTTTTTGCGTTAGCAGTTATGAGCTTAGTTGAGTTATTCTATAACATGCAGCGATAACAATGTCACATAACGACCATTCTTCGATTAATCCCTACGTTGGTGCTAGGAAGTGAGATTTAAAACTAGAAAAAATAAAGACTTCTCTTTGATCTTCGTTCTAACAGTTGAAGCGGATGGACTACCGTGCTAAGAGTTAGGCAACTCGCTCATTAGATGGGATTAATCTCAATATAGGTAGCAAAGAAGAGCCCTGCATAGTAAAGTACGATACGGCTGGGTATTCGGAGGATTTTAGCCAGGTCTTAATCAAAGAAAACAATTCAATCAACAGATTATTGAACTAATTAACTATAATGGGAGCTTCATTTCGTAACAATATCTCTGAATTATAGTCCAAATTCTCAAGGCACTAGTTCCCTTACATCGCCTTGGCACTTGTAGTTGTTGCCTGCTTTATCAACAGCTTCACAAATGGTAGCGTGTTAGCAAGCAACAGCACAAATCGTTACCAACAGTGGATTTAATGCTAATGTTAACTTCAAGCTTCATGGTATGCACAGGTAGTGTAAGCTGGCTCAGTCCTTATCAAACCTAAAAGGCCGTTAACCTCGGAGGCACTCAAATTGGTGAGCAAGCTCTATGGAAATAACATTGGCCTGCTCACTCTGGCTGCCAAGTTAGAGACGATGGGATAACAATGGAGTAGAATAGTTTCCAAATAGCGGTTTCAGGCGAAGACAGTACTATGCGGTTTTTGTTAAGTATAAATGCTTGCCTCCTTTTTAAAGATTAAACTCAGTACAAGCTCAGTGCTATGCGGCTGCAGTCAAGCCGACGTCTGTGTGACATGCAGTGGTCGCGAAATTCATCAGCCGTGTCAGCAGACTGGCTTCCGACTGCACTTGCCCTAAGCTGATGCTGGCTGTCACGTGGGCCACTAAGCTGGCTCTGACCTCATGTCCTATACGTGCGACCACCCAGAACCGTCGACTGAGCCCCTAAACGTGGTATCCTAGCCTTTGCCCTACCTGCGAGTCCCTAGTCTGCTGTGGGCTCTGGCAAATTTCGCTTCAATGTCTTCAATGGGAAAAATCCGTTGCTTGTTTTTTTCTGGCACTCATTGTCAATAATTCATTTAGCATATGTTCCTTATCTAGGCGTCAGAATCCAATAAGAATTTTTTTATGGAAGACCAAATTACTCCGACTGTAAATCTACCTAATGACAGCTGCTTCGTAATCTGACCATAATGCTGGCCTGGTTAGGCCAGAAAACGCCATCCAAGTTAGTCCCTCCATTTGGCATCGAATCTAGGCGTCAGTCAACCACTGATTGCAGACCTAATGGCCTCTACCTTTAGCTGCTTAGAGCTGCTTCACGACTCTGCACCTAGGCTTGATGTTGCAAGTGCCGAGTAGTCCTCATTAGGCTACTGCTCTTGCATTCTTGAATATAATGACGATAAAATCAACTTACTTGTTATGGGCAACCCCATTGTGACTTTGAATTTGGTAAGCTTAGCAAGAACAATTGGCTATGTCAGCGTATGCCCTAGTGAATCTTTAAAAATGCAGTTTCCTGTTCTAAAAACCCATTTCAGATGACCTTACCAGGTCCACAGTCAAGCATGCCTACTTACAGCTGCATAAAGTTGCTAGAACTCCGGTTGCTTAGACCGGGATACTACATCTAAATTTGTCAGTGCTGGCATGACATCCCCCAGCCAAAACGCTTATTAATTTTAAGGTTCTGTCACTCACGTTTAATTCTATTCATTCTTTGGCTCGAGCCTACCTAACCGATCTACTCCCCGCTATGCTCAGCATCGTACCATCCACTTTTCGGAATCTAACCATTGCGCTAAATTTCGTCCGAACCTCAAAGGCATTGGAGAGAGAGCCTTGAGCTACAGTGCTCTAAAAACCTGTAACTCACCTAGAGACAGACTGCAAGATATCTCGTAACTTGAAGAAATTTGAAACGAATCTGAAATCCATTTACTTGTTTAAGCATTTCCTTAACTAGGCATTAAGCATTAAGCATTTTAAGTATTTTCCTTTTACTAGTCGTTTTGATAAGGATCTATGCGATTTGTCTTTGGTGTGCTTATGAGTTTTGACACCATGCATGCTCTTACTAACCGTATTTGCATGCTGACCTTGTGTATGTTACCTCCAGCCACGCCATTCATGCTGACATTGTGCTAGCTACCGCTGGCCCTTCAATCATGCTCACTAGAAGCATAATAAATTCGCTCGGGAGATATGAGCATATATTATTAAACTAATTGTTTATATTTTCAATTCTCCAATCAGGTTATGCATAGTGCAAGCCACTTTTTGAACTTAAGTCGCTTGGCTGTGCCTGGAAATAACATCAAGCTCGTGTGAGAGTATGCCGTTAACTCGTTTGCATCCAAAGCCTATTACTTTATTCCCTTAATAGCTCGAGACTCGCTAGCTTAACGTAGTTAAAACAGATTCTGAAATCGCTCATGTTCCTGAAAGCATCTGAAGGGTCTCTGTGAATGTAAACGTGTGCTTTAACATGTTGAGGCAGTGAATTTAATCACTAACTATTTTTTATGTGCTTTATTTACGGCTTGTGAGACCGCCAAACATCTTTAGTCATCTAAAGGTACTGTACGAATTTATTTTTTATTGTTTAAATGCTGATTACTGGTATTCCAAATAAAGAATGACAGAAAATATCATACCATGCAGGGGCCTAAGAAAGTGACAGTTAGAAGTTCTTCTAGCATCCATTCGCCGGACCAAAAAACTTCGAAACTTACGAAGGGTTGCATATATGCTGAAACTAGAGCTGCTGGGGTGTATACCTTCGTAGCCTTGTGCTGTTGACACTCGGAAGCCGCTATACACCCACTTATAAAAAATGACTCAGTCACCAGCAGACCATTACTACAGCAGAAAAACTGCAGTCAGGCTCGCATTCCTTATATTAACCAGGTCCAAAGTTGTACGTAAATCTTTATGCAAACGTCATTATATATTCATCTGCTCAAGAGTTCGGTTCATCCTGGATATTTTATTAGCCTTTCCGATTTCACAATTTTTATTTTGAAATTTCTGTGGTTTGTATACTCGTCTCTGTTGCGTAACCCTGACCTTTGGCAGGCTTGCCCAAGATCAATACCTTACGTATTTTTAACAATTTACTATTACTTCTCAAGCAGATATATTTAAAGGCCTTAATAGAGGTCGAGTACTTTTAGGCTGGTGTAAAAGAACATATGGTTATTGTTAGTGTTCAGTTGGAAAACAACTATTGAAAAGCTAGATCGTTAATTTTGAACAACGTAAATATATGGCTCTGGATACATTAATCTATATGCAAACACCACGGGGGGGGGGCTTCTAAAGTTAAGGGGGTACTTGTATTACTCCTTTCATCTATTTTGATCGTCTCATTTTTGAAAAAAATAGCTACAGCCTCCATTTTTTATTGCAGAGACATTCAGGCTCCATATAGTCTCCAAATAAATTGCTAGGCTATATTGTAATGCACTTTCAGCCATCTATTGCTTCATTGTAGCTTTTCCTAGAGTCATGAAAAAGTCACTCTCCAGGCATTATATGTGCATGGCAATTTCAGTTACTCATATTGGGGACGCACAACCAACAGCAAACGAGTTCAGTTTTGTTTAAGTTAATTTTTCTTATCAATTTGCCCTGTCCTCAATTATTCCAGTTTTAATCACACTGCAGTCAATGTGTCAAGCAACATTTTTGCTATGGACATTTTCGCTCAGAGACAAGAGGTCAGGTAAGGCACTGCATTCCATCCGGCTAAGTCATGCCTTTATAAGAAGGACTTGAACTTTCAACGGAATAGCCAAGATCCACATCGGTTTTGAAGGTCTGCTCTATAGAGACAGGCTGATATCAAATTTTTGCAAGCACTTGGGATGTTGAGAGGATCCGATTAAATCGGGTAACTAAGCATGATGATGCTCAAATCAAGCCTTCTTAGCTAGCCACCTTGCAAAACCACCAGTCCAGTTTCCCATCTCTGAATGCAACTGTGGACATGCTTATTACTTGAACATTAGTTACTCTGGCTGGACGATTCTCCTGCAGCTTGTCATACATTAGTAAAGCTGTTCCTAGATGCTCATATTTATTTGAGCGATCAGAGAGCTTACATTCAGTTTTTCCACTATCGCTGGGGGGGCGTCACATCCATGAAGCCAAAGCCTGGTGGAGCCCAAGAAAGCCATTGCTATAAAGAGCTTCACTCGGCTGTCTCTCAACGACACCTACTAACACTGTGCACTCTCAGGGTCTTTCATGCATCGCTGCCATTAAGAGTTTCAGCATACAATGGGCTGAATGGCGTGGGCCGCCTACTGTTTGCTGTTCTGCGACGTGGACAAGTGGGTAAGAGGGAGCTGCAAGAGAATAAATCTTAAGCTAACGCTGCCATCGTTTTTCCTGCATCACAATGAATGAGGCTTTGTGAGGCAACTTCAAGATCAGCATGCATGACGCCCATCGAGCTGCTGGTGGGGCAAGAACTGGACTACCGAACTCCCACTTTACTGAGCTGTGGACTTTGGCTAAGAACTTAAACTAACCTCTAGATAACTTAAACTAAGTTCTCGTTCTAATTGACGTCCACAAGCTCTTTTTACCTACGGTAAGCTGTTGAAAGGAAAACTATTGGAATATAGTTGAACAACCACTCTACTTTGGTGAGCAAAAATTTCTAGTATGCATAGATTTCCCACTTGCACGTCGATTTCCACGTGGGAGCATAGAAACACAATCCCAAGACCAGAGTGTAACTTGTGGGATATTTCTCGGCCAAGTTCCAACTACTTGCTTATCGAACACTTTCTTCAGATGCAGTGCCTAAATATGTATACAATTATTCGCCTAGCCCTAGAACCTATTACGCTTCTGAATCTGATAATTCGTTAGGTTTCTTAATCAGCCACTAGTCATTCGGAATCTAGATTTTTACATGTATCCATTAAAAGGCTGGAGCTAAATCGTAAAGCTTATGAAAGACATACGTAATGGAATCTCTAGTCAAAGCAATGTTTGATCTGGCTTATGCGTAGGTTTGTGCCTATTTCCAAATATCTTTTCCGCAATTCTAATAGATGCAAATAATCATCTCAATATCACATACCAATGTTATTCTTCAATTACTAGTCGTTTGATTATTGCAGGAGGATTCGTATATAATGCTGGCAGTAGAACACTAAAATCTTATCTGCCAACATGCCCCTATAGCATCTGCACGAAATATAGGCGTCCAGTTCAACAGTGATTGTTTACCAGACAGCCAAATCAGCTCTTCAATCAAGTTAGTCTATTTTCAGCTATGAAACGTTGTGATATTTTGGTCTACTTAGACAGGGAAACTGCATTCAAATTGATCCATGTATCTGTGACTTCCATTCTCTACTTCACTGCCTCGCTCCTACCTGGTCTACAAGCCTGTGTAATAAGGCACTTACAAGCAGTGCAACAATGTGAAGATGGCTTACCTGTCATGACCATCACCATTGCCGCATCCCTACACTTAGCGCCGATTTTCAGTGTCGCCGAATCAGACAGCTTAAAAACTTCTAGGCTTTTTCCGTGACTTTGTAGTCTCTTCATCATCTGATTTCCGGCCTACTTAACAGAACTACTTCCCCATCTGCAAAAGTAGCACACCGATCGTTTTTCTGAATCAAATCATTTGGCTGTGCCTCAAGCCATCCTCAAATCTTTTAGAGCCTGTGCCTTGAGTTCGTATGCCGCCAAAGCAAGGAACTTCTTCCTAACAGATATTGCGACATTCTAAACTTGATGAAATTTTAAACGGAGCTAAAAAGCACCTGTCAATAACAGCAAGTGCCGGCTTCTTGTGATGTTTACTTGACGTGTGTATGATTCAGACACTGTGTATGTGACCTATTATCATATTCACATGACATGCAATGTATCTCTGTCTGTTTTTAAAAAGAAGTCATTAAAACTATTGTGTGTACTACGCGGGAGAGCTTTACACAGCTCAGTCAAAGCCTGAGCAGCTGACATTTGGCATCTTGTCTCTTACTACATTATGCATGTTGACAGTGTGAGTGGTACCACTGAGCACGTAAAGGTGGTTTATTGTAAACCTTTTAAAAATCGTCTAGCTGGGGATTGATTTCTTATATTTTGCTATGCAAATGTCTTCTCATTATTTGCATTTAACATGTTAGTGTTTTCAATATCAAATTGATTAACTTGGTCTTGCATGCCCGGACCGGCCAAGCTAAAATCGCGTTATTGCCAGTTAATGAGTAAGATGATGTAGTGTAGGATACATAAACCGTTAAGGCAAATAAACTGTGTGCTGCTAATTTTATTGCGGATGTTAGACGATTGCAAGATTACAAATTCCTACTTCTGTACCTATTTCCCTCTACGATTCCGTAACTTGCCGAAGCATGTTTGTAGGCCACAGTACAGCTTCGTTGATTGCTGAGAAAATGTGTAAATCCATTAATATCCTGATCGCGTATAACATAGGGCATCTGTGCAGTTCAGTACAACCAAACCAGTTAAGCAAAATAATAACTGGTATTTCACCAAAGATTTTGACTCCCGAGGGTTTGCTTGAGTTCATAACTTAGTTCAAACAATCGAGATTTTCCTGCTAAGAATTTGTGGTAAGCCACGAAACCGTATTCACGTATGAATGCAACTCGGCGTAAGTTGGCATTAATACAAAGACACAGGCATAGCTATGCAGCAGTGCTATCTTCACGCAGTAACAACACAACCGGTGTTTACATAGAAGCTGTTAAACAGTGGCATTAAAAGGATCACCTGAGCCAGCAGATAATAAAAAGACCTCCATCGCAACAGCTAATATTTCCAAAAAGCTCCAAGCTAGAGAATGTTTTAGATAAATTAAATAGGTCATATTAAATAGAGCATTACGATGGACCCTATTAAACATTATTTTGGCTACGAGTTGGAGTTCTGCTTTACATCTGTTATGTAATTCCAAGCCGCATCAGTTCCTGTAAAAAGCAAAACACTAGAATAAATTAACCTAGATATTTCAATTTTACTCTGATTGTGTGGTCCCATAACCGATTCAGATGACACGTGGATTCCCATGCTCAGTTAGCATTGTCAAATGTTCAAGAGCAATGTGAGAGTGTAGGATAACCACTTTTTGGTTGCCGAACTGAGTTCTGTATTATGTGTCGGTGCAATATCCACACTGACGGACTTTGACACTGACCAGTCACTTTCAATTTTAAACTGCTCGCCTAATAGTGGCAGCAAAGGCGATTATGCACATACCACTATTAAAGCAACCTAATTTTACTCCTGCCTCAGGGCAACGTATAATATGATCAATCGGCACACCAAACAAGCTATATCCTGGTGATGGTGGAATTGGTTTGAGTTATTTGCTTGAGTGATTTGTCATTTTGCGTTAGCAGTTATATGCTTAGTTGAGTTATTCTACAGCAGCTGTCACATAGTGACCGTTCGTTGAGTATTCCCTACTGTAGGGCTAGGGATTGAGGCTTAAAACTATAATAACTGAAGACTTCTCTTCGAGGTGACTTCTAACAGTTGATGGATTAACAACCAAGCTGAGAGTTAGGTAACTCAATCACTAGATTTGTCTAAACTCAATATAAGTAGGTAAGAAGAACCTTTCGGAGTGGATTCAGATATGGATATATATATATATATATTTAATTCATTTGTATGGTGCTTCAAGAGAACTAAATCTCTATTCAGGCGCTTCACATATGCCTCGGGGCTCGAGCCCACGACCTCAGCCAGACCTTAGTCGGGGCGAGCATCTTAACCACTGGACCAACCCAGCTGGGTATTCCGAGGATTTCAGCCAGGTCTCAATCAAAGATATCAGGTCAATCAACATAACAATGAAACATATAATGGGAGTTTCATTTCATAACAGTATCTCTGAATAATAGTCCAAATGCTCAAGGCAATAGTTCCCTTACATTGTCTTGGCACTTGTAGTTGTTGCCTGCTTTATAAACAGCTTCACTGACGCCAGCAGGTTAGCAAGCACCAATACACACCGTTACCAACAGTGGGGTTAATGCGAATGTTAATTTCAAGCTTCGTTATATGCATAATTAATGAAAGCTCTCTCAGTCTTTATCAAACCTGAAAGGCTTTCAACGTCAGATGCAGTCAAATCGGTGGGCATGCTCTGTGGAGATAATTATGGCCTGCTCACTCCGGCTGCCATGCCTGTGACGATGAAATACCGACGGAGTGGAATGTGTTCCGAATAGTGGCTTCAGAAGCAGACAGGGCAATGCAGTTTTCGTTACAAAAAGTTGCTTGCCTCGTTGTTAAAGACTAGGCTCAGTACTGGTTCACTGCTATGCGCATGCTGTCAAGTTGACATCTGTGTGACATGCAGAGGTCGCGAAATTCATCAGCCGTGTCAGCAGACTGGCTTCCGACTACACTTGCCCTAAGCTGATGCTGGCTGTCGCGTGGGTCACTAACCTGGCTCCGACCTCATATTCTATTCATGCTGCCACCACAGCCGTAGACTGAGCCTCTGAACTCAATATCCTAGCCTTTGTCCTACCTGCGAGTCTCTAGTGTGAAGTAGGCTCTGGCAAATTTGCTTCAATCGGAAAAATCCGTTTTTTTTTCAGGCACCCATTGTCGATCATTCCTGAAGCATATGTTCCTTATCTAGGCGTCGGAATCCAATAAAAATTATTTATGGAAGACCAAATTACTCTTACTGTAAATCTGCCTACTTTCAGCTACTTCGTAATCTGACCATAATTTGGCACTGGTTAGACCAGAAAACGCCATCCAAGTTAGTCCCTCCATTTGGCATCGAGTCTAGGCGTCAGTCAACCACTGATTGCAGACCTAATGGCCTCTACCTTTAGCTGCTTAGAGCTGCTTCACCACTCTGCACCTAGGATTGATGTTGTAGTCCTCATTAGGCGACTACTCTTGCGTTCTTGAATATAATGACGATAAAACCAACTTACTACTTATGGCAACCCGATTTTGAATTTGGAAAGCTTTGCAAGAACAATTGGCTATGTCAGTGTATGCCCTAGTGAATCTTGACAAATACAGTTTCCTGTTTCAAACACCGGTTTCAGATGACCTTACCTGGTCCACAGTCAAGAATACCTTCTTTCAGCTGCATACAGTTGCTAGAACTTTGTCGCATACACAGGGATACTACATCGAAATTTGTCCATGCATGTATGACATCTCGTCTTGACCTATATAACTCACTGCGTGAGGGTCTACCTGTGTGTTATACCAGGTGTTTACAGCTGGTGCAAAACTCTACAGCTAGGCACGTCTATAGTAGGCATAGCAGTTGCCAAATCACACCACCTATCACCGACCAGCACTGGCTTCCAGTCAAACTGCTTATCCACTTCAAGGTTCTGTCACTCACGTTTAGGTCGGTTCATTCTTTGGCTCGAGCCTACCTAACCGATCTACTCCCCGCTATGCTCAGCATCGTACCACCCACTTTCGGAGTCTAGTCATTTCGCTACACTTCATCCTAACCTTAATAATAATAATAATATTGCACTTGATAAAGCGCCCTCAGAGAACTTAATCTCTTTCTAGGCGCTTTAAATTTGCTGCAAAGTGATACGCAATAGAATAGTAAGCAAAATCATGCTTGAAAAACAAACAAAATGAATAACATGGTTAGGGGTTACATGCACTGGGTCAGCATGCAAATGTGGTTAGTGGCAGCATGAACAGTGTCAGCACGCATAAGCACATCGAGGACGAATCACAAGGACCCACTAAATGCTGTCCTAAATAGGTATGTTTTTAAGTTTCTTTTAAATGTGGTCAGGTCAGGGGATGTTCTGATGCAGGTCGGGAGGCAGTTCCAGGCTGTGGGAGCATACGAGCTAAATGCACGGTCTCCAAAGGATTTAAGGTTTGTATGAGGTATTTCTAGACTGTTGGATTCCGAAAAGCGAGTGGTACGATGCTTTGCCTGATGGGGTAGTATATCTGAAGGATAGGCTGGAGCCATAGAATGAAGAGACCTAAAAGTGAGCGACAAAACCTTGAAGTCAATCCGTTGCTTGACTGGTAGCCAGTGCAGGTCGGCGAGAAGGGGAGTAATGTGGCAACTGCAACGCTCACGACAGACAAGCCTAGCTGCAGAGTTTTGCACTAGCTGCAATCGCCTGATCGCACATGCTGGTAGGCCAGTGAGCAGTGAGTTGCAGAAGTTGAGACGAGATGTCACGAATGCATGGACCAACTTGGACGCGGTATTTTTATCTAAACAGGCCCGAATTTTAGCAATGTTATGAAGCTGAAAATAGGCTGATTTGACTGTGGAGCTGATGTGGTCGTCTAACAAGAGGTCGCTTTGGAATATGACACCTAGATTTCGAGCTGATGCAACTGGAGATATGCTGGCAGAGCCAATTTTGAAAGTCAGCCTTTCCAAGTTAAATCCTTTGTAGACAGTGCCTTGAGATATAGTGCTCTAAAAGCCTGTAACTCACTTCAGGCAGGCTGCAAGATATCTCCTAACTTGAAGAAATTTAAAACGAATCTGAATCCATTTATTTACTGAAGCATTTCCTTTACGGGTTGTGTTGATGAGGGTCTATGCGATTCGTCCTTGGTGTGCTTTTTAGTGCTGACACTATGCGTGCTGTTACTGACCGTATTTGCATGCTGACCTTGTGTATATCACCTCCAGCCACGTGATTTACGCTGACATTGAGCTTGCTACCACCGGCCCTTCATTCACGCTTCTTCTGCAGCATTTTTAAAGAGAATAAAATTGGAATAAATTCGCTTTAGAGATATGAAAATGCATTACTAAACTTATTATTATAATACAAATGAATTATAGTATTCATATTTCCAATTCTTCAATCAGGTTAGGCATAGTGCAAGCCGCTAGTCGAACTAAAGTCACTTGTCTGTGCCTCAAAATAACGTCAAATTCATGTGAGAGGATACCGTTAACTTGTTTGCCTCCAAAGCCTATTACTTTATCCCCAGATAGGTCAAAATTCTCTAGCTAAAGCAGTTTAAACAGATTCTGAAATAACTCATGTTCCTGAAAGCATTAGAAGGGTCTCCCTGAATCGTCCATCGTGTGCTTTATCATGTTGACACAGTGAATTGAATCGCAAACCATTTTAGATGTGCTTTATTTACGGCTTGCGTGAACGGCCTAAACAGATTTAGTTATCTTAAAGTATTGTACGAATTTATTTTTAGAATTTAAATGCTTATTACTGGTATTCCAAATAAAGAATGGCAGTGATAGCACAGTCGTTCAATCATCTGAAGCTTGCCGTTGAACAGAATCGTAGACTAGTTTCAACCGGCCGTCTTAATCCAGGTATCAGCCGACGATAGCTGTAGATAACACCGTCACCAAGATTTGCTTTATCTTTCTGTAATTTTGTTACAACAATGCATCCATTAAAATAAAATATACTTGTTCAACCAAAATATCCGTGTAGAAAAAGTACACAGAAAACCAATAGGCAGGCTGATCGAGTTTCTCTATGAAACTGAGGAATCCCACTGTCGACTACTTCTGCCTGTGGTACCTTAGGTGTTAGAATCCACCCATACTAGAAAGCGAAAGGTTTTCGCCTAATCTTTCCAATAAATTGGCGCAAAAGGTTAAGATTAGAGAGAAAGACAAGCCTTTTTGCACGTGTTGTGAACGTCTGGAGACACTGAAATTTTGAATTATTAAGACATAAGCCCCTGTTAAGTCATGTGTTTTGTTTTCATAACATCCAAACTTTGCAACCAACATTTTCGGATTTGTACAAAGGTAAATTTTCTTCTATTTGCATGCTATCCTTGCAGGTTCATTTGTTTACCACTCTCACCATTTAGTGAAAATAGAGAAATTACATTATGTGACCATTACTAACTATACTGACCAAGTTATTCAATAACATATTTTTATGACCGAGGGCTTTATATCACAATGGCTTGGTAAAGCTATTATTATCTCCGTCTTAAGTCCGGCAAAAACAACTGCAGTTTCCTTTTGGCTCAGCAACCAAAAAAGGTTGGTCAGCTAATGTAAGTCACGCTAAATATAACTACTTGGGTAGTCAAAATAATGTTCATAAGTCAAGCAATTTGCTTCATAATCTGATGGACCTGCACTAACTTCTCGGTAAACAGAAGGTACAGAGCAACATTTATACTGCGACCCCTAAAGCCCACCATGCTTATACTCTTTCATCTAGCTTTTCAGAAAATTTATAGCACCTAGAAAGAGATGGAGTTCTCTGAGGACGCTGTACCCAGCATATTATTATTATTATGATCTCCACTGCTACATTGGTTTTAACCTTCTCACACCCTCTCGTCCTATTGATTACCTGCTTCGCTGGTACTTGTCAAGTCCTTTTGCAGCGGAAGCGTTTGCTTTGCATGTCCTAGCATATGGATCTCGCATCCAGTATCTCTTGTATTAAGAAACATGCTCTACTGCAGCCGACTGCCTATGAGAGTATTTCTGATGGTATAAGGACACGCCAAGGGATTTGAAAGCTTGGTGGTGATTACTTTCTTTCTATGTTTTTTTCAGATGCCAAAGCCAATCACGCAGCTTCAATGCAACATTACGAACTTTGAAATCATGTAACAGCTCCTTGTCATCTGCATAGACGGCTAAATTGTTTGAAACCTGAATGCAGACGTCTCGAAGCCACTCTCGAATGTCTCTGACATACTAAGTAACACTAGCAGCAATCTTCTCAAAATAGGGCTGTCCCTTTAATAGTTCTACCTGTAGTATCAGTTCCCTACCCGCTTCAATATGGCTGGATCATTAATGGTGCCATCGTGCTCCTCTTAAAGATACGCTTCCAATAATGGCTGCAAAATCAGATACTAACTGTTATGCTTTCTATCAGAAACTCTGAAATGACCAGCCTCAGTGTACGATTCCCTCGTTTCACCATACTGTCAGACTTCAAATGTTATGGTTTTGTCTTAGTTTTCTTGACACCCCATACATACCAGCACTAGCAAAACAGCTGATACAAAATGCTATCCTGTACAGAAAAGAATTCAACAGAAAAGCTCTAAGGATTCACAATCTCTGCTGACAACGCTGGCAACTAAGAGGCCCCATCGATTATTAGCCAATTTAGGAGTAACCCGTTTAAATATGACTTTACTTTAATACAATAATTCGTATTCAGGATAAATCTATCTGCATATAAGCCGTGGCTCGCTCTATCGGAATGTCCACCTCATAGAGCTCTTATGGGACTCTGGCTGAGAATATGGTGAACGAATAACTATTACTGGGGATCTTTCTTGTAAAACATGCTTGAGAAAGATATTTTCAGTCTTTAAGTTACTAGAACTATCCTGGCCTTGAACTTGGCACACTGGTCTATTACAGTTTTAAATTCAACATTGTCCAGTGCTCTTTCTCTATGCTTAACAGAGCCAAATCAGAGAGTCGATCT
The DNA here is from genome assembly GCA_009760855.2 of Cristatella mucedo. Taxonomy (NCBI): domain Eukaryota; kingdom Metazoa; phylum Bryozoa; class Phylactolaemata; family Cristatellidae; genus Cristatella; species Cristatella mucedo. The sequence goes on from WPIO01000264.1 coordinate 132,351, forward strand.
TCGCACATTGATGCTCTCAGACAAGACAGGATTATATTTTCAGCTTCATAACATTGCTAAAATTTGGGCTTGTTTAGATAAAGATACCACGTCCAAGTTGGTCCATGCATTCATGACATCCCGTCTCGACTTCGGCAACTCACTGCTTACTGGCCTACCAGCATGTGCGATCAGGCGATTGCAGCTGGTGCAAAACTCTGCAGCTAGGCATGTCTGTCGTGAGCGTCGCAGTTGCCACATTACTCCACTTCTCGCCGACCTGCACTGGCTACCAGTCAAGCAACGGATTGACTTCAAGGTTTTGTCCCTCACTTTTAGGTCCCTTCATTCTATGGCTCTAGCCTATGTGTCAGATATACTACCCCATCAGGCTAAGCATCGTACCACCCGCTCTTCGGAATCCAACAGTCTAGAGATACCTCATACAAACCTTAAATCCTTTGGAGACCGTGCATTTAGTTCATATGCTCCCAAAGCCCGGAACTGCCTCCCGACCTGCGTCAGAACATCCCCTGACCTGACCACATTTAAAAGGAATCTAAAAACACACCTATTTAGGACAGCATTTAGTGGGTCCCTGTGATTCGTCCTTGATGTGCTTATGCGTGCTGACACTGTGCATGCTGCCACTAACCACATTTGCATGCTGACCCTGTGCATGTCACCTCTAACCATATTATTCATTTCGTTTGTTTTTCAAGCATGATTTTACTTACCATTCAATTGCATTTCACTTTACAGCAAATGCAAAGTGCCTAGAGAGAGATTGAGTTCTCTGAGGGCGCTTTATCAAGTGCATTATTATTATTATTATTTTCTTCAGCTTGCTCAAGGAACGTTCACAACTGCAAACTGATGCAGCTTATACAACTATGGTCAGAAGAACTTGTATATTTCTGCCTCAATGTTCTTAGCAAAGTTTTTATTATGACCCACAAGGCTCGCCACGGTTTGACTCCTACGTACCTAGCTGAACTGCTACACCAGTTTCAGCTTCTTCGTGTCCTCAGGTAGTAAATGGACAATACATTAGCTGTTCAATTCTTGCGCTTAAAGACCGTTGGCGACAGAAGCTTTAGCTCTTCAGGTCTTAGACTGTGGAACTCGCTTCCAGACCTTTTAAGCAACGACGACTACTCCCCTGCTGCTGGTTATGGCACATCCTTTCTACTGGTCCTTAGCTGCTACTTCCAGGCTACTCACTACCTTAATTACTCTCCTGACTCTGCTATGTTTCCACTTTCTCTTTGTTGGGTGAGACGAAGTCTGTTGGCTACCGAATGCATACCGAAAGCTGCTTAGGCTGTGAGAGCGAATAACCTAATTGTCCTGCCTTACGCCCACATAGTCTTTGCGGCTTTGTGGAATTGTAGACGGAGATACATTACATTACATCCCGTAGCACGCTTTAGCAGAACACTGAATAAGATACAGAGGAATTATTCAACCATCGAGAGAGAAGCTCTGACAGTATTTACCTTGATGTGGCATTTTCCTTGCTATTTGTATGGGAAACCTGTTAAGGTATCTTGTGACGACCAACTGTTACCGTGGGTACTTAAAGGAATACCGGACTTAGCTCGGCTCTTAAAATGGGGTCTGGCGCTTCAGGATTATTGCCTGAAAATAGACTACCCGACCGGAAAGACCAAAAAGAATTATGACGCACTTTCACGCCTAGATCCTCTAGAAGGTGCCCACTACAACGTAGCCGCAGTGGACTATGCAGACCCCGAGTTCGGCTCCCAAGCACAGGGCAGGGATCTCATCCTCGAGTTTATAATACTGTCTTTGAGTGGCCACTCAATTTTTGATCGGCCACCGAAACATAGGAGATGTATTGGCGCGCAGTCTGGGAGGTTTGCTTGGCACATGAATGGCTGTTCATACATGATTGTTTGAGGCGATGGTGCAGACAGCTGGTTATCCCGACTTCACTAAGGGAAGAGATACTGAAGAACTGCCACGATGGCTTGTTCAGCGACCACCTAGGGTCTCAGCGAACACTGACTAAGCTACAGCATTCAAGCTGGACGGGGTTGCTCATCCGGTGGTCGAGCGACGGTCTATGCATTCTTTTCCGTAGTGACCTACGGTGCCAGCTCAATATTGCTAAGCTCTTGCCTGATTGTCTTGGCTAGGTATTAAACAGTAGAGCGACGCTCGCTCAGGGCTCCTGGTCTTTTTTTGGCTTCATTTCTACGCTGTCGACTTTAGTTGCCGGATACACGTATGTGAATGCGACAGCGACGGGTGGGATGTTCACCGGAGATTGATGGAACACAGCGGGGCAGCGCCAGGAACATTCGGTGGAAGCGACCACAAAAGGTCGTATAGAGCCCGAGCTCGCATTTTGTGTTTTGTGTGCGTCCGCGTATACTTGACCCCGGCATAGGGATTTGCCATTGTGAACTAGAAGTAGTTAGGTGCTGCGCGTGAGGCATTCTTGCTTTTACGATGGAAGCGGAGTCCTAGTTCCCCAGTCTAGGTCTAGGTCCCTGTTGTTCAGGCTCCTACATATATTTGGGTGGTTCTCCACAACAGACATTAGTAGCCTAAGTGCGAGAATGTATTTCCCCTGCAAGCAAGAGCGCTTGAGCCGCTGTGAACCTACAAAGAGTGTGGATATAAAACTGAGCGATACGAGCTGCGACATTTTGCGCTTGCGAATAAAGCTCACTAAAATTGGCGAATCGTGGGACTCGCTTTCTAATTCACGCCGCGGATTCACGACCTACTTTAGTAACGGTAAGTAGGTCAGTGCCAGAAACACTCGTTTCGTGCTGGCCTTCTTATTGTGCGTAGACGCGCACCAAACCTCGTTCGGCCGTAAGCTACGCCGCTCGGTAGCGGCAGGAAACGCCAACTCCGCCGAGCCTTCGGCATTACATCTTATTGAAATGACCTAATAACACAGTTATTGCTAATATAATCGCGACTGTTGCTACAGTATGAAGTCCGCGGCTATTGAAATTTTGACAACTGGCAGTGCGCCGCATGGGCCGGAGATTCAAAGGTCGCATATTTTAAATACCCATTGGTGAGCGCATGGCAATGCAATCACAACGACTGCTTTCTAATGGCGGAAAAATGCAGAGGCAGAGGAGTGACAAAGAGCCGTTGCACAGAAGCTAGCACCTGATGTATCTAGATTTAATTATATGGGTAGTTCAGGCACTACATTCTGGGAAAGAAACAGCGCCAACGCACTAACATTATGCAGTAAAGTTGGTATTGGCAGGGCAGGAGAACTGAGAGGTCTCTATTATATACGGCAAACAGGTCTTTATCTTTACGGCACCACATAACCGATGAGTGAATTTTCAATGACAGCCCTCATCACATGTATCCTCCATTCATGTAAGCCATGACAATAATAAAAATCATAATTCAAATGATAAATTTGTTAAAGCGCCCTGCCGAAACTCAATCACTTCTGCGAAAATCTCTAGAATAATATAAAGCGTTAATAACCGCTTAGAACGTCTCCCATTCGTTTTCTAAACAATGCCGTTATTCTGAAAAATAGCGTGATGACGATGTCATAAATGCAAGTATGCGCGAGTTTTATACATCTAATATTTCAGAGTGTTTTCTAATATTCCTAATTCCACTGTTAGTTCATCACGAAATGTTTGTTTGTTTATTTTTGTCCCGTGTAGCCTAAACTTCCTAAAAATATGCACCATGAAAGCAAATATGAATTATCGCAGTAACCCTCGAGTATTCCGGCAAGTGTAAACATAGCTTGAAGTTATGATTGGCTCTGTATATTTTCTGTCTTTCTAAATACACGTGTCCAGATTTTTAATTTAAATGCGTACCGCTTAAGCTGGCATATTTCAGCAATTTCGTTAGTCAGTTGGAATAATAGCATGCAGGTTCTTATGGATAGCTGAGAAGATCAGTTCTCTCGTTTTAATAAACAGCAGTGAAATTAAGACAATTATTATCCGGAACATGAACCATCGCCTCAAAAAGCCGAAGTCAAATGCCTCATCAAAATTAATCATCTACGAATAAATTCTGAAACGCTATTTTAATTGGGAAAGCCCTCACTTTCACGCTTAGACACTCCTTGAACAAGAACTCTGAATTACGTTTATCAATGTGAGATTACCGTGTTCCAGAAATGTCTGAGTGAAAGAAAAGGTAAGAATGGAGTTATACTAAAGCTTTTCACTCGCTGAATACAGGACTTCACATGATCGCTCCACGGCACGTTCCCTCGTTGCCATACTAGATCTTAGCCTAAACTCTCAGGAAGACTAGAATCACAGCGGCTATATTCTAATTTACATTAGTGCCTATTTCATCAGCTTTCGTTCAAAATAACTGCTTGAAACTTTCTACACGAAAGTTTACAGACGGAGCAGCTTTTTCATCTACACTCCCTTATAGTTATCTACAAATATTCCATTGATCAGTAACCCGAGAAAACTAAAGCAGACACACCTGGCGTTTGTGCTTAAATGGCACCTGGCTTTCACTAAGTTTCTACAACATAGTTGTACAAGTGATAGCTTTGTATGGAGGCTCCACAAATTAAATTTTAAATTTTTGAACATTATCATTTAACCTAAAAGTTGGCTTGCGCCAGAAAGCTCGGAGCATAAGCGAGTACAATCGAGGGGCAATGCAGTAGCAATCTCTGGAGCGTGTGTGCAATGCACCAGTGCGGCAGACGTTTTTTTCAAAATTAGAGAGGGTCGTTCATTGTGTGACACCCAGACACGCGTGCTGCAATCAAAACGCGTGAGACGCGGAGCGGCCAGGGAACGCAATGAGCGGCCAAACGCCGCTACCGGATCACGGAAGTTACCGAGCAAGCACTACCATGGACCGAATGACGGTACCTCTCTCGCCGCAAGTAGGTGACCGCCAGGACCCTTCCTGCCACGTAGCACTAAAGGAAGATTCTAATAATTGCAATACATTTGCATAGCACCCTAAGAGATCCAAATCTCTTTGTAGATAATGTATACATGCTTTTTAGAACTCATTATTAACTAATTGATGATAATTACGTCACAATTTTGATATATCGATATCGACCTATGTTGATATCAATATCAACACTAATATTAACATATTCTGAGACATTAATTAAATTAAAATAATATTATGAATATCCTTTCACTTGTGCTAATTTGTTAATTTATTAATTATTTTGCATTTATGCACAGCTTTTTGTTGCTTATGAGTGACTTTATCGGCGTTGCTATAGCATCCGACTGGCTTCATACGCGCTTAATAAAGAATACCCTTCTTGCAGCTGTTTTCTTACACACACCACTAATAACTTAGCATCATCACGACGCCAGGTTATTAGAGTGCTATAGATTATCACGGGTTTTCAAAAATAATAATTACAAGCAAGAGGACTCAGTTTCAGTGGTGTGGCTCACATGAAACCGAGTTTTCGGAATGCTCCAATGTCGTATGCTGTAACTGGTGGTGTTAGTAAGTAGCCCCTCTTCGGCATTTTTATTATACCGTTCCAATTTAGTTATGCAAGCTAGTTATGGAAGATATGTGCATAGAGTATTGCAGGCGTTTCTTGTTAGCGTCGACACTACTGCGTCTATATTTGATTATTATACGTCGTGCTTATCGACCAACGAGTCACTAGTGCTAGTTGCTAAGAACGCACTTCCGCAAGGACTCAAAGGTTTGCATGCAGGCTTTGGCGGCTCATTAAGCAAACGATTGACACGAGGGCCTAAATTGTATATTTAGATACTAGGTTGGTAATTACCACTTAAAGTGAGTTTATTTCTGCTTTCCGAGTGTTTTTTGTTTGCTTTATGTTCGTTTTTCCTAAATAGCTAAAGTGCAGATTACCTTTACTGAATAGGCTATGCTGCTAGGGGTTTTGCATTGCATTCACTTAGCATACAAGCAAAAATTGTCACATGAACGAATCATATATTTGCAGTACACGTCATTGAATTGTGTTATTAGCTCTGGTTAAAAGCCGTCGCTGCAGTGCCGTTTGGAGGCGCCGCTGAGCACGCTTTTAGCAGTTGGCGAGAGTGAAGATTTTGCGATCGAACTCTGAAGTCGTGCACACGCGGTCGTCAATGTGCACTGGGTCGTTGAAGTCGATGCCCCAGTGCAAGGTTGCGTGACCCTTGATCGCCTTCAGGAAGCACGCGATGCCGTCGCTCTGGGTGAGCGAAGCGTATCCAGCCAAGCAGTCGCCGTTGCAGAGCTTGCCGGCATTCTGGAGCCGAAAGGAAAACAGGACTCGGCTGCATCTCCTCGCAACTCCTCGAGGCCGGCGGCCACTCGAGCTGCCAGCTGCGCGGCTCAGCGAGGAGGCGCGGAGAGCCGCGGCTGCAGCTCACGCTCCAACCGCGCGGCGCCTGCCGCCAGGCGGAGCGCCCGACGCCGCCGGCGTCCCTCCGCGCTCGCGCGACCTGAGCAGGCGGCGGCGATCTAATCCCTACCGTGCGAATATTCATGTCAATGGCGTGGCCGATCATGTGACAGCTCCTCTGGGCATTCCACTGGTTGCCGGTCACTGGCACCTTTCTGTAGTGACTGGTGACGAGGATCTACAAAGAGAAGCGACGCTCGCGACACCGACGGTCGATACACACGGCTGTCTGCCTTTCTGACATGCCCAAAGTCTGTGCGAAAGGCCGGTAGCTCGGAGCAGGCAGCTGACCGTCAGAAGCCAACAGCGACGCCGACAACGTCACCGCAGCGGCAGGCCCGGTGAGTTGCGTACCGTTACGCCGCAGTTGCCAGCGTAGACGTTCATCTCTCGCATTTTGTTCAGGAAGTCAGGGTGAACGCGAGCCGACGTAGACGTTCCATAGGCGTCAGCGAAGCGCGTGCCGGCGTAGTTGAACGAGACCAGTGGGCAAGCTCCTGCTGTGCGGAACGAGGCGCCGGAAGCGTGAGGCGACCGCGAGTGAAGGCACTCGAAAGAGTAGCGTCGGAACAAAGTGCAACGATGCGTGAGTCGGACGTGCGGGTCAAAGTAAAAGAGTGCTCGGCGAAAGTGCGGGCGTTGCACCACGCTGACGATCGCCGTCAACGGCTGCCGCCTGGAAGCTCGAGAAGCAGCTAAAGTATTTACTTTACCATGCTTACTCGCTACCCAACGACTAGACCATCTGCGAACAAGCACAACGGCAAACGTTTCGCCATTCCTTAAAAAGCAAGGTGAATAAATGTTGGCTGATTTAAATTGTTGCTATATATATATATATATATATATATATATATATATATATTTATTTATTTATTTATTTATATTTATATATAAATATATGTATATATGTATATATATATTTATATATTTATTTATATATAAATGTATATATATATAAATATATATATAGGTATGTATATATGTATATATATGTATATATATATATATATGTGTGTATATATATATGTATATATGTATATATAGCAGGAATTTGAATCAGTTATGTATGGGTATGTATAAAGATTATTGCAACATTTAAGCTGTATTTATACATTTGCCAGTGGTGCCCTGAGCTGCCGGGGTCGCGGGTGCTACCCAGGTCTCTCGGTTCAGGAACAAGGACCACGCGGCTTCCGAGCCGGTAACTGCGTCGGAGTTGCGGTGCCGCCTTAAAGCCGTCCTTTCCGCACGTGGAATTCCGAGGTCGACCGGGTAAGCTTCATTGTTTGGCCACCAGCTGCCTAGAGCCTCGACCACGAATAGCCTCAACACTGCCGACCTGTAGCCAGAGGTTAGGAAAGATTAGGAAATGGCTGAGCATTTATCCGTCTAGCCCCGGGCCGCCCTAACCAAAGCATCTTTGCTGCTGTCGGACGGCACCGTCATATCAAAAAATACTAAATCAATGCAGTTGTCAATGACCAGGTCCGGCTTGAGAGCCAGACCACCGTCAAGCTGGAGGGCACGGCCTGCCGACATGTAAATGAGCGCGGTGGCCGGAAGCGCTCCGATTAGGTAGGATTACCTGCTGCATGGTTCGCACCCTACACATGGGTTGTTAAGTACGACTTCTTACACATGCGTTTGTAAGTGCCCTCAACCATAGTCATTTAATAGTAAGCACTGCCCGATGCGGTTGCTCGATGCTGGTTCTAACACAACACTCTCCGGACTAGAGTTTCCTTAGACAGCTGTCGACGCTAAATGCTAAATGCTTTGTGACCTCTGTGAGGCGATGCCTGGGCTCGATTCAGCATCACAATCACCCCTCGGCCGTGTATTCCTACTGTGCCCCCGACGCCGCCGCGGCACACGCTGCAGCCGCCGCCGGGACGGAGAGGCTCTCCTAGGCTCTCTCGGCTCTCACTCACCGGATGCCGGGAGGCAGCACTGCCGATTGGCGGCGCCGTCGCACAGGCCGCTGGCGTAGCCTCCGCCGCACGATATTGTGTTCACCTGGCAGACGCCTCCTCTGCTTGTGCATCCCGTGTCTGCAACGGCGAGCAGCGGAGTCGGCCCGGAGAGCGCCGGCGCCACAGCTGAAGCAGCGAGGCAGTTTCTCCGGAGCGCCGCCGCCGCCGCCTCTGCTGCGCCCCGTAGGGTGGGCGAGCGCCCAGCTAGCGAGGGCGAGAGCGCCTGGGGCGGCGGGCGGGCTCTAACTCTAACTCTCGCTATAACTCGCTCTAACTCTAACTCTCGCTCTAACTGTACAGCCGGCGAGAGGGAAAAGCGAAGGCGACTGAAAGCTCACCGGCGGCACTGGCCAGGGCCAGGCAGGCAAGAGCTATTCCTGCTGAGAGGAGCATTCTCTGGTCGCAGTCGGCGGTTTGCGGCCGTGCGCTGAGCGCGAGCTTGTTATAGGCAGCGGCCCTGAATGGGCGTTGCAGCATCGATAAGGGACACGTCGCCATGAAGATAGGAGGGACCTTGAGGTTTTGGCTATAGCACAATCCAGGGACTTCTACGAATCGAGCGCTGGGAGCCAACGGGCTCAGTGAGCCACGAGGAATATCAGGGCTACATCCAGCAGCACGAGCGCTGCAAACTAGTGCAGTGCAGGCCGTCTTGAAACCCTGCTGCAAAAGCGAAATCTCGATGCCTCCCTGCATTGAGACTGCAGTCAAGTCATGAAAAAGCTGAGGCTGACGTCGACTCCATCCCTATCAGCAGCAGCGGCAGCTGCTGCCGATAGGAGCCCAGGGGCTGATGGCGGCCGCTAGGTAGTCTTGAAAATCAAGAAATTTAGGGCCCTACGAATCCGTAACCAATCTTTTCACATTTTTATATCGTATACCCCCAAAGCATGGAACTCGAACAGATTAACATCGCTTGAACAGATTGTGAAATCTCCAGACTTGAAGTAATTTAAAATGAAGATAACAACCACACGTGCATCACAGTTATAAATTAGCCGTGATAATTTTCCCTTGGTTACTTATGCTTTCTGAAATTGTGAATTGTATCGCTAAATAAAATTGAAACCTGAGTGCTTACCTGTGTTGAACTCAGTGCTGGCCATTAGCAAGACGTCCTACTAAACGGTAGCACCAGAATTTATTTTTCGCTTCTATGTCTTAGCTTAAGCGTAGTACTTATTTGCTTCGCATTGTTTGATAAGTAAGGTATTCTGCATTTCAATAATCCTTGACATTTTCTTATTTCACAACTAGTTTCAAAGTGTCAGAGGAAGATATATTTCGGATATGGCCCAATGCAAAAATATTATATTCATGGAGTAGAAACAGATTTAATTTTCATGGAAAAATCGTTTCTTTTTTAAGATATTTATTGTAATAATGGTATCTCCCACTTTTATCATTAGATACAAAATGAAAATACTCACGCTGGTTTAGCCCAGTGGTTAAGGTCCTCGCCCTATAGCATATCGCCATGGTCGTTGGCTCAAATTCTGTGTCATATATGAAGCGCCTGGATAGGGTTTAAGTTCTCTTAAGGCGCTATAGACAGTCATTGTTTTTTCGTAATTTTTTTCAGTCTGGAATATATCGCCGGCTATGGCTTAGCTGCAGCAGGCATAGCTTAATATCTGTTTGAGGTATACCTCCTGCCCCCAGTTCATCTGAGAAGGATAAACATAGCTTTTTTAAAGTTAAAACTAATCACTTTGGTGACATGGACATTTTCTTGTACATAAACATCGAATCTACTTTCAGTCCGCACATCCAGATTAGCTTCAATGGCTTCCTTCTTAACAGTATTGCACCGACAACGCTTTCGCACGGTTGGTTTAGACAGTGGAATCAATCCTCGACAAAATGCGTGGATTTCTAGCTCATGATGTTGGTGTTTTCTTTCCAGCCACTATTCCTAGTTAGTTAATGCTGCAAGATTCCATGCATTGAATTATTAATTATTTTAGCAACATCAGACTTTCAAAAATATGATGCTTATTCATCATAATTCCGGACCCAAAATTCCGGGTTGGCATATTCCAGGTTGGATTCAAAACCGGCATATGTTTTAAAATCTCGCCTCTTTAGAAATGACTTAGTGCATAAACTGAAGACACACCGGCAGGCTTCACAATTTAGCTACTCTTAATGTCGCGTAGCTGATCGTGAGAATTCTTGTAACTATTTATTTATCCTAATAATTGCTGTTCTGTAAGTGGTCTAAGAGAAATCAATCCTTATTCGAGAACTTTGCAACCTATAACAAAAGACTAAATAGCCAAGGGTTAGTGACTTGAAGGGTTTCATGGTGACAAAAGCTTGAAAAATTACTCAGTTATCATGCACAGACAAGTTTGAAAAAGTACACAAGAATAAACTAGGTGTGCGGTTGTTTATTTGTAAATGTGTCTGCAAATATGTACTCGATCATGCGCAGGTGAGCGTTAAGAGAAACTGAAGCAAAAACTTACAAATGTATTTGGCCGAAGGGAATATTGATCGGAATGCAGGCGTCTTCAGCTACAATTTGCACACTGTTTGGTCACTGCAGGTAGCGACCGTGGTTGGAAGTGAGTTCCGGGCTTTCGGATTCACACTGAACATCAACGGCTGCTAGTAATCGAAAACTATAAGATGATCCGCAATTGCAAAACCTCCAAGAAGTTTGCTGCAGCCTTTCGGAGACTATTCCTTGTCTGGCTAGGCCAGACGAAGGGAGGATCTTTAACCAGCGTCCATCTGTTATGCACATCCGGATACCTTGAAATTTGCTTGGAGACCATTAAGAAAGAAAACCTTAAGCAAGGTTTCGCTCTCAGCGATGGTGGCATGCAGAAAACGTGATAAGCCTCTCGTCTTCGCATCCAGAGATATTTGCACACGTATAGCAAATACGTCGTTCCCAAAGTGTGGCTTTGCCTCCTAGAAATGCATGTGATTTTTAGCTTCACCTTTTTACAGAACTTGCCGAGAAATTGAGCATCTGGCGACACTGGAGTCCTGCTAAATCAACTACTCAGTCACAGCTATAGCAATGGGTCACACAAAATTTCTCTCAGTAACTTTCTTGGTGTATATTCATTTTATACTACACATACACAAATTGCATACATACTACATATACTTGCGAATATACGTGATGCTACACACTCATATGAAGGTCTTTATCATTTTCAACCGCAAAAGCAAGTTTGCTCCTATCTGTGATTATAAGCTTCATAATTTCATGAGAAGTTAAACAACATCTAATTCAAGTAAACAACTGTAAGGACGGCTGCGTTCAATCTACTATGAGATTTATTCTCTTACAAAGGCTTAGGGAGATGTTTACCAGTTAAAACTGTGGCTCGCATCTGACCTGATACTCTCGGCTGACTTCCTCACTTAGAGCAGCAGGCTCTTGAATCCTGGAGTTTAGAAAGCCACGACCGTTACAAGATCTCGCTAGCAGTGTCCCATCTTGTCTACCTAATCCCTTAAGCCAAACACTCAACAAGACTATATGTTGCTAGTAAATGGCAAGATATAGTGCATCTCTTATCTCTACATTGCTTCACTAGAAAACTTGCAAAGCTAACCAAAGACTTTACTAATGTAAATCGAGACGTGAAGCAAAACATAGATGCTGGGTAGAGTGGATCACTGTCCAAGCACTACTGGAGCTCCACTTCAAGTTAGTGAAAGCTTTGGAAATCGAGCCATTCCAAACCTGCAGCTAAGAATTTATATTTCAATTACCACTTGGTTAAGATTGCAGGCTAAGCAGCAGAGGCAGCTTTCACTCACTCGATTCCTCGATCGGTACGTACCTGCCAGCATCGATAGCCATGTTTTGAGTACAATGGTAGCCAATACTGCAGCACCCAATGAGACTCCCTCAAAGTGAATACGTAGCGTCACAGAAAATCTTCTTCACCGGCTACAATTAGTGTAATAAAAATACTGTTGCTTCTTTTGAATTAGACTTGTTTGCAACAAACGCAACTCACGTAAGCAGTCGTAGTCCCTGCAGAAGCTCAACAAATGATGGTTAATTTGTGAAAATAACCTTGACCGATGAATGTTGCCCCTAACGATATAATATGGCTCCCTTAACAGAATGCATGAATTACCCAGACATAGTTCCTTAGATGACTCCCTTAGAGCAGCATAGCAATGACGATAATATACACCGATCTGGTGTATATCCAGTCATGGTGACACAGTAAAGTCTGCAGTTACTATAATAATATTAATAATAATAATGCACTTGATAAAGCGCCCTCAGAGAACTCAATCTCTTTCTAGGCGCCTTACATTTGCTGCAAAGGGAAATGCAATTGAATGGTGAGTAATATCATGCTTGATTAACAACATGAATAACATGGTTAGGGGTGACATGCATAGGGTCAGCATGCAAATGTGGTTAGTGGCAGGATGCACAGTGTCAGCACGCATAAGTACATGAAGGACGAATCACAGGGACCCACTAAATCCTGTCCTAAGTAAGTATGTTTTTAAGTTCTTTTTAAATGTGGTAAAGTCAGGGGATGTTCGGACGCAAGTCGGAAGGGAGTTCCAGGCTTTGGGAGCATATGAACTAAATGCACGGTCTCCAAATATATAAATATATATATAGATAATTCATTTATAAAGCCCCAAGAGAACTTAATCTCTATTCAGGCGCTTCACATATGCCTTGGGGCTTGAGCCCACGACCTGTCAGACCTTGGTCGGAGCGAGCACCTTAACCGCTAGACCAGACCACCTCGGCGCCAAAGGATTTGAGGTTTTTACGAGGTATTGGTGGACTGTTGGATTCCGAAAAGCGGGTGGTACGATTACTGAATGAGCATAATAAATTAGGAAGGAAATAATGAAGATAATAAAATGAATGCATCAAGAGATGAATTACATCAGTAAGTCAAACTTTAGCAGACATGCTTTTCTGTCGAGTATGCGAACAAATATACAAGCAGCGAAGTTCCTTGGCCAAGGCATGGTTTTTCGAGTAAGAGTCGAATGACTCCAAAAAGCGAACAGACTTTAAAATTTAAGTTCAGCCTCTCTGTATCATCTAGTTCAATCTGAATTCATCTTCACATCTCTCTGTCCTATTTTAGCACTTGATGTGTGCTAAATTTTAACAACTCGCTACCCCCAAAAGGCTGAAACTGCCACGTGCTATACCACCTGGAGAAGTCATATCATTTCAGATTCCACTGCTTATCTGACGATTCTATCTGGCTAGCACCTGGTTTTATTGTCCTGCCTTCTCCGATTTGCTACAATTACCTCAATTGAGCTCGTTCAGGTATAAGAATGCAGTCGCCTAAGGAGATTTTTAGACGATCAATGAAGTCTGAAGGTGGAGCTACACAACAGCTACCAGTGTTTTATAACTAGGAGTGAGCGGTGGGTTTTAAATAAAATATATATAATTTGTGTATCGAGGTAAGAGAGCTCAATCTCATTCCATGTGCTTCGCATATGTAGCATGTCTGGAGACCATGAACTCAGCCGTCAAATACATTCACCTTGACCTCGGTCGCTAAATGCCGGTGCCTAAACGTCTGGGCAGAATCAGGGCATCTTTCATAAATCAATGGCGATGCTCAATATATACTGGCATATAGAGGTATTTAAGGGAAGCCAGCCGGGTGAGAATGGTTCTAATGCATCATGCCTCCAGCTATCGGCTCATGTTAACTATCCAGAAAACGTCTGGAGGCCAAATCTCGTAGAAATCTGTTGACTAAAAGCAAGGATGGCAAGCCAGCTGCGTCGGAAAAAACCAGTAAGTTTTGAAGACGGATAATGTCCATCAGTTGAACTGCCTAATCATTCTTAGCTTTAAGCTTACCCAACTTATTTGACTGGAGTTCAATTTTAAAATATCCGGCTCATGAGCAGTGTGATAGTTAATTAACCCAATCAAGTTGATCTGTATGTAATAATAACAGTACGTTTGTATCGTACCCTCATGAAACTAAATCATTTTCTTGAAACCATGAACACGCTTTAAAGAAATCAAGAAAAAAATACTAGTGGTAGCACTCTCAACGTAATCAAGCCTAGGATTGTTAGATTTTACATCACAGGTTCACCATTTATATATGGTTTAGTAGCAGCAGGTACAGTGTGAGCACGCCTAAGCACACAGAGGATGAATCACAAAGACCCACTACATTCTGTAGCAAACATGTGTGTTTTAAGCTTCTTTTCACAGTTCACCATGTCAGAGGACGTCGTGACGCAAGTCGGGTGTCATTTCTAGGCTTTAGGAGCGTATGAACTAAAGGCAAGATATCGACAGGTGTAGAGGTTCATACGAAGTATAGCGAAGCGGCTCCAGTCCGACTAGCAGGTCGTACGATGCTTGGCTGGGGGAGAAGCTCTGATAGGTAAGCCGGAGACAGAGTATGAAGGGACCTACAAGTGAGTGGCAGACACGTGAAGCCGATATAGTACTAGTTTGGGAGATTGTGCCCGTCGGCATGCAAGAGTGGTATAATTTGGTAACTGCGCCGCTCACGACAGACAAGCCTGACTACAGAGTTTTGCACCAGCAGTAAGAATCTGATTTCAGGCTCATTAAGACCTCACCAATATTGAGTTTATTGGTCTAGTCACAATTGCTGTTTTGAAGGACGGTCTGCTTGTCACTAAATCACAGAACTAACCATTTGCCGAAAAAAGTTTGCTAAGGAGTCTGCCTGAAGTGGCCTACTGGACCTGCTGTATTACAATTTCAATGCGTATGGTTATAGATAAACCAGCCTTACAAAAAGCACCATTTGCAGAATTTGGACTGCTGAAGCATAACTCTGGGCCTGTTAGTAGTTTCGGACCAGTACAGATTGCATGCTTTACAAAGCTACCAGAGTTACTGAAGGTCGTGGAGACATAGCAATATATACGTATGTGGAGGAAAGCACAGGGATATGATCCAAATGAGTATGCCCTGAATCAGCAACCCCACTGTGCCACTAATAATAAGATAGGAGTTTTCTAGGATTTTTCTCAGAGCTCACTGCTGTAATGTATCTCTGCAGGAGCTAAAAAAAAAGCCGCAAAGGCTCGTGGATGCTACGCTGGAGTCTTCTCCAAAGCCCACTCAAAGCTTAAATGGCTTTCAATTTGCTCACAGTAGCCCACATTCTTCTTTTGAAACAAAAAAAACTGAGGGTGCCAATCTCGGTGAGAAGGACTTTTCGGAAAGTAACAGAAAGGACGCCGATCTCAGGAAGGCTAAAAATGAGGTGCTACAGTCGGTAGCAGGAGATTAGAAAACAACCGTTGACCAGGAAGCATAAGCGCCCGATTAGTGACAAAATGCATACTATCGACGCACCTATCATGGTCAGGAGTTTCTGCATAAGGATTTCAAAATGAGCTCCATAATCTGGGACTGCAGAAAAAATCTTCCGTTGCCCACGGTCTTAAGATATTTGAATGCAACAGCGGATACGTTTCGTACCTTGATGATGTCGCAGCACCATGAGGCTGAAAGTTGTGTAGCGTTGTGTTTAGGTATACATTGGCCAAGGCCTAATGGGTCAGAAATTTAGAAGCAGATTTTGTCAAGCCATTTCCATCAAAATTCATTTCACGCCACAACGAAAAAGTGAGCTAAATTAGGAGAAATAACAGTGAAAGATAGCAAATTTCTTGAATGATACAAAGATAACTTCGCTATATTCACAATATTTGCAACTCACTGCTTGATGTTCTATTGAGTTTTGTTATCAGGCATTTACAGTGGGTGCACAATTCTGTAGCAATGCATGTCTGTCTGAATATCGCAGTTGCCTTATCACACCACTTCTCGCCGACCTGAACTGGCTCCCTGTCAAGCAAAGCATCGACTTCAATGGTCTGTAACTTATTTTTATGTCACTTCAATTTTGGCTCCAGCCTTCCTTTCAGATTGACTTCCCCACCATTATGAGCACTGAACAAACTGCTTTTTGGAATCTAATCGCCTACCTATACCCCGTATAAATCTCAAATAACATGGAAACTAGGACTTCAGTTCTGATACCCCCCCCCCAAGCCTGGCCCTCACTTCCGACTGGCCTCAAGACATCCTTTAGGAAAATTTTAAAAAGCTAAAGCTTATCTGTTTTGCGCAGCATTTAATGGATCAATGCGATTATTCCTTTGTTTGATAACCGTGTTGACACTGAGCATGCTGCAACCAACAATATTTGCAGGCCTACCCTAGGCATGTCAACTCTAACCTTGTCACAGTCGTCGTCATTAGGATTCAACGACTAACCATTTGATTATGCGTCCTGTGTAGCAAGTGTAACTTGCCTAAAAAGAGGCTGAGTTCTCCGAGGGTCCTACAACCAGTGTATTAGTATTACTCACGAAAATAGCCAGCAAGGCTTTCCTATTTTGGCTGTGTGCCAACAATGCATCTGACGTTTCCCATCTGATAGGGGGCACTCAAGGTTAAACGTCGAATGCCACTCCTTGCATGTATTGATCAGACACACGTGAGTAGTGTGCCTGATAACGAAATTTGTAAAAAAAAAAAAAAAGCGAGAACGACTCTAAGTGCTTTCGTATCTACTTTTCATGCAAGATTTCATGTCTTGTGCTTTTTTCGCATGCTTATTTAAGGGAAATACCTTCCTTGTCATGCATTACTTCTTATTGCTTCTATAGTTGCTACTTCCAAGGCTCCTAGTGAGGCTAAGATAACGCTACCTCTTAGGGGTCTGGCAACGGTCCAAATCATGACAAACAGAACTAAACGTTAATCGGGATGTGTTTTCACGGCAATATCATGGCCACAGTGAAAGAAAGTTTGGCTTATTTTGACTTCAGCCTATAGGCTGCTACCCGGAACGGATTATGGGGTCAGAATACTCCGTAAAGGGGCAGTGATGCATAATTATCACCAGCCACTATTTCGGATCACGACAAACGCTTCCTTTTCGTAAATGCACAACTACCTGTACTATATCTACATCACTTATTCCTACCCTCAGTGGTAGCTTAGCCGTCATAAGGTTTCCGATGTGACAACAGCAAGTTGCCATTCAAGAGGCTGAGAAAGAACCATAATTAAAAGTTGACGAGCCTTATAACTATTGTCCGGAAGATTATGATGCCGTATATCTCCACCACCTGACCTCAACGTTCTTGCTGTAAAAATGATGCTATCACGACGAAATCACTCGTCACTATTATGAGTGTAATCCGTACTATGGAGTAGGCTATTTTCTTTTGCACCTCCTCAGCACATGAAAAGCCGAAGCATAGCCGAGCGGCTGTTGAAGGTTTAGATCCAGAAGAATGACAGTTAGATTTATTTCTGTAGGAAAATATCGCTAGCCCCAATAGCAGAAGGGGACTTCAAATTTCAATCGGGAAAATCTAGGTGCACTCGGTTTAGATTAATGGTGCGAAATAACGAGGCGATCGCTCATTAATGTGGCAAGCGAAGCCCTCAGCTCCACTAATTCTGATCGACTACCGATGGATTCATTCCAGATTACCAGCTCCCTATCGTTAAAGGTAGGATTGACTCTTAAGCCCCATGGCAGCCGGTTTTCGTATACTAACGTTGCTGGGCTCTAGTGTGCAGGAATGCCAACATTCCTGCCTTTCCTAAGGATAGGCGTTAGGTGACTGGGATCACACCACGCATGAGTTCACCTTCGAACTTTTAGAGCTCCACCCAACTGTTGTCTGCACACGAACAGCACACTCATCGCCCAGCCTGCTCTAGATCAGATGGCTGCCTTTGCCCAGCTGGATAACCTCAATCTAATTATATGGCATTTATTCAACCCTAATCCAACGGTGAGCAAAGTAAAATTGCAACAGCAAATCTTCGTCCCTATCCGGAAATTGCTCCTACGCTACCCCAGCACTACTATGCTTCCCTGCCAATACATCAGCTATTGTGGCCACATGTGTTTAACCGAGTTCCACTCGGTCGGCGGTCACTCCATTCCTATGCGGCTCTGGCCTAATGAAATGCACTGACGGCCGACGAGACCAGCCATATAAACATTAGAATGATGATTCTAATAATAATAAATACTAAAATACGATATACTAGCAGCGTCTACTGATTTATATCGACTATGAAACGGTTAGAATGTATGGGCTCGTGGGTAAGACGGCTGAGTGACGAAGGACGTAGAGTAGGAGCTCGAGCTCACGATGGCTGTGCAACGAAGATCGAAGCCTCCACCCAACACACAAGCCGGTTGTGCTGACGACGAAGGCTGTATTGCACGATACCCAAACAAACGTGAAGCGAGCGAGCGTACACATACGGATGAAGCGGAAGCCGTCGTGGAAGCAGCTGTGGAGCTCGCAGAGAGAAGAGAAAGTGAGTGGAAGAGGAGAGAGACAGAGAATGAATGGCGTTCGCACAGGCCACGGTGGAAAAGCAGAAAAGTTCTCTGCTGCAGGACTAGCCGTAGATTGCTGCACATTGCCCTCGCATGTACGTTCAAGATTGATTGAAAGGACGTGGTTGCGCTTTTAATACAGCACACTGTTTCGCAAGAAAAATGTGATCTTTTCAAATCAGCTTCCGTTGCCGTCTGTTGCCATATATTGCCCAAGATTTAACGGTCAGAGCTGGTTGAACGGGTTGCAAGTACATGTGCACGCATTGAGATGTTACGTTGAATGAGAATTGGAGCTTGGTGCAGCCGATTTCTCGTCGATATGCCACGGATTTCGGTATTGGTCCCCGCCATTGGGGTCGATTGCCGTGTATTGTCAACAATTAATGTGCAAAATAGCTTGAAAGTCCTACGATTTTACTCTTATTACAAATAAATGTGAAATGCCATGATAATCGGCACTTCGTACAGCCAATTTAGTGTCAACTTGCCACGGATTGTAGTGAATTGCTGCTTTGCGCCGACCCTTTGCAGCAGATTGCCATGCATTGCCCGAGATCGTACGAGCTCAATTACTTAAAATGATGTGGTTGACATTAACCAGTGTGCTTTTTAACATGCAGTAAAAATTAAAGAATTGCGAAACCGATTTCAGCACATTTTGCATCAGATTGCTGTAAATTGAGGTATTGGCCCGGGCCATTACAGTCAATTGCATTGCATTGCTGCCGAATGATCGAGGCGATTGTAGTGAAATTGTGTGATGACACAATAATCAAAAATTAGAGCAACGTGCTATCACTATTAGAGCTTAAAGTGTACGTATTCTAGTCGTTTTTCGGCGGGTTGCAGTACATTGACGTACTGGCCCGGGCAGTTGCAGTCGATTGCAGTGCATTACTACAGAATGGACGAGGCAATTACAGTGAAGTTATGAAAGTACACAATGACCGAAGAGAAGAGCAGCGTGCAATCATAATTAGAGCTTCCAGTGTGCGGGTTCTGGTCGCTGTGTAGCAGATTGTAGCGGATTTCGGCGGATTGAGGTGGATCGGGGTATGGAACCGGGTCGTTGCAGTCGATTGCAATTAATTGCATGAGAAAGTGTGTGCACAATGGAGCGAAATTTTGTGAATTCACTTTGAACTGAGTCTATTCCTATATGCAATGTCAATTAGAGCTTCACGATGGCGATTTGAGGAGGATTTGCAGTGGAATATAGTGGATTGCAGTAGTTTTCCAGGTCATTTCAGGCGATTGCGCCCGTTGCCACAGTGCGAGGTTGCACAATTTTTTTTTATTTTACGTGATTGTGTACACAGCATGGTGCAATTTACTATGCAATGAAAACTGGAGCTCGGCGCAATGTATTTCGATTTTTATGAGGTGGATTTTGTGGATTGTGGTGTTGGCCCGGGCTACTGCAGTCGATTGCAGCCCATTGCATGAGAACGGCCATGCCAATTTAAGTGGAATTTCTTAATGCAATTGCCACAGAGTTTCTGTCACCTGCAATCAAAAAGGGAGCTTTTCGATCAGGATTTCTTTCGTTGCATAGTGGAATGTAGTGGATTGAGGTGGATTGGGGTATTGGCCTGGGCCGATGCAATCTTATTTCAGTGGACTTCGTGAGAACACATGAGTGGAATCGCACGAAATTTTCTGCGTACATTGTGCGTGAAGTGTAGATTGATATTCCAGACTTTTTGGAGCTGTTCGCCGTAGATTTGGGTTGGATTTGATGAGAATTAGAATGGATTGCTGTGGATTGAGGTGAATTGTAGTACACACGTCCGGCGTCAAAGCTCATTTGCATAAGTGTGCGTGGGCACAGCAACATGAAATTTTGTGGACAGATCAATTTGAACGAGTAATACAATATCAGAGCAAAATGTGAGCTTGGCAACGCTTACCTCTGGTCGTTGCTAGCCTAATTAGAGTGGATTGTGGTGGATTGTGGTAATTCGTCGAACCCGGGCAGTATCGGTTAACTAAGCTGGATTTAATTGCACCGGGTCTGCTGTGGTCGCTTGACCAGCTGGTCCTTTAGTGAGGGACTTCCTGCCTGTGCGTCGGCGTGTATGTCGGCTATCCCTCCCTCTCTCTCTCTCTCTCTCTCTCTCTCTCTCTCTCTCTCTCTCTCTCTCTCTCTCTCTTTCCCTTTTCCTCGTCTTATGCACTGGAGCTCCGGAGCTGCTAACGTAACGGCTACTACCGCTACATCCGTATGTACGCTCGCTCGCTTGTGTAGCCTGCGTACGATAAAATACTGCCGTCGTCGTCAGCACCACAACTAGCTCTTTTGGGCTACTGTGGGCGTCCCCACGCCTGCGATGCTGTTCAGCCGCAGCCGGACTCATACCACTCCGCCCGGCCAACGGGTGGGCTGAGCCACCTCAATGGGCTCTGAAGACGGACAGTATCGGCTGACTAAGCTGGATTTAATTGCGACGGGTCAACTGTAGTCGCCCGACCTGCTAGTCCTGCAGCAAAGAGCTTTACTGCTTGCCCACCGGCCTGTGTGGACGCTATCCACCCTCTGTCTCGCTACCTTCTCTCGTACTGTCTTACCTACTGGCAGTTTCTGCCTGTGCCTCGGCCGGTTGTTCTATGACAGCGTCTCCGGCGGCGGCTGTTCTAGTGGGAGTCTCGTGGAGACAGCGAATGTACGTGCGCAGTTAACGAGACTCTCCTTTCTTACTCACAATGGGCACATATATGGAAGCCTAATCAATCGCAGCAAACGACACGAAATATAATCTGCATTCGTGGCTTGACGCTGCGCTGCTTCAATAGCTCAACTACTGGCCACAGGTGTGTGCATTAGCATTTATGCAGTATGTGCATTATGTGTATTAGCTCCTGGCGCTTCGCTAATCACAGCAGAAGCCGCAGGCTTCACACTTCACTGCACGCACGCCATCCACTTGCTCTCTCTCTCTCTCTCTCTCTCTCTCTCATCTATTCTCTTCTCTTTTATACTAGCGTTCCGGAGCTCGTTACGCGACAGCTTCTATATCAGTGTATGCGCTCGCAAGCTTGCATTGCTAGTGTATCATGCAATACAGACGTCGGCGTCAGCACCACGACCAGCCTGTGGAGGGGCTTCGTTCTTCGTCGGGCCACCGTCGTGCCCACGAGCCCCTAAAAATTGGCGACCCTTACGATCGATTCGAACATGCAACCTTGCTTGACCGAAAACAACTCGACCCGAATGCGCAACTCAGCAACCGACCACCGACGGACTCGACACCGAAGCTCGGCTACGAACCAACCGCGGCCAAGCGGTACGGCTTTCACTACTCACCACCGTCTACTTCACTACGTCACCGCCACTCGGCGCTCGTCGGCGACGCTCCCTTCCACACATGTGCTGCCGGCTACGTCTCAACACCACCGCCGACTAGGCGCTGTTCGGCCGCCCTGACTACGCGGCCACTTTGTGCTAGTTGGAGCCGCATGGCCCAGCGTATGTGCTGCTCGGCTACCAAGCCGCTGCCTACGGCTACCGACCGCTGAGCCTCGTACGACACCTCAACCGCGATCGGCTTCACGATAGCCTAGACCGCGCTTAACGCTCCTGTTCGAGAATACTTCATGTTTTTTTTCGGTCGCTCTCCTCTCGCAGCGCGACTGGGGGGGGAGGGCCCTTCGTGGGCGTGGCCGCGCCCACAATGCTGTTCGGTCCCAGCTGGACTCACACCACTTCGCCCGGCGAACGGGCTCACAAAGCACTCACTACCTCATTAGGCGCTGCAGTTGGACAGTACCGGCTGACTAAGCTGGATTTAATTGCAGCGGTTCAGCTGTGGTCACCGCAGTCACCACTAGTCCTGCAGCAGAGAACTTTTCTGCTTTTCCACCGTGGCCTGTGCGAACGCCATTCATTCTCTGTCTCTCTCCTCTTCCACTCACTTTCTCTTCTCTCTGCGAGCTCCACAGCTGCTTCCACGACGGCTTCCGCTTCATCCGTATGTGTACGCTCGCTCGCTTCACGTTTGTTTGGGTATCGTGCAATACAGCCTTCGTCGTCAGCACAACCGGCTTGTGTGTTGGGTGGAGGCTTCGATCTTCGTTGCACAGCCATCGTGAGCTCGAGCTCCTACTCTACGTCCTTCGTCACTCAGCCGTCTTACCCACGAGCCCATACATTCTAACCGTTTCATAGTCGATATAAATCAGTAGACGCTGCTAGTATATCGTATTTTAGTATTTATTATTATTAGAATCATCATTCTAATGTTTATATGGCTGGTCTCGTCGGCCGTCAGTGCATTTCATTAGGCCAGAGCCGCATAGGAATGGAGTGACCATCGACCGAGTGGAACTCGGTTAAACACATGTGGCCACAATAGCTAATGTATTGGCAGGGAAGCATAGTAGTGCTGGGGTAGCGTAGGAGCAATTTCCGGATAGGGACGAAGATTCGCTGTTGCAATTTTACTTTGCTCACCGTAGCGTAGGAGCGATTTTCGGATAAGGACGAAGATTTGTTATGGCAATTTTACTTTGCTCACCGTTGGAATAGGTTTAAATAAATGCCATATAATTAGATTGAGGTTATCCAGCTGGGCAAAGGCAGCCATCTGATCTAGAGCAGGCTGGGCGACGAGTGTGCTGTTCGTGTGCAGACAACAGTTGGGTGCTGGCGATATTTTCCTAAAATAGTATCATCAAAAATTTGATCGAAATGGTGAAAATTTTACAACACGCTCTCGGTTGTATGAGTCAATTACACAACCTTATATCATAATTGAAATTAAATAACTGCACGTACGGGCTGTTGGTCTATGTATTCGAGCACCCTCAAACATCCTTCAACGTCAGGTGCAGCTTCATTGAGTGCATAACTTTGCTCTGTATCCTTTGCTCAACGGCAACCATCCTAGCTCTTTCAGCAAAGGAGACAGGCGCTCAAACCACTGCAGCCTCATTGAGAGCAGTAACCTTGCTCTTCTTTGCCATGCAGTACATCTCTTCGTCATCATCGAACAAATCGCACTATTTTCATAAGTTAGTGGTTGTGAATACAAATTTTTTGTGTGTAATTAAATTTACATTAAACATATTATTGTATTTTTAAAGTCTAATACGACATATTATCCTTAACTTTGTCTGATATATTGGGTAAAAGGGGTGTAATGGTGACTAAAAGGGTGTTATTTCATGTGCAGAGGGCTTTCATAATGTATAAATCAAATTAGATGGTCCTGGACAGGTTTTCTGTGCTCTAGTTACGAAAATATTTGGGTTATTGGTAAAGAATTGTGTTCGCGGAAATTCAATCATCACGGCCGAGTCTGGAACTGACTAACGGCAATAAATAAAGGACGACTGTATACATCTGCATTCTTAGTTATACATTTAATAACAAAGGTGGTAAATGTCCTTCCCTGAAGGGAAATGTCTGGGCAGGAATGTCCAGGGCCCACCGGGGGGGGGGGGTAAATGTTCGGGGAAAACGTCCGGGGGAAACGTACTAAAACCTGGGTCGCTATCTAACTTTGCGTCTGTGACCTAATGGCTCTCGATCTTTCTGCAGCTTGGGATACTATCGATCACAAAGTTCTCTAGAGCGCCTCTTATCTCGCCTGGGCACCACTGGCACTGCTCTGCAATGGTTCAGGTCCTATCTCAGTGGGAGATTAGAGTACTGATGTGAGTGGACGAAGATGAGGAATCTGTGAAATATGCGGTACCTCAGGGCTCCGTGCTAGGTCCGGCTAGGTTGCTAGGTTTTTTCACATTTTATACTCTCCCTCCTGCTGATGTGATTGCCAAGCACAATCTAGGCTTTCACTTCTATGCAGATGACATTCAGTTTTGCCTTTGCTTTCATCCCTTCCAGCCTTCGAGCACCTCGAATTCTCGCAACTCACTTGCTGCATGCATTGAGGACATCGGCACCAGGATGGCAGCAACTTTTCTAAAACTGGACGATGATACGGCTAACTTACTCGTTATGGAAAAACTCAGTGTGATTCAGAAATTGGTAAGCTGATTCTCAAAATTGGCTCTGCCAGCAAGTCTCCTGTTAAATCAGCTCGAAATCTCGGTATCATGTTCCAAAGTGACCTCTTGATATACAACCACATCAGCTCCTCAGTCAAGTCTGCCTACTTTCACCTACATAATATGGCTACATTTCGGGCTTGTTTAAATAAGGATACTTCGTCTAAGTTGGTCCATGCATTTGTGCCATCCCGTCTTGACTTCTGTAACTCACTGCTTGCTGGCCTGCCGGCACGTAAAATCAGGCGATTACAGCTCCTGCAAAATTCCGCAGCTAGGCTCGTCTGCCGTGAGTGTCGCATTAGCTATATTATACCATTTCTCGCCGACCTGCACTGGCTACCAGTCAAGCAACGGATCGACTTCAAGGTTTTGTCGCTCACTTTTAGGTTACTTCATTCTGTGGCTCCAGCCTATCTCTCAGATCTACTCCCCCAACCAGGCCA
Organism: Cristatella mucedo; assembly: GCA_009760855.2. Taxonomy (NCBI): domain Eukaryota; kingdom Metazoa; phylum Bryozoa; class Phylactolaemata; family Cristatellidae; genus Cristatella; species Cristatella mucedo. Next base: position 157,525 of record WPIO01000264.1, read on the forward strand.
AGCATCGTATTATCCGCTTTTCGGGATCCAACAGTCTATAAATACATAGTACAAACCACAAATCCTTTGGAGACCGTGCATTTAGATCGTATGCTCCCAAAGCCTAAAACTCCATCCCGACTTGCGTCAGTACATCCCTTGACCTGACCACATTTAAAAAGAACTTAAAAACACACTTATTTAGGACAGTATTTAGTGGGTCCCTGGGATTCTTCCTTCATGTGCCTATGCGTTCTGACAATGTGCATGATGCTACTAACCACATTTGCATGCTGACCCTTTGCATGTCATTCCTAACCATATCATTCATGTTGGTTATCAAGCATGATGTTACTCACCATTCAATCGCATTTCCCTTTGCAGCTAACGTAAAGCGCCTAGAAAGAAATCGAGTTTTCCGAGGGCGCTTTATTAATTGCATTATCAAGTGCTATAAGAAAGAGGCTGTTTAATCAGCTAGTGATTATTTATTTGTTTCAATTAGGCTGCAGCGGCTGCGGCGTTTTGGCAAGTGCTCGAATCATTTTGAAATTTGCGCCTGTTTCCTAATGACTGGAATGCACAACCGGCAACAAGAGATTCGTGACATGCACAAACATGGCATCTGAGGTATTCATAATCATTATACGATGGCATAACCATTCATCCATCCTCGTCATATGTTGAATGAAATAATAGGTCGACGGTCTCTGCAGGAGCCTGGCCAGACTTGCTCACCTAAGCTACTACTACTACTAGCTACCTCACCTATAAAAAAACCTGATTTATAGGTCCACTTATTCACTGTTTTTGAAATTTTAAACATTCAGAATATTTTAGCTCGGTCTCCAGCACTTCACTCGGGCGATGGGAAAGAACAGGTGTTTCTTCTTATCATGCACAGTTGATAAATCTGTGTACTCTTGTCGTGCGGCTTCATCAGAAGAATGAGAACTCCACCTGAGATAACATGCGAGCACGAACGTATACTTGCTTTATCTCTGACAGGCTATCTAGCAGCAAGACGTGTGGCATCGGGCAGAATGCCAAGTTCCCACCCTGGGCATCCCTACCAGTGTGCCTATACTCCTCCAGCCACTTTCCAGAAATTCACCAAGTGCTGAATCCATGAACCTCTAAGCGTTATCACAAATTATTTAAGAGAGAAAAAATAGGACAGAAATGTTGTTCATGGATTTCTAAAAATTGGAAGCAGTATGTATAGCCAAAATATTTGAGTCATAGATATTGCAGTACTCGGAAACTTGTACTGTGGATCAAGCACTACATCTCATCCATTCTCAACTTTGAACAAAAATAGTAGGAATAAAAGCAAAAAGGCAATTCATTGGCCAAAGAGAACTAGAAATCTATTCTATTATATCAACTTATATTCTTCCTGGGCATGTATCATGACGACCAAGAGAAGCGGTAAAAAGTATGGATTAATTGATCTAATTGCCATTACACTGAACTAAATCATGCACAGGGTTAAGCAAAAAAACAGATGTTAGCTTTGAATACGGGTTCGTATAAGCTGCGAATAATTGGCTAAAAAGAAGTGTCTATAGATGCGATATAAAGATTGCCAGATAATGGCAGTCGGCGAACAAACCAGGAGGTATTTCGAACATTTTTGTGTACATCAAGTGAAGCCCCGATCGGCAAAAGAAGTCGAGTTCGGACCAGGAACATGTTAGAAGCCTGAAGGTCAGCGCCTGGATCCCAGGGTACTAGCCCACGAAATGGAAGGTGAGAGGTGGTACATGATGTAAATTGGCGCAACGGAACGAAGGAACCTCTTAATTCGAGAGAGAATCTTGAATCCCGGCGCCATTGTGCGCCGAGGGAGGGAGCTGATACAGCTATGATAATAGGGGTTTGGTTTAACTCCTATGCAGTTCCCGACAACAGAATTAGGGGGATCGGAGTTACGACCTGATAAATTTTAAGAGAATTCTTAAATCTCCGATTAATCAAACAACGCTGTTTAGCAGTGCTGTCACTTTGAATCGGGCCATCTCGATTTTGTGTCGTTTCAGGGCTACGTCGGGCCTTTGGCAGGCTATGCCAGAACTAGCTAGCTTCTATCTCTTGAAGACTGCTGAACAAATGCCAACGTTGATTTTGAGATAGATTTTTAGGAAAGGAATGCTTGGTGCATCGAGGGACCACTATTTCGAAGTGTTCAAATTGTTCTAGCTGTGATGTAGTTTAAAAATGCAGCCGCTAGAGAATCCGTAAATTACTCCACACGCAGAAAATTATGTTTTTGTACTATTTTGCCCCTATTAAGTAAACAAGGGTGGAAGAGGGTGCAACTTGTCAAACATTTAGCTAAAACTGGTGAGTCTGGTAAATATGTACTAAAGGATTCCTGTGTAACTTGCAATACCTGCAATCCAGAACCTATTCTATTAAAACAGGAATAAGCTTTTATTCCATACCGGGGTCAAAATAGGCCCGGTCTTTCTAAGGCTCCTTTGCCGAAATTAAGCCGGCTCGAGAGCGAATGTCAATTTTTCTTACACGTTCAAGCGACCTTGGAATATAACGCCCACTTTGCAAGCAATAGTCACAGGACTCAGTGACAGTGCAAACCTTGAGCTTGAGGATCGGGGTCTTCATACTTAAGCTTGAGCCCCTACGCTTGCTCATTATTAGTCGAGCTTATTATCTTGGCGTCTGTAATCCGCAACGTCGAGCGTTCAGGGCTATATTTGTCAATAAATCTTTCGAGGCAAGTAAGTGAATCGTTTTAATAGTTAGTCTGAAGTGAGTTAGCGAATAAGTAGCTCACTCTGACTAATTATTTCCCTGGCTGATTGAAAAGCTGTCTTTGCACATCAAAAGCATTGAGTATTCCTTGCTTATCGACAAGAAAAACATCCAAACATGCAATTCAAGTGTCAACCTATAGTATTTAAGACATCACTCTTAAAGATAGTAATTATTTTCAGCTTCATAACATTGCTAAAATTCGGGCTTGTTTAGATAAAGATACCACGTCCAAGTTGGTCTATGCATTCGTGACATCCCGTCTCGACTTCTGCAACTCACTGCTTACTGGCCTACCGGCATGTGCGATCAGGCGATTGCAGCTGGTGCAAAACTCTGCAGCTAGGCTTGTCTGTCGTGAGCGTCGCAGTTGCCACGTTACCCCACTTCTTGCCGACCTGCACTGGCTATCAGTCAAGCACCGGATTGACTTCAAGATTTTGTCGCTCACTTTTAGGTCACTTCATTCTATGGCTCCAGCCTATCTCTCCGACATACTCCCACCAGGCCAAGCATCGTACCACCCGCTTTTCGGAATCCAACAGTCTACCAATAGCTCGTACAAACCTCAAATCCTTTGGAGACCGTGAATTTAGTTTGTACGCTCCCAAAGCCAGGAACTCCCTCCCGACTTGCGTCAGAACATCCCCTGACTTGACCACATTTAAAAAGATCTTAAAAATACACCTATTTAGGACAGCATTTAGTGGGTCCCTGTGATTCGTCCTTGATGTGCTTATGGGTGCTGACACTGTGCATGCTGCCACTAACCACATTTGCATGCCGACCCTGTGCATGTCACCCCTAACCATATTATTCATTTCGTTTGTTTTTTCAAGCATGATCTTACTTACCATTTCAACTGCATTCCACTTTACAGCAAATGTAAAGCGCCTAGAGAGAGATTAATTTCTCAGAGGGCGCTTTATCAAGTGAATTATTATTATTATTATTATTATTAATTCTTAGGTTTGGTCCAGTGGTTAAGGTGCTCAACCCGAACAAGATGGAGCTGAGGTCGTGGGCTCGAGCTTCGAAGAATATGTGAAGCGCCTGAATAGAGATTAAGTTATCTTGGGGCGTATACAAATATATTATGTAATTATATTTTAACCTTGAGGTCTGATTTCAATGAGATCGAATATAACAGAGCCATTTGTAAGTTATATGAACATAATAAAAATAATAACAAAAAAGTATAGCCTGATCAGAGAACTGAATCTCTCTCTATCTAGACACTAAGTATGCTTAACTGAAAGCGTGATCGAATAGTTGTGGGTAGGTTGATCAATAAAATAAAGCTATGCGTGGTAACTAGTGACACCCACAGTGTCAGGATGCAAATATCTCTAGATGCAGCATGCACATGCACCGATAACCACATTAAACGAGACGAAAAACATGAACCCGCTAAATGCTGTGATAAGTAGATGCGTTTTAAGCTTCATTTTAGATGTCAAGTAAGGAGGTGACGTGATTTAAGTGGGAGTGAGTTCCAGGCTCTGAGAGCATATGAACTAAAAGCACGGTCTCTAAAGGATTTGTGGTACACATTAGTTGCCGTACACATTAACTTAGCGATTTGATTCAGAAAAGTTGGTGATACGATGCTTAGCCTGGTGGGGGAGTAGATCGGATAGCTAGGGTGGAGAACCAAATGAATGGACCTAAAAGTAAGTGGCAGAACCATGAAGTATACTCACGGCTTTACTGCCATCTAGTGAAGGTCGGCGAGAAGAAGTATGATGTGCAACTGCAAAGCACAAGCCCGATAAGCTTAACTGCAGAGTTTTAGACCAGCTGTAAGCGCCTGAATATACAAGCCCGTGGACCAGCTAGCAGTGAGTCACAGAAATCGAAACGGAATGTCACGTTTCATGGACGTATTTGGATGAAGTTTATAGCTAAGGAAGCTCAAATTTATGTTTAAGTAAGCTCAAGTTTTAGCAATGCTATGTAGATAGAAGGTAGACTTGACTGTGACGCTTTGGTACTCTAACGACAGATTTCTTTAGAATTGGACACTTGGATTTTGAGCAGACTCAGCAGAAAATATGTTGACAGAGCCAATTAAGAACGCTAATCTATCAAGTTGATAATTCATACTTGATTTTCCCGTGTATATATAGTGTTGGTTTTTTTTCATTCTTGCTCGCGAATGTTATGCCGTTGTTTTTGTAATGCACTCTATCCAGCATCTGTAAAGTACCTACTTATAGTTTCAGTTCTCTTAGGATGCTATACAGATGCATAATAATTATTATTGTCGTCTTATTTGAGAAATATCGCTTCTTCCACGGGTATGTGGAAGAAATACATGCACGTAGCGTTTGTAGAGAAGTCAACGTGCTAGAGGGACGGGAAAGGTCAAGGATAGGAACAACTGAGCTTCATCTGCCTCAAAATAAAAGCCTAGATTAAGCTTTAATATCACATCGGCAAGAGGCAGACTATCACCTGTTTTAACGAAGCAGGCTTAGCATAGAGGCCTGCAGTACTCAGCACTTGAGAGATTCTTCGCATGACCTGTCGTTTCACATCAGCACTCGGTTGTCTTTAACTTAGGCAGAATCTGAACCATGGCAGTGCAGTGCCAGTTGGGCCCAGGCCAGAAGAGACGCGATTAAGAAGGACTTCGTGGTCAATTACATCAAACGCGCCCGAAGGATAAAGCACAACAAGCAGACAGACTTTACCCAAGTCTGCATTGCTGAGAATCTGGTTATTTACCCTAAGAAAAGCTGAATCTTTGGAGATGTTAGCTCTAAATCCAGATTGCAACCTACTTGTTACGCTTAGGACTTCAATACAATAGGTCGGCTGGTCTGCCATGACTCATTCCAGTATCTTTGTTGGGAATGGTGGAAGCGAGACTGGGCAGCGTCTGCTCGCGTTCTCTTGGTCTGGTGCTGCTTCCTTAATTAGTGGTCTAACGGCGGCTTAATTGAAATCTGCAGGGACTTAACCTGAAGCTAAGGCCATATTCACTAGGCTAGTTATACATGGCAGCAGCAGAGTTATACATTCTAGAAGTGGGACAGAAGGGACATTATCTAAAGGACTGGTAGTCTTCTTTGGTTGAGAGAATAATTTCGGGTAAGTTCAATTCATCCTTGAATAAAGATATTGAGGTAGTGAACGGAATTGAGAAGCCTGATTCTTCTCCTGATAGTCTTGAGGAGACTCAGTCCGGAGGATATACTAAAACCATATGGAAGGACTCTCTGATCTTGCCCATCTGGCTGACATAGAATCTAGAAGCAATCGGCAAGGTCACCGAAAAGATCCTTATGAAAGAATCTAATCTGGGAGTAACTAATAAGATGGTTGATGGTAGACACACGAATTTTGCAATTATGCATTTGTGACTCGACAATATTTTTGTCAAAGCTAGACTTGGCCTTTGCTAGGATCAATTGATATGATATTTAGAGGCTATGTGCACCTAACTATGGAGTCTCAGTTACCGATCCGATCGTTTGTAAGCTTTCTGAAGTTTTCGTTTCGTAGAGTTACATAAAGTTTTTTTTTGTATAGTGAACAATAGGCTGTCTTAGCGATAGCACACATTGAGCTTAGTTAGCGGGAAAAACTCGTTAAGCATGTCAGCAAGAGTCGTGTTATAGCATTATACCGACGTTGAAAGGCCAGAAGGAGGATAGAGCAGCAGCTGGCGGGAGATGATACCTTTGCAGTCTCACAGCAGCTACTTCAAGGTTTTTGAAGTCGCTGCGATTGACATTTCATTATTTGATATGAAGATGGGCCCACGTGGTGAGAACTTAATGAGATCTGCATGCTTGGTACCGTGTGGGTCACTACCCGTAGGTGCTAGGATTCACGACACCAAGTATTGCAGAGCCTGAGAGGCACATATTTAGCTCTCTTTGGTGCTTTGAAATTACCCGTAGTTATTAATATCAGTATGGTTAATTTGAATTAAATGAATTATAATCGAACGAATTTAAGGTTATATCTCAAGAAAAAACTTACACAATTTAGCCGACAATCGAATAGGTGTTTAGGGTGCCTTTCGAAATGCCAATATGTTATAACTGTAATTGGAAGTTCTGACGACTTACAAATGAAAGAAAATGGTTATGCAAACCATATCTCCCTGGATGTAAACTGGAAGCAGAACATCTACAAATAAATAATATCGATCTGTGCATCATATGTGACTTGTATCCCAACTTATTGAATCTTGGTAGATCGCGAAA